>VXBL01004928.1:1705205-1912572 GCA_013400195.1 Aramus guarauna
AAAGCTTCCCCCTCCCCGCTTAAGACAGAATAACAACTCTGAACTATTTCCTGACCAGCTTTTGTTTCCTGATCCCACGCGGCAGCTCCGTTACACAGCCCCACTTGTGCAGACCCCGGCAGCCCAGGCGGGCTGGATGGAGCCGAGGAGAGGAGCTGCCCTTTAAATAGACAGCACAGCTGCGCGGAGGTTGTTCGGGGAGTTAAGTGTCAGCCCCTCTAACTGTATTAATGGGAATTTAAGGGGTAAAAAGATACCACTGATACAGAGAAAAAACCAGTTTTGATCTGATGTTTCTTCAGCATCAGAACCAATGCAGAACAAAAGCATGTACTTTGTAGCTCTCACGGGTATAAAACAATGTAAACCCTCTTTATCTTCGTGTACTTCTTTCTTCATAATGAGAATTGCCATGTTGAAAATGGTCCTGAAAAACTACGACAGACATGACACCAATGCTACTCAAGGTAGTTTGAAATCAGGCCTTATTTGTCTGTGTCAACATTCGAACGCGGAGGGGGACGAAGGGGTTTGTTCTTTTTGTACTAATAAAGATCCCAGAAGCCTGCAAGGATCCGTATGCTCCTTCAATATTTAGGGAGTGTGCCAAGAGACCACGCATTGTCTTCCCAACAAGGAGGCAGAAGCACATAGTTTTGCTGCAGTCTTGGTACTTGCACTGCGTGTCACTGTGCATCAGCGTTAGCTGAGAACCGAGAGCACGGCTAACGAGAGAGAGAGAGAAGTAAAAATGTTGACATATGATTTTTCCTGAAACATCACCTCTCTCTTTCCCATATATTAGGAAAAGGTTATGCTCCTTTTGCTCATAATTATAAACCAAGAATGTTAATACCACAAAGGTTCTGCATAAATCAATTTCCAACTGCTAAATTTATTACGGAGTGCTTGTAATATGTTATCTCAAATGGGAAACAAATCCAAGGCTAGGATTTTTTGCTGATACTTTCTAATTGTATCGAAAACACTAGATAACTTTTATGTTTCTATTACGAATTGCTAATTTTTTTACACCTGAAAACCTTTGGAAATACATTTTCTTATCTGCAGTGAATACTAAACAAAACTGATTTGTACAACTAGAAATGTTGAATGAATAAAAATTACTTACGATGGCATAAAAATATCAAAGTAAATTATACTTAACATTTTTTAATGTCCAGGGGAGGTATTTTAAAGTATATCCTAGATTAACAGTTGTTATTACTACTGTTACTATAATCATTGTTACTATTATTATTATTATTATTATTATTATTATTATATAAAAAGTGGTGCAAAAAAAGCAGAAATACCTAAAATTGCCCCGTTTACGGTCTGAATCAATGCCTACTAAAGGAGTCTCAACAAATATTTCAGATACACTGTTAAGAGTGAAGCAAAAGATCAAAGCGATACAGTTTAAATTCTGTAATGATATTTTGAAGAGTACTGATTATTTCTATCATATGAAAATCTGTATGTATTTCTAGTTCAGAGTTAAATCTTGAATGCAGCAGTCTAAACATAATCCCTCTAATTAATAGACAGTCCAGCAGGCTGGCTAGGCTTTCCCCTCTGAAGCAGATAAAGTCATTTACAAGAAAGGGAGGAAGAGGAGGGAGAAAATACATTTTTCCATCTGATGTAATGTTTTACTGCAACTCTCTCATTCATATATGAATGTTTAAAAATATGTTTTAAAAGACAGCCGATATTTCTGTTGAAATGCAAACCTAAAGGTATTTTTATCTTGATGCACAGGGGTTGTGCAGAAATCTCAGGAGCTCTAGCGAGAAGATACCTAACCAGTCTGTTGCAGAGATTTGTCCAAAACCCAAAATTGCTGCATCACATGGCTCAATATTGGCAGTATCTGTTGGGCAGAGCGACTGGAAGGAAAAAACAGGATCCCTTGCAATATGAAGAAGTCTTCCTTCACTGTCTCGTCGGAGAGGAAATATAAATGCCACCGCATTGATTGAAGGGGAGGTATCGCACACCACGCGGTCACTCAGAATGAACTCCACAGCGAGCGAGAAGCTCCTATTTTTTGACAATGAACAAGGCAGGCAAGTGAGTGGACACCTGGTCATTTAAAATGCACCAGGATTTGAATGGTGGGCCCATTCGCCAAATTGCTGCTGCTGTTCTGAGCCAGAAGAAGTAAAATGTGTTTCCCTTACACATTTCAGCTGTTGTGCTGTATCAGAAGGCACTACGGGCTGGAACATGAAAACAAGCCCAAATCATCATCCTGGATTGTTTTCCTACAGTTCCTACAGCTTTCATGCTGCAAAAACCCATCTGACAAATACTGCCATTAGTGCATCACCTTCAAATTAGGACTAATAAAGTCCTGTCCTAGCCTGATATAAAATAACAAGTACTTTTTTTAATTGCATAAAGCACAGTGTTAATTCCAGCAATTGCATGGTCAGTGCCACAGGCAGATGACAGACTTTGTGGGTATGACAAGTACTTCCAACCTCTAACTAAAGCCCAGCATGTATCAATATTGGAGAAAAGCTTGCAGGTTTTCTTTGTCTGCCTCAATTCACATCAAAAGTGCGCATCACCCATACAATTCGCTTCCAGCCTTTTTTTTTTTTTTTATTTTTTTTTTAGCAATTCTCTGGGTTATTCCTAAAGCTGACTACATGAGGAGTGCCTGAGAGAGATCTCCCCATTGCCACTGCACGTACAACTTTCTCACGACTCCCTCCTTATCCTCCCGACCAGAACCACAGCATGACATTTTGGTCCTCTCAGCATCTTCCACCCAGCGCTTGATCTGTCCAGGCTGCTCCCACCTCCTGCAGCACCGCTCACCGGGTCCTACGGCATCACCTCGTGCCCTCTTGGTGCTCCGCTCAACCTACGCTTGGTGTGGCTCTGCCTCTGCTCACCAACAGCTGGACTCGGGAAAGCCCCAAAAGTCCCAGTTAAGCCTTTTTCCATTCACAGACATTGCTCACACGCTCTGTGTAGAGAAAACCTCTTTATTATTCAGCTTCATGTCCTACAAGTGAATATCCAAATGCAGTGGCATTCATCAGAGGGAGTTACTGGAAACATTTACGCTAATTATGCTCCTGTCTAAATTGGTTACTAATCTTATATTATAGTTAAACTACCAGAAGGATTTCTAAAACAATAGATTTTTTTGCTAGTTAGTGGTTTTTATCAGACAGATAATGGCAGAAAGGAAATAAATAAACTCAGGGAGGTACAATTACATCATCTTACTATTTCAGCATGATAAACAAAATGGTATTCACTTCCCTCCCCAGAGTGCTATGAGGCTTATTCCATTAAGGTTTGTCAAGTGCTTGGATGGAAGGCCCTGTAAGTGCATGGTGTTATTAGTAAATATTAAATAGAAAACTAGATTCTAATTATCAGGATAAACAGGCTAAGTTCTGCTTGGCTAAATGCACTTGGGAGAGGAACCCAGGACCACCAGCGTGCCGTAGTGTTGCGCATCCTTATCAGATCGGACACCTCTTAGCCTCCGAAAGATCGGGTTTGCTCAGCTTCAAACCTACCGGAGCTAAAATTCATCATCTCTATCCCTCCCCAACCCTGAATAAAAATTTTACTCCTACATTAGTGCGCATTATGCATAGTAGACTGATGCAATTTATTTTCCAGGCATCCTCCAAACCTGCTCATCATCCTGCACAGCTGGGACAGAAGCACGGCACACAGGTCCCTGCCCCTCCAAGCACAGGGCGCACGGTCCTCTCTGCCACCGGGCTTGTGACTGCCTTGCCCCCTACATCCCGGCACCAGAAGGAAATTCCTGTTTCGTGGTCTTTCTGCCTTTTGCCACAACGGAGAGAGAAAAAAAAAAAATAAAAATCACCCTATAAATTTTTCACTAGAGATAAAAGAAAGAGACATATAAAGCATTTGTATAACGCTGCGCTGATCAATCAGAATTAGAGATAAAACTGCCCTTAAGATCATGTGTGAGTAAAGGTCTAAAATTTTTTTGCATTGATCATTCATGATTAAAACTAATGTCATCTGGTAGCTTTGGTGTTTGTTTTTTTTTTTTGTTTTGTTTTTTTACCTTTGCTGTCAAGTCAAGCCTGTGCCGGGCACAGCCATCTGGGGCTTTACATCTTCCCAAGCATGCTGTGCAGTCTGATGGCATCTCTTGCGTAAAAGGCATAGACTGACAGGGATTCAAAGGAGACACGATTGCTGCAGTGAAGAAGCTCCTTTCACATCAGGGAAAAAGGTGGGGATGGATGAAACTCTGGAAAATAGTATTTCTGGTGGGTAGAACAGGAACCTCAGCAAAGACAGAAGTCCCTTCACAAACAGTGTCTTCTGTTTTGGGGGAGCGATCGTTTTGCCAGATTTAAATGTCCTTTAAAAAGGGGGCAAGCAACTTATGCCTACGGAACTGCTCCCAAAGACTGCGCACAACGCGGAGCCCCCAGGGTGCAGCTCAGGCGTATTAGCTAGTTTCTAGTCACGTATTTTGTTTGAAGGGAAAACTACCATCACTGCGCTCAGCATTAACAACCCCACCACCACAAAGGTAACAAGCTTTTCCCACCAGGGGTCAGCTCAGAGATGTTTTGAAAACAAAAATTTGGAATTAGTGGCCTCTCACTAGTGGGGACTACTTACTGAAAAGCAACATTTGCAAGACAGATGGTTTGGGCTTTCATACAAAAATCCCCCACTAGAAACCAGGTCTTGAAACACCAGCAAAACAACTGGAAGCAAGAACATTAAACATGATGGTTTGCAGCCTTCCTACCTCTCTCCTCCCAGCCATAACAACAGGCTGAATTCAAACAAACAAACAAACGAGAGTCTATGGAGATTTAACTTCAGTCTCCATCAATAATCCCCATCGAGTGATTCTCAGAACGGATGGCTTTCATCCACACCACTTCCCCACCAAGATCGAGGGAGGCTAGGCTGGAGCAGCCTTAGGAGGGAAGCCCGCTTCAGGAACACCCAGGCTGGGCTGCTGGTAACTCAGGAAGACGTGTGCTTCCCCATAGGTTTATGCATGGACCAGCACCAACCTTACCAGCATGCCAGGCTACTTAGATAGCTTGGTTTTAGGAGAGAAATCACCACGTACATCCATTTATTATATTCTCTGTTCATATAATAGCTATAGATTCACTAAAGCCCTTGTTCTGCAGCTACGGCGTGGTTAGGTGTGCGCTGAGGACGGGCTGAGGCATCCTGCAATGGTGGCACCATCTCCTGCTTCTCAGAAACCGCCTTCCAGCACTAAGCAGCCTGAGTCGGGAGTATGGACTGAATTGGAACCATGCAATTTTTAATGCGTCTACTTATTGAATTTTTAATTTGCAGATTATTGACTGTATGGACTGTAATGGCTTTGAACAACAGGGTGAGTGTGTATGCCAGACATCTGAAGTAATTCTGTGTGAAAAGAGATGGCAAATTGCTGGAGCCTTTAATTACACTATTATTTAATAGTATTAAGGAAGGGCCTGAAAAAACAGAATACTCTCCCCCTGCACATTTATCTACATCTCAATAAAATGAAATGCCATTTGTGTGAGGGGAAGGGCGGGGTGGCTCTGAATACACACACTTGTGTATAACGTCTCGGAATGGGGTTGGTGTGAAAGGGCAGGCCATAAAGAAGTGATGGTTTCAGTCCATGGGATTTTAACACTTTTTGCTTCTATGATCCTATAAGCCCCCAACATCAAGAAGCCATTAAATGAAAAGTAATTAGTTTTCTGCCCTGCCTTCTCCTACGCATGTGACGATCGTGAAGAGAATGATGCTGTCACCGATCCCCACATCTGTCTGCGTATTGCCTTCTTTATAGATCTAGGACCTGCTGCCACAGAAAGGAGGACTCCCAGGTTTTTTTGCAGCAGGCTCTTGACAGCACGTTCAGCAGAAAAGTCCGTTCTCAGCCAAGCGGCGCAGCCATGGGCCGCCCTCTGCCGCAGCCAGCCCGGGTCACGCCAGGCGCTCCTTCCCTCTCTGGCAGCAGGGTACCGCTCTTCTCTTCTTGCCTCATGATTTTATTTGGAAACAAAAAGAAACAACATCCTGTCATCAAACACGAGTAAGGCATAATTATCGTAGCTACGTTTTACCTACCACAGTGAACGTTATTACTATGTGAAGATCACAAATATCAAGCCTCCAGGAATGGCACACGAGAATGTCGTAACTAAGCCTCCACCTAAAATAAACGCCCGGGAAAACCCTTCTCAAAATCCCTCTCTACCTACACGCAAATGCACGTTATTAAGGGCTGTTCTTTAAAAGATTTGAGAAACAACTTGTGCAAGAATGAGGCTGGATTGTTATTCCGGGGGAAAAACCCACCAACTGCACAGAGAGCTAATATTTTGCCATGACTTCTCTCAGACTGGTGCTGTTGGAAGGAGCCCGGAATAATGGCAGCTGAGACTCACTGCAGCTGCTTGGGACGTGCTGCCACCAGAAACAAGTCCGTGGCCCGGCTCTTCTCTCTTTCCGCCCACCGACTCTGTGCCCGACTTGCACTTCTGCTGCCCCTTGCCAACAGCTGCATCTCAGGCCGGGAACTCAAAGCTCTGTCCTAAAAAGCACATTTGCTAAAATTTAAATACACTCTGCCCAACAAATGAATTTAAGATGAGTAGGTGTCAGTGGCTGCTTTAGATAGATGTATTTTTACTTCTGGCTGACCAGCTCGTGCATTGAGGTCTAGCAGCGTTGCAAGAGAAGGGACAGTGAGCACGTACCCGATTTGTAACTGAAACGGCACGCGGCAGGACGGACCTTGTCGGTGGAGAGATGAGCCAGGGAAGAGAATTTCACAAATTCCTTTCAATGTCAGGTCCTTAACTTTGCAGTGGCAGTTCTGTATACCCAAGTTTTGTTTCATGCCCTATATATATTCGTCTTTCATGGAGAGAAGGCTGGGGACTGTGCTTACTATTCTTGGAGTGCTGTCGTGGATGGGCGGGATGCTAAGAGAACCACATCTGAAAACGTACACCCGCAATGCCTTATCAGTATTGGACATACATAATTTTTTCTTGCAAAGTTTTTGCTATGAAATTGGTTGTCACACAAATTCGCGTGCTTCTCCTTGCTTGTTTGTTTTTTTTTTTTTCAAACCCGCTACATTACTGTATTTTTGATGTCCATTTTAATGTTCCTTAAAGATAAACCAAATCGTCTATACTAAAATTTCATGCACCCTTTTCTTTCATTGAACAGAACTGAATTCTCACCACATAGTAAAATTTCACATACATTTTAATAACTCCATAAACTCCACCCAGATGAAAATATCCACCTGTAAGCATGAAACAGTTCTGCCTTAATTGAATGTAAACACAACCTTCCCCAACACACATTCTCTCGGGCGAAAGAAAGTGCACGCTCCATCGATGTAAAGCACCGCTGCTCAATTTGCTACCGTGGGAAGTCAGACTGGTTTAGTTGCAGTAACTGAAACGCTGGCCCTCACTTTGTTCTGCCCTTGGAAAACTGAAATCTAAGATTGAAGGAGGTTTCTCTCAGATAAAGCTTTTTATTTTATCATCAAATTATAATACCAGCACTTATCTACTTGATACAGAGACTTCAGGGAATGCTTTATGGGAACAGAATACATGGAAGTGAAGTGTTCATGACTAAACACAAGCTGGCGACTAGCACTGCTAGACCACCAAGCATACTAGTCTTTTAATACTCTGGTTTTCAGCGGAAGCGGAATTCACTACACATTTTCCACAGCCCACTATAAAGGAGACAATGGCAGTGGTACTTTGCAGTTCTGTTTGAAAACAAGAGCTACGATTGATTGCATGTGGAAATGCTGAACAATGAACCAGTAATTTCCACCGATAGCATTTTAATCTCTTGAGTAAGGTGCTCAACCAAGCCTTTACCTGCTCTTTGCAAAGCTTACGTTGAAGAGGCTGGAGCACAGCGCAGAGAACTGCAGTGGTCAGAGCAGAGATGTAGAGGAAGCAATGCAGAAGAAACCACCAAAACCTTCCCTATTTAGAGAGCTGAGGATCTGAAACCGAGGAGTATTCCACACAACCATAGGAGAGCTCGGGGTGGAGGCTGGCTGGGATTACGCCAGCTTTGATAGAGATGAAGCAGGGCCTAGAAAAGATGTGCGGACTTCTGCCATGGAAGAGCAAACACAGACGCCTTCCAGGAAAGTTCTAAGGTAAAGAGTTTCAGTATAGCTGGCCATCACCAGGTCCCAGGATGATGATCATGGTGATGATGACGATAACGATAACAATAACACCACCAGCTCCACCACCAAATTAATTCTGTAATAGAGAACAGATACTAATGTAACCAAAGCCAACTAACGTGTAAGTGGGAGAGTTGTTTTCTTTTGAAGTGAAGAAGGGGAAATCTGCGTCAAGAGATAGCTACTCTGATTTCTGAAAACAGGTACATTGGACACAGCAGTCAGCAAGGTAACTGAGAAACCAAAGAATTAAGACAGCTGAAGCACAATGGAAAGACACAGCACTCTATTAATAATGCTCACCTTTAAAGAAGCATGATAGGACTGTGGCATTTAATATCAGTGCTTATCAGAAGCATCTCAAGAGATTTCAGCTCTTTTAATGTATGTCTCACAAAAGAAACACCACTGAAGAGTGCTGACTTCAATGTTTTCCTACTGCTAACAGCTGCCTTTCAGGGAAGATCCCGTGAAGCTTTCCTCTTCCACATTTAACTGACTGTGGATTTCCACGTTTAATTGAATGGGATTCAATAGCAGGAGCAGAGAGAGTTCAAATTGTCCCTTTGGGGATTCGCTCACCAGAAATTACTCATTCATGCCATGACATTTTGAGGGAATATCATAATGTCGTTTTGGACACAATGTCATAACTTAGAGGAACAGAAGAGTAAGATGGAAACATCAATTACGATAAAAGAAAAGGTGTAAAAATCACCGTTTGCCCTGTGTCCTTCCTTCCACAGGGAAGTCTCAGTTCGCAAAAGGCTGCTCTGTATCTGCAGTCACTACGTTCACGATCGGGTCTGTACCACCACCCGTGACAGGGTCACCTGTGGGCTGTATCCCGTTCTTCCCGCCATTCCAAAACCCTCCGCGGCAGGAGAGAGGGGAGCAGGGCTATGGAGAGCAGCGCAGCAGGAGAGTGGTATCGGCAGGACCTGGCCCCTTCTCACAGCACAACGTGGTAAGAGAGGGCTGACGTGGGTATGGTGGGTACACTTCTCTCGTGGTACTACAGCATGGGAGCAGAAGGCAAAAAACCTTCATATACCTATGTATGGCCATGAATATGTATGTGTACGTGTGTACGCATATATGTATATGTATCAACGGTCCAGACAGTTATTTTGGCGATTCTATGTCATGTGCTGACACTGAATTACATTAGCGATACCACTCTACTGCGTAACGCTATTTTTGAAAAACAGGAAAAATAAGTGTGAAAAATAAGGCAGATGCAGAACTATCGCAGGAAGGCTGGGTGTTTGAGGCATTTCATATGGGGATGCGGCACCTCACAGACAACCCACCAGGTCATGTCTGTCCTGTGCGAGAAAAAACGGCTCGAAACCCCTTCCAAAAATATCCTTTGCATGACTCATGAGACACGAGCTGGGAGGTAAAAGGGAAATGCCCAGTGGGTTACAGCTTGAGGAGAAAGCTGACCCGACCCTAACCTGTGTGCATTAAAAGCCTGTATTGTAATCCTCTCTCTCTGTCTTCAACCTGCTATCTGACTTGTATTAATTCAATATAAACACAAATAAGAATGAGTTATTTTCATCACTAATAATATGTTAAAATGAACCCATCTGTTTTTATGGTAATCAAACTTCAAGGAACAAGGCTCTAAGTTTGTAAAAATACAAACCACTACTAAATGACACCTTTATGTTCGATGCCTGATTTTAAATTACTTATTAGTCTTTATATATAATTTCACCTACCGTGTAAATTTTCACTTTGCATGCATTACAGCTGCTACGCCACCATTAGAAAGGCACTCAACATTTTACAACAACGCACTGAATGGCATCCGAGTCAGCACATTTTCAGTAAATATTTGTAGAAAGGCTCCTTCCAGGTCAGATGGGCTGCCCGGACCCACGGCCACCCATCCCGCCTGTGCCTCCGGCAACCCGAGGGATGAGGATGGCCAGAGGATAACCTGTCCCCAGGCTCCACGGGCAGCTCTTTGTGAAGACTTAACTGGGAAAGTCAACTTGCCCATCAGGGTTTTGGCACCGTGGTATGATAATTATTCAGGTTTTCGGTTACTGCTACAACTTCAATTCATTTAGTAGGCTTTTTAGATTACGGTCCTTTTTTTTTTTTTTTGCACAGAAGGTTACGATGGTTTATTAATCCATCAATGAACTCCCTAAAAATATGATCAATGATGCTGCATGAAATGTCATTCTTTATACACTTTAGGAGGTTTGGCAATTAGCACTTCAAAACATTATGACTGTATTGAAGGTTTAAAAAATACATGTAAAAAAAATAGAGAATGATATCCCTGAAGAGTTCTGCTGAATTAGAACAAAATGCTGTAAATCTTACCACCTGACAACACTACTTTTAGAAAATTATTCAAAAAAGGCATGTTATTTGCAAAAGTAAAAAAAAAAAAGTATTAGACCCAGCATTTGATTAATGAGACCATGTCTAGAGCAACTCCGTGCTGCTGCGGCTCCTTAGAATCCTGTTTCAGACGTACCTTAAAGCCGGGGAAGGACTGCTATTTTCCAACGCACCTTATTAAAAGAAAACAATCTGACAGCACTGCTTGCTCAATACAGTGTGTCTACGAACCGGGAGAAGCTATGAAACGCATTAGAGTTGGCTTTTCTTGGATGAAGAGAGGCTCTTCAATTATAAAAGTGTAAACGGGTGAAGATTGAATCCCGGCGGTGAAAGTGCCATAAATACCCGTCTCATCACTGACGGCACGCGGTGTGTAGATACAGCAGCAAGCAACACCTTGCTACGAGCTGGGAGTTAATGCTACGCACCTTCTTGCACTGCGGCCACATCACAGTCGAAGGACGGCACGCTTTTCTGAGCCTGGTTTTAAGAATACCGCTTACTGTAGCAGTGTGCCAAATATTTTGGTTGATATTTAAATAATTCATGAATGCTAAACTCATGTCTTTTTTTAATAGAAGAATAAAACCGTCATATTCAGAAGCTGACCTTTTTACTCTGCTATATAAACCCATTAACAATACAGAAAAACATATCTCAAATATAAAAAGCTTTGAAATATCAATTTAAAGGCTACTTTCTGCTATATCCTTTATTGTAAATGTTACCAAGAAAAAGGCAGAAACCAAAAATCAATTTTTAATATATTTCTTCCTACCACAGGGCATCGGAAACATTAACGGTTTCTACATCTACATGGCTACTCTTACAAGCTTTGCTCTTCCCACATTTGCCTTTAAAACATGATTAATGTATGTTTGCACATACATTTAAAGTACTTCTGGAGGTAAATTAATTAACAATAATGCAGTACACACAAACAACTTTCCCATTGTTTGATTACCCAGAATAACAGTTTGATATTTACATAGCTGCTGCAACTTAGGCAAGAGAAAATGTTGCACATTTTTTATTAGCTAACTGGATTCCCAGTTTGCTGGCAGGAACCAGACTTTTGTAGTTTTGAAGCCACGGCTGTTCTGTAGAACTCAGTTAGCTTTAGTATCGACATTTTGGGGGGAACGTTTTCTGCCTTTAAACTTTCAATGGCCCAAGAACACTGATTACGTTTTAAAAGTTCCACTGAAAATAGGCATTGCAATAAAATTATCAAGAAGGAGCTCCATCAAGTGAGTGCCATATGAGTGAAGGTTATGAGCAGCCTTGTGCAATCCGAGTGTAGAAATGCTCCCTTTCTTCTTCCTGCTGCTTCCGAAAACTCTCTTCTTTCCCTCATAAATCCATACACATGCACTTCTGCATAGATTGCCATGCTCCATTTTTTAAATCAGATTTCATCCCATTACTCTCATTTACTCCAGTTTCCAGGCTTTCCTCACTGCTATTGCTCAATCTACTCTGTCATGTTTACGGAGATGAGGGTGGAAATTTCCTCTGTAATCAACAAAGAGAAGGGCCTTTGAAAGCCTGCAGAGAGGGAGATCTGGATTAGAAATCTAATTAATTAGGGATTAAGAACCTAAATTACGTGGACCTCTCTGTATTCACAATGTAGGTATTTACTTTGGGAGGACTGGTTCACTATGTGCCTCGACCAGGAGGGTGAGATATAATCTAGATCTATTCCTTAGGTTCACATAACATACTCTATCATAGGTTTCATGATGAATTTTTCTTCCTCTCTTTCCAGATCAGGGTCCTGCTCAGCAATATCATATACATCTATATTGCTACTCTACTAATAAAATGATACCACACAAAAATTCATGCAAATCAGTAACATCCACTTCAGCCTAGAAGTAGTTCACTAGACTAGACAGCAGAAAAAAGACAACTGGAGAACACCAACAGACTTTGAAACCATTGCATGAAATCATCCAACCGTGTTTGCTTGAGCTTTAGGTTTTTCTTCCACTCTTTTATCTACTTTTAAAGGCCACCAACCTTTTCAGATGGTGCCACGCTTAGAAAAGCATTAGTCAAGCTACAGGTTGCTTGTGGGGAAGACTGATCCCAGTATTATTGGAAGAATCTATGTGAAATAGCAGTATTTCAGAAATATACAGTTGTATTATTACGGTAGTACTGAAATATTACAGAAGCGTTAGAGAAAATTCTCCCTCTGCCCATAAACACGTAGTTTAAACTCCATAGCTCCAAAGCCTCTTCCCCAGTCAACTGGAACAGACTTGACTCCACAAATGCAAACTAAGTATCACTCTTAACATATTAAAAGGAATCAATGACAAAACCAAGTTTTCGTATCATATGCAAGCCATCATTAATTTTTAGTGTTAAACAGCAGAAACCTACAAGGCCATGAAAAGTTATTTTTTTCCCATTTAGAGAAAGAAGCGAGTAATCCAAAGGATTTACAATTAATTGTACAGTTTCAACACCGAATAATTGCAGTAAGTAAAAGTCTATTGAAATTATCTTAACCTGTGGCTTTACGTCTGTCAGGTCAGTGGTGTCAGCTGCAAACTCCACTTGTAGGGTACCACAGCCACTTTCTAAATACCCCTGCATGCTCTAAATATTACCGCAATGCCTAGGTGCATCGGGTCTTGTCTCCAGTTTTAACGATAACCGTGATGTCATTAAAATGTAGATTTTGTTTCAGATATGACCACTGTAAAGCTACAGACACCGTAATTCTCCTGTGGGAAACGTTGTTGAGCCCCTGTAAGAGAGACCTATCTCCATCAGTAAGGAGGGGCACAGCCTTCCTAAAACAACGTGGAAAGCGTGAGGTCTCTCAAGAGAAAAAGATTTAATTCACTTTTTCATGTTAGTCGTTGCTACCTATTGATGTCCTAAACCTGCTGCTGAATGCTAGGGAATTCAGAGTAAACAACCATAAGGTAAAGCTTTTACCAGCATGTATCTGAGCATTAATTGAAACGCCTTAAGGCAGAGTAAAAATGCTTCTGAAACATTTACATGAGATGAAGAGAGCTTGGATAAGAAAAAAAAAGGGCGTATTCACAACAGTTTTCGTTATAGCTATTCACATCAATTAGTCCTTAAATACAATGACTTTTTGACTTAAGGTCTCGGAATTAAAGCCTGTTGCAAAGAACCCCAAGGTCTGAGAAAATATGGCTTCATGACATACCCCAGAACTATTTTTAAATAGCACTTATAGGATTGGTCTTTTAATAGCAGGTTTAGAAGACACTGGGTTTGGTTAGTTTTTTTTCGTCTTGAAGGCCCTGGCAGAGTATTTGTTGGGGAGACTTTGGGATATGTAATTTAGATACATCATCCTTCTGTGTACAGCACACACACTACACCAACCGCACAATTACAACCAAATCTTAGTCATCCTTCCACCGTATCTTCTAAATGACAACCTGTGTCATTACGGAAAACCATTTTTTACTGCAAATGAGGTTGTGTGCCAGGATAACTTCTCCTCACCCCATGCCTGCTGCAGTCCCGGTGAGCTACGCTGCGTCCCAGGTAACAGGGGAGAAACCACATTGGGAGCCCGACCCCCACGTCCCCGGTGGGGCACAGGGCGGACAGCCTGTTTCTCAGCAGGGAAGGACGGCGAGGGACTGGACGGAAAGCACTAAACCCCATAACGCAGCAAGCTTTGGGAAGGAAATTCTAATTTTGGCGGAAATTCTAATTCCTTTCTTGCAGAAGTGACGTGCCGCTCAGCAAAGTGCGGCAGCTGCTGTCTGCTGGCCCCTGGCAGCTCTACAACAGGCAGCTGTTGGGTCCATCAAGCTTCGGCAGCATAGGATGGGTTGGTATCGCCCACGTGGCTTTTACATTTGATTTTGTGGGTACTTCTCTTGTCAGTAGCACGCGTGACACGTACCCACATATCCCGGGTGAGGCTGTAAGCTGCGAGGCCAAACCTGATCAAACTCTTTGGGAGCAAACTTCTGATTGCACTTAGTGCAGGGAGACCTTCCACGCATCCCGGCACCAGGGGTCCCAGCAGGGTCCTCCACCCCCCGAGGGAAACAGGGCTCTGAAGTTGTAATCTGACTTAAAACCTGCCAGCAGGAAACGCATCCCGCTCCCAAGCAACTTGCCGCAGAAGCCAGTGATCCGATTCCTGAGGAAGTGTGGCCAATTTCTCCTCCAAATTTGTTGGGATCATCTTTTAACCCTGGCATCTCAGCTCGCCTTTTTCGCCTAGATTAAGGAGCTATCTGCTATCGAAGGTATCGTCTTCAGGTAATACCTTGTAGACCATCATCCCATCATCTCACATCCTCCTCTTGGACAAAGTAAGTAGATTGAGCTTCTTAAGTCTGTAATTGTAGGGCCTATTTTCCAGCGATTGAGTGAATTTGCTGCTGACGTTAATGCTGTCAGGATTTACTCTCAGAGCCTCAGCTGGAGTAACTTCTGTGCTCAGAGGTCAGAAGAAAATGCAACTAAACCATCGCTGAGATGTTCTGATTCCAAATATCTCCTGCAAATCTCTCACTCTACACTTAATATTTTGCAATCTGTTTTAATTAAGTCTTAGCAATCAGAAGAAAAAAAATCTTTGAAGTTTAATATTTCAATAGCGTGTGAAAATGTTAAACGCTAAGTCCTTTTGTATAAGCCTTATTCTGTTCGTTAACAAATTTCCAATATATGAAACAGCTTGTGCAAGGCAGATAAATAAAGAAAAAAAAGATTGGTGTGGATAATATCTTGTGGCTAGCACACTCCTTAAATTCAGTTATTTACCAAATGTTAGGCTGGTGACAGTGGAGTGCTTGGCAAAAGCCAGACAGTAAATCATATAAAATTACACTCCCATGCAACCTTAATTTTTGCATTTTAATTGTCTTCAAACGGATCCTGCCAGTGTTATAGCCTAAAATATGCAATATAGTTCTAGATAACAGAAAAATAAACGGAGAGATGAGAAAATAGCAATAAGAATTATGGATGGATTTGTTTCTTCCCAGCGCAGTTCATTTTATGCCTCTGAAATTGCGAGCAAGCAAAATGCAGACCTCCCCGCATGGCAGGCTGGGCCGCTACTTCAGAACTGCTCCTACCCGGAGCGGCTGCTGGCGGGGAAGGACTCACGGGAGGCTGTGGAATGAGTATCGGTCTTCACGGCCGAAGAACTGGAAATCAAAGACGTACAGTCAAAGACAAGTCAAGCCGAAGATCCTAATATTTAAGAAGCCTCAAATTTGCTTTATTTCCCCAAGAGGTGGGCAGAGAGCTGTAACAACGTACTACACCTCTGTTATATGGAAGGACAACACATGGGTTGTATTTATAATGGTATTTTCGAGCATAACTTAAAAGGGATATTTTCTTTCACGGTTTGGTCTGGTTTTGTTTGCAACAAGGTACTTGTGCAATCCTGCCCGGGTCCTCATGAAACGTACGCTGCCCAGTCTAGCTTTCAGCATCTGAGCCCTCTCACAACCGACTGAACTTGATGCCCATGAGAAGTAAGCGGCCAGCAGCCTCTATACAAATGCTGTAATATGTATCCTAATAGCTTTACTGCTGAGAGATTGGTGTTTGTTTTTATTGTTCATAAAATTTGTATTGATAACCAGTTAAGCTATATAAATGATTCCCTCGTCTGACCTTCCTAATAATCTATCACAGGCCATGAAATCTACTATTTGTGGTAGGACCCACCCATGAAATCAGGCAACTTTGTCCATAATTTTGAAAGTAATACTGTTGTAAATATTGCAGTAAAGTATGCGATATAAATGCAAGTGTACCGTAATACCCACAGTGTATGTATTAATGCAACCATTAAACAGAATAGTACTGCCACAATATTAATACATTTTAGATTATAGTAAGCAGAACTAATACACATTAGGTTACATCATTTTCCTACAGTAATTACTGGAATACTACATTATCTGTAAGAAACTGCCATCTGCCTTCAAGAACCCCATTTATCTGCCATTTCAGAGCAGCAGGAGCACAGCTGGCCTCTCTGGAGACACAGCTCCTGCTGAGGAGCAGCGCTCGGCATCTCAGGAGCAGCGGAGCTTCTTGGGACGGTGCTCCGGTGATGCTGACTCCTCCGAGCTGCGTAGGTACCACCGGCATGGGAAGCTCTTTGGGAAACCTTTGCTTGCAGGAGCAATTCCTACCTGGGAGCTGCGGATGCCTGGCGCTTCTGGGTTCTCTAACTTGTTTTCTCAGGGGGAAAAAAAAAAAAAAATCTAATATACATGCTGGGGGACAGGACAGGAGGAGCTTTGCTTTGTGACGGTGAGAGGCAAAGGCTTTTTCTGATTAATTTACCTGATTAATGCTGATCCTGATCAATGAAGATGATGAAAGGCCATAAACTCCTCCTGAGGTACTCAGGGCTTTTCAGCTTACAGAAAAAGCTATAAATATTCATTTGGCATAAAATGTAAACTGAAAATCCTCGTTTGACCAGTTTTGAGGGCTGCCCTATCTCCTGGCCAGAAGCAATCCTTATTCCCCCAGAATTCCTGTTCTCAGGAAAAATGCAATGTCAGACTGTTGTCTGACAGGCTGGCCCTTGAGGGACTGAATTGAGCATCTTCAGCTGCCAAACGGAGGGTCTTCGTTTCTCACTGCATCACACGGAGAATCTCCATCCCACAGGGAGCACATTCACAATGCTCTCGGCCTGTTAATTAAGTGTATTTCTGAAGTTTCCCTGATCGGAAATGTAACAACTATTTTTCATCAAATTTTACAGGAAAAATATTCTGCTCAATACAAAAGATTTTTCTCCTTGCAGTTAATGTGCAGAACGTGGAGAGACACTGGGATGAGCCACACAAAGATCTAGGAAGGCAATATTGGTCATAAATATGCTTCTTGATCTGGAGAGCCAGGTTCTCCAGCCCAGCATCTCACATTCCCACAAGTGAGTCCTGTTGTTTTTATGTCCCTCGTTTGCAAGACATCCCAAGCAGTAGCGCAGGACTTTCCAGTGCACGCAAAACCTTACGTGATATTAAAACGCTAGACATGACCAAATACCAGTAATTACTAACTGAAGTAATTTTTCTTCTGAGTCTCTCAGACAATCTTTCCACTTCCAGATCTTTTCCACTTTTCTAGATGAGCACTTTTGAAACGGGCACTGCATCCCCCCAGCAGGAACGTGCTGGGGCTGGGGCCAGCTCAGGCACAGGCTGAGGAGAAAGGCTTATGATGGAGGGCGAAGCTTTTGCTACCTCCGTGATTTACTCCCTACACTGACATGCCCTTCTTCACTTCCAGCGGGATCCTGAAACACATCCCGTTCCTTCCTCCTCCAAAGAGGCGGCTGGCAAAAGCAGCTGAGTTGAGGACAGGGCTGAGCATACGATGAAGCTAGTTTGCCCATTCCTTCTCGTCTCAGTGCTCTCTGCTTACTGCTCTTCAGTACTTACTGCATCCCAGCCACATCCTAAGGATGCCACTTGGCAGGGAAACTGCTGGGAGAAAGTGCGAGGAGGGGACAGCGAGGAAGTGACTGAGCCAGGAACGAAGCAGCGCAGGCAAGTAAGTTCCTCTGGACGCGGGCAGCATCTCTCTGCTCCCTCTCTGCTCTATCTCCCACTGTAAAACTGGTTCTCCAAGCAAAGAGAAGAGTAGCAGAGACAGGCAGCATGACAGAAGACAGAAAGACAGTGAAGTGAAGCAACTCTGAACAGTATCTGCTCCAAGAGAGTTCTGCCCCTGTAACTAACCCTGGCAAGCCCGTAAAACACAGGTAAGTCCCAGGATGCAAACTGTGTACTTTACACCAAGGAACAACTCACTGGCTGGTACTTAGTTGATAGCAGCACATCCCGACATTCAGGGCCAGCCAGTGTCCCCAAATAAAAGGTGTGCTTGAACTGGAGCAGCTCCCTCCCAAGGCAAGGAAGGCTCAGGACGCTAAAACCCATGCAGGACACAGACTGATCCCCGCTCCAGGAGGCCGACGGGGAGAGCCCGCATCCCTGGCGCTGCGGAGATGTCCCCAGGCAGTGCCCCCGCGTCTGCCGCCTCTGCCCCCGGGATGAGGAGGGGCACGCATCTGCACCCCGCTCAGCTGGCTCCCGCTCTCCCCACCACGTGGAAGTGCTCGTTTG
The DNA here is from genome assembly GCA_013400195.1 of Aramus guarauna. Classification (NCBI taxonomy): domain Eukaryota; kingdom Metazoa; phylum Chordata; class Aves; order Gruiformes; family Aramidae; genus Aramus; species Aramus guarauna. Next base: position 1,723,944 of record VXBL01004928.1, read on the forward strand.
AGGATGAGAAACCCCCAGACGACCTACGCCACGCCACATCCGCAGCATACGGAGACCCTGCTTCTCCAGGTCCCCCGTGAAGAAAGAAAAATTCAGAGGAGAGAGAAGGTGTGCCCCTTTAACAGAGAGACATAATTAACCATTCCAACAATTTACCAAGGTTTCTCAGGCATTTCCAATCACAGCAATTTTAAACCAAGGTTGGATGCTTTATTTCTGAAAGAAATGCTCTTGTTCAAACACGAATTATTTCAGGGAAGTTTGATAGTGTATGTTAGAAGACGAGGTCAGACTAGATTATCACAGTATTCCCTTCTGGCATTATAATCTATGAATCTATAAAAGAGAAAGGATTTAATTGATGAAGTTTAGCCCCATTAGCCCCTCATTACCAGATGACATTGTCATCGTTAATCTTTGACTCTGAATGACTACAGATCCAAATTCAACCTTTTCTCTCTAATTTTATATACATTTTATATCTATGATATACGTACATGGTTTCAAGGGATTATAAAATCCACCCTTTACCTTTCCCCTGCATTAAGTACACGGAAGACGTTACAGATTTGAGAATGATCCTATTTGCAGGCCACTAATACTTTTTTCTCAAAAGGTTTTTTTTTTCAACAGATTTTCAAAGTGAAGGAAAAGGAAATTGATTCAGACTGGACGAAGACATCCAGGGATTGCTATGAAGAAGATCGGGGGCTGTGTGGAAAATGATAGGCAAAAGCCATACCCAGGTAGATGACATAAATGTACAACCTTAAACAGATGCCCTCATCCAGGTACAGAGATGATCCTAACACTGCTACCAGGGAATAATGATTTATGAAAAGTCTTGTTGAAGGCTGGTTTTGGATATCAAGTAAATTCGGAGCAGCATTTATAGCCCCCCCCAAAGAAGTTTGCAAAAAATCCCAGGAATAATTGAAAGCCTTCAGACAGGCCATTAATTTTATACCCCCTTGTATCAAGTAATTCCAATTAATTTCTCAGATATATACTTCACTTTTTAACTATTCCTCCTATCCACATTTCATCCTCAGACAAGAAACAATACTCAAGAAACTGTACTGCAGTGGAGCAGGGTATTTCATCCAGCTTCATCACAGGCAACGAAGGGAAACAATCTGTTGAGTTCACTTCTGTTTGGATTGGCCTGCCGCTGAAGAACAACTGTGATTTAAGGATATCTGAGACATGTGGAGTATATAAAGAGAGAAAACGCAGATGAAACATTGAGGTGACAGAAGTTGATGGCAAAACTGTTAATTCTATTTCATTCCAAGCATACAGTCTCTCCCCCACCCCATATCTCCATTTCATACTGCAATCTTTATTTTTAGCATATAAGAATGAATAAGCGCGAATGCAACGGTATATTTTTAAAACATTAAAACCCAGGTTTTTGGAGACAATTCCTTCAGGTACAGATGGACCTGTCCTAAACCCTTGAAAAAAGAGGCTGAACCTTCCCGAGGCAGGACAGCAGGCAGCGCTGGGGACCCATGCCCGCAGCTGCCCGCGGGTTAATAACGCAACAAGGCAGCTCTGCAACACGGTTTGCTCCCAAGTGCATTCACCAAACGGAGGACGCACACCAAAAGCCTTGTCTCTATTTTTCTCTTTTCCAAATTAGAAATGGTCTTTCTCTCTTTCTCGAACGAGCATCTGAAGAATGAATTCGTGCCCCATTTTCAACAGTTTGCTTCTCAGAAGAACAAAGTAAAGAAAGATATTTATAGCTCAACTCTAAAGTAAACCATACCTGAGAAGCCGGATTAGACAAAAGTCCTTTTTTATCTGAGGTTTTTGCTACAGATTAGGGAGGATTAAGAAAGCATCCTGCTCTCACTGTCGTGTGAACGACTGTGGCAAAGTGGAAGTTTTAGCAGGCTCCCCATTAATATGAAAGGCCAGCAATGTTTAAAGGTAGGCATAAAAGAAGTTTTTCTATCAGCCTGTGTCACTTCCTGAGAGCTGACAACAGAGAGAGTTCAAAACAAGTAGTTTGGGTTAATAGTGTACTTGCATGTAAATACATAAAAGCTTCAGTGCCGTAAAGCTAATTTAAAAAAGGACATTTCTCTTTATAGTTCCCCTGGGTATAATAGAAGCTATGATATTCTTTCTACCATAATGTACGTTTCATTAAAGAGCTGGAGCTATAATTGTCTACATCAGTACGTAGCGGCAGACTGGATAAATTGTCCACATAAATTGCTTAATACAACTCCAAGCCCATTTCCAGAGCACTGGTGACTCCTACAACTACATCAGTGAGTCCTACCTGAGGCTTTGCCGCTACCTGCAGCTCTGCAGGGCTTCGGACGGACCCAAACAGCCCCAGGCTCCATAAAACCGCCCGGTGCTGAACTCCACAACCACCACCGCATCAAGCGTTTAAACCCGTTCACTACGTTCTGTGGTGGACACAATTACGTGCCAGTAATATTGAAGATTTATGTGACAATTATGTATATGAAGCGATATCCAGGCTATTATCATTCTTAATAAATCAATAAAGTCAACTGAAAAATTAAACTGAGCATGTATGGAACATCTGACAGCAAATATATTTCAGTCTCTTAAGCGCTGTCATTTTCATTGCAATTTACTGCCCACCCTACAAGAGGGTTAAATCAGAAAAGTGAATAAAGCAAGAGAAGAGGTCTCAGAAAAGGAACTACAGTGCATTGAATTGCAATTTACCAGTAAATCAGCATGGCAGAAGGAAATTTTTGTCGTAACAGGGCTGTAGCATTTCTTTTAAAGCCAGTTTTGTCTTGAACTTGAAGCTAACGTTCATTAATGGCAATTTTAGGACCGTACTAAAATATAAAATATACTACAAATGTAGAGATGTAATTTCATTGGTTTAAGGTTTCTGTGCATTATTCCTCATAAAATATGAATGCTGTTATCGACTTAGTAGGTAGGATGCAAAGTATCTCCTTTTTAAAGCCGAAGAGGAAAGAGGGAAATCTCCGAGACAACAGCCATTTTCCAACCTAATGTGTAGAGTCAGCACTCTCCCGACCGAGTTTTTTGATCTTAATCACATTTTGACTTTCTACAAGATATATTTGCATGTCGGATTTCAGCTTGCCTATTTTTCATCCTGCGGCAAAACACAGAGGAGTTCCATTTAGAATGTACGGTCTCTGAAATCATACGCAAACGCAGTCTACGGTGTGCCCTCATACCTGGTGCCTATATAAACATATACACAGGAATACTATCTTAAAGAAAAACCCCTAACGAACACGTGAGAATTTGCAGTTGTTAGTCCCCAGTCTTCTAAGCCGGCGAGCAGTAACAAAGCCAGCAGCATACGTAGCGCATCCACGTGCACCAGGATATTAAACGCTGCTTCGTGAGTGCCTTTACGAGCCTCCGTATTCCCTGCCCTCTTTTGTGGAAGTTATCGCTGTATTAGATGTTGTTGAACATATTTGATATGAAAGCATTGTCTGTTTGCTACCAGTATCTAACGAGTATCTCCCCTAGAGTTGCCAGCAAGGTGCTGATTAATTAACTGAAGTAGTGAAGCTGAATCGTACAACAGCTGTTTAGAGAGTTGTCATTAACTCGGTCTCTTTCCCCATCTATTCATTCCCTTGCAGCGCTACCACCAAATTGTAAATTTGGGAAACTTTCCGTTGCTCCTACCTGCGCTCGTCCATAGTCCATACTGAAGGGAGGGGTGGCTGGTCCAGGCTTATTTATACAAAGAGAAGGGAAGCGTAGGAAGGAGGGAGAAAGAATAAACTTCCTGGAAGTCACAGCTCCGCTGTCACTTGTCAAGGGCAGCTGACAGTAGATGGTCCTCCAGGCAGGATGTCAAAACGGGAATCGCGTATATCCTCGGCTGACTGAGAAGTTCAGCGGTCTGTCAGCCTTTCCGCGGGACGGCGCGGCGCTGCCGGCCGGGCATGGACGAGGGTGGCTGAGCAGCTGCAGCCCGCTCCCACGGTGTAATGACACTTGGCAGAAGATCCCAACCTGGGCACCTCAGCTGCCCCGCTGAATAAAGATGATTATTCAGGAGAGTATAATCTGTATTAAGTGGCAGATGGGGGGGTGGGGGGAGTGTTGATGGGACACGCATTTCTCATTAAAACGTGCTGGATGGGCTTTCTGCACTTGGAGGAGCTGCGGATTTCAAAGGAGAAGGTGCGATGACTATTTTTTTTTCTCATTACGGCCTGGGCGCAATTAATGCGAGGCAAAGTTTGGCACGCTCTCCTCGGGCGGATCACCTGAGTAAGCTCGGCTTATTCCACTTGACGTGGTCTGCCGTGACACGCTGGAGATCGAAACATTAACACCAGCTGCATCTCTAACTGCTACTCTGTGCAATTTAATTTAATATTATGCTTCTTCGCATGGGCCTCGCTTTATTATGCTTGAGAATTATGAAAACTGGAAATTACACATGTGATTAAACACCATCTAATCACTCCGTGTACTAAATAAGCCAAAATGCATTGGAAAATAGATCAGGTACAATTTTGGTGTGAAACAAATGAATGCAGGAATGTATTGCATTGATATAGATGGAGCATCTGCCTCGTGATAAAATTAAGTCTTGTGACAGAAATAAATCACCGTAGGGGAGAATGCGAACCATTATCCAATAGGATTTTCTCTTTTCTTCTTATGTGACGGGACTTATTGGATTCCCTGATGTTAGACAGCCAAGTGCATCCATGATATGATGATAAATCAGGAAGACTACACGATTTGAAATTTAACAGCTACTTATTTTTGAGATGTTAAGATAAGGAAAAAAATACTTTGATTTCTGCAAGTAACTATTAAATTGGGAATCTCCTTTTCTGATAATCTGATACTCCGTTACTGTGTCATATCATCAAACAATGCCAACAACCAGCAGTGGGTAAAATAGATTTTCGACTAAGATGAATACGGGAACCACTTATATTTCTTTTTTCTTTTCCAATATTCACAGTTTTATCTAAAGAATGCCATGTAAAGGTTACTGTTGACATAAAAATGTACTGTTCTTATTACATTTTCGTTTTTGCATGAATATATACTTAAATGGAGGAAAAAAATGTTTTTTGTTGCTACTTTCTACATTTGAATGAAAAAATCCATATGCTACGTTAAAAATACAGAATAAATAATGGAACTTCAGCATGTATAGTGGTTGATAAATGTGATTCACAAAACATACCTTCATGTTTTAATAGCTTTCCATTGTTAGAAGCATGCTATTAATTAGTGAAAAAATGGATTCATCTATCCAGGATGTACTTGTATTTCTTGGGTTTAACCCTTTTTTCACTATCGTGACTTTTGGCTACTAGCTCAAAACATTAGCCAGGAAGGAATGTAATCGAGGGAAGATTGCTAAGTAAGATTTCTGCCTGTCAGAGTTCAAGGAGCGTCTGGACGATGCTTTAGTTGTATGGTTTAGTTTTAGGTAGTCCTGCAAGGAGCAAGGAATTGGACTTGATGATCCTTACGGGTCCCTTCCAACTTGAGATGTTCTATGATCCTAGGTGTGTTCTTAAGCAATACCATGGCAAATGCCACTTAAACAAAACAAGAATCACAATTACATGAATAATGAGGTCATGATTAAAATACAAAAGAGCAGATGAAAACTAAGGAGCATCCATTACAGCACTACAAAGTGAAACGCCGATTCTGTTGCCTTTGGTGGAAATACAGCAACAACCTAAATGGTCTCGCAGGTAGGCAGCGACGTCACCCTTTGGGCACCGTGTCCAAACATGACCGTCACCGTAAAGCCACTTTCCCTCAGCTGCCTCTCTGCAGCCTCCCCCGCAATAAGCTGTGCGGGGAGGGAGGGCGGAGGGGAGAAAGCACTGAATGTTGATCACTTGTAATTATGGTAATCTCCTTCAAAAGCTTTAACTGCTTTAAACTCTGCCAGTCTTCAGCCAGACCTAACTCCATGCGACAACACCATAAAAGCCGTTAAAGAAATGTAAACTACTTTGGCTGGGTATCAGCCTGTAATGAGCGTGTGGAGCACGAACACGGGGCACTCCACGCAAGGGAAGGAGATAGCGTAACTCTATTACAACCTGACGGGAGCGATACCATTAGTAAAGCCGAGCTCTGCCACAACACAGAGCGAGCTTAAAATCATGGGCTAAACGAGGAGGGGGGTGCTCCTCACAGCCGAAGCAAGGAAAAGCCAGGCTGTTTCTAATTACCTGTCCCACGCTGTTTGGGAAGCACCGTGCTGCACGGGTGAAAGCTAGTTATTATTTGACATCCTCTAGCTGACAAGGACATGATAACTGGCATGTGCCGATGTACCTGTGGGAAGGGAACGGCGTCAGAGCAGGCAGTTAAGCATCCCACCACACTGTATGTTAAGAAGCCCCGATACGTACAGCTTTCTGCAAAAGAGACACGATGGAGAGAGGGAAGACATAAGATAAACCTTTGGGGGGTAAATCAAAAAGGCAGCTGTCTGGAGCCACATATCATAGAGGGGATACGGTGGCTGAGATAAATGAGAGGGCAAGGCAAACCAAGCAGCAGAGGACTGCGAGGGTGAAATGTCTCTGCTGGGAGCACACCAGCCATCCAACGTCGGCGTAGGCTGGGCAGGAGGAGGATGCAGCCACCAGGAAAACTCAGCCCAATTTTCCAGCGCTTGGGTAAATTCACAGTAAGGTACCGGGTGGGCTGTAAGGCTGCTCTGCATCTAGCCTGCCAGAAGACGAATCTAGCCTCCCAGTCAACAACCCGGTATGATATGTGGTCCCAGACACCCACTGCTGACCAAAGCAGGCTGTTTAGACCAAGCACCATAGCTAAAAGACATGAGTATTATTTTGAGGAAGAAGCAGACTTTGTCTAGCTGTGTTTGCAACCTTTTCTCTTACCTTTTCAGCGGTATTTTAGCAGGCAAGTTTGACAGATGTGTTTAGAAAGAGCACGTTTTAGGTGACTAGAATGCAGTAGTGTATCCCATTTGCATCACTACAGATGTAAACCCTACAATAACCTCATAGGGAAACTCTTATTCCTACCCTGAGAGAGTGGTCGACCCTCAAAAGCTGAAACACTTAGCCTTGCACCACCAAAGCCAACAAGAGTTTTGGACCTGAAGGAGCAAGACTAGCACCTGATGTATCCATAATTATCTGTCAAAACCACACAACTGCCCAAAATACTGTTCATGTTATTGTAACATGAATGTTGAAATCAAGTGCTCAAAAAGGCAGGAAACACAGAGCTTGAAAAGATACTTCATCCTTACTTTTGTCTCTGTGCAACCGCCTTTAAATAAATTCTTTCTTTAATTAAATTAATAAACATCATTAAGAAATCTCAACAGGCACTACCACAGGTTGACACAAGAACCTTATTATCATCCAATGTTTCAAACAGAAAAAACACAACAGTGTACCAGAAAACACTGAGATTTTAACTAATGTTTGCATAAAATTATTCACTTTTGGGGGGTTTTTGTGTGTGTGTTGATTGCGGTTCTTCAGGTCTCTCCATCGACTACACCTCCGCTGCCACCTCCTGTGGCTGCACCACAGTGAGCCCTGGAGAACACCCCAACCCAGGCAGCTGTGGGGAGATGGACTGTCCGTGGGGCAGGGCTGCCATGGCATTCGGTGTCCCCTCCCGCTCTGTCTCCCCTTACCATGGGGAAATTTCCATGAATGCAAGGCCAGCTGACTTAGTCACCTCAAAGCCTGAATGGAGGAGCTAGTGTTACGCATCAAAGAGTTTGGACCTCCTGGGCTAGCAGGACAGTATAGACGCAGGCAGCCTACGAGCCCTACACCACCAGAGTCACCTGGTTCCAAGGCCACTCTTACCTACACTAAATTTAGGCTGCTAGCTCAGGAGCAAAGATGTGTTTTCTTGCAGACTCTTCATTTAGATAGCTTAAAGTAAGCTCAGCTGGAAGACCAGATGGTGAGCTGGGCCATGGTGGAAAATAGTGTGAGATAACCTTTTTTATCTACTGTGATCAATATATCAGTGGAAAAATCTGAAGAGCAAGAGGAGAGAAGATGAATACATGCATAGCAAATTGCATTTCAAATTATTTCCACAGAAAGTTAAAGACTAAATTTGTTTTAACACCCATCTATAAAATCAGGGCATAAAGCAACCAGTATTTTATCACCGAGAGCATTCAAGTTTGGTTGCCCTTCAGAAATGAGGAAGATCAGGCTATAATAGCTTTATATGTGAAAACAGTCTTTGATTGACAGAATCTAATCATTTGAAGGGCAGCAAACCCACATTAGGAAAGCAGAATTCTCTGTTCAAGTTCTGGCTTGCAACATCTATTAGCATCTTAACATTCGCTTGTACAAGTTTTTTCTAACTGAATGTATTACTATTCTGTTACTGTGGTAGAAAAATAGCGACCTTTCTTTCCAATGATAAAAATATGTGGGTACTTTTCCTGTAGTTTATACATCTTACACCGTAGGTCATTTTTAAAGGGTTTTCTGTTTTAGGTCCCACCATTTATCTTTTCATTCTGAGAAGAAGCTAGTTTATTTAGCACAATAAGACCTTCACATAACTTTCTGGTATCAATTATTACAGCGACACGGCAACTCCCGTGTGAAAGGTTTCCTGTAATGTGTCTTGTGCAGACAAATAAACACAGGCTAAAAAAAAAAAAAAAAGACAAAGTACACATAACCTTCTTGCTGTCTATCTTACAAAAATACCTACAAGCAAAGAGAATTAATTGGAAGTTTGATGGTAGAAAAAAAGCCTTGTGCTGGCAACCCAACATTAACATTATAAAACTGCAAACTGAAAAAATGTGAAGCAGGAACCATGATGAAGCATGTTTTTCAAAAATGATTTGGGGCAGGGTGTGGGGAGCACAAAATGCTCTAAATTATTTTTTTGCTAAATGGATGTTATTAAACACATTTGACTAGCACCGAGATAATACAATTCTCCATAAAAATAACAAGTAGCTCTGAATAGATAATCAGGCCATTAGCAGGACAAACACCAAAACCCCTCCTAGTATGGTACTCCCAGTATATTACTTCTTCACCTGAATATCGTAATAAGAGTAGAAAGAGCCCACGTGTACACAGAATCTTGTGTACATGAAGAGATGTTGAGACTGGGGAGAAGCTGCTTCTCGTGGTGTGTGTTTCTGCTGTTGGCTTTGTCCTGATGTCCCCATCAGAGCCCAACTGAGTACAAGGGGCCGTCCTGGGAGACCGAAGGATTTAGGTAGACTGCACAGAAATGAGACTGCTTTAAATCCAGCAATTACCCCAGGATATCAGCCCTTCCGCGCAGGATGATGCATGCTGTATACATCAGGATTCATGAAGAATAAATCAAAGAAAGGTGAGGGCATCTGCCATAGCTCAAGCTGAAGGAATCGCAGAACCCCCTGGCAGAGGAGAATACAAGAAAAAGACACATACTTGGTTTGTGAAGCAGTCCTGTAGTGGGACACCGCAGCTTTGGGGCAACAACTTAAAACTCCAGTACTGGTGAGTACACAGGTTATCCAGGGACCTGGAGCACGAGCAACCAGGCTGGCTTTGTGGCATACATTTCATGTGAAACACGCTGCAAACTGTACCTTTTAGAACAATTATTGCCTTTTTAAGGACAATTATGTATTATGTATGATGTATAATTTATTCCGGAGGTTACTGGTTTATAAAAGAGTCATGGGCAAACTGCCAAGTTATCGTCTGAACTGTAGTTATGAGTAATAACAAGGGTTATAATTTACATTCGTACTCTGTTTTTAAGTTAATGAGCTATCCAGTATGAAACCCAGCACTTGGCTTTTTGTTTCTATGCTCTCCTATATTTGAGAATACAGCTTGGTTTTATAATTTGCCTCTCAGATATGTGACACCCTAAATACCTTTTACTAAACCGTCAGGGTAGTGACCGTTTGCCGGAACAGAGAGCACTATGTGCTTACCCATGGCTCTTACACACAGACCTTGACATCTGTACTTGCTCTGGTAAAAGAGGAAATACTACCAGGACAATAGGATTATGCTTTCTTCATTTAAAAAAAAATAAAATAAAATAAAAAAAAAAAGTCATTCTCTGGGATATTTCCACTTGCACCTGGCTACCAGCCACCGGGAGAAGGCGATTCAACGCAGCATTCCACCCAGAGTGCAGCGCCTCAAATAGCACGACACGCGGTTGCAGCACTGGGGATGAGCCACGTCCTGGTATGGGACTAATGAAAGTGCGACCTTCTGGCCTAGGGGCGAGAATGCCAGCCATTCACACGTGATGGCGTGATGCACACGTGACGGCGTGGCTCAGTTTTCCCCAGCTGACCAGGTAGCTCATTCATATCAAAAACCTGGATTAAATTGAAAGCGGTGAGAGACTGGGATAACCCACCTGGTGAGCAGTCTTTTTGGTAACGGAGCAACAAAGTGGAGTTGAACACCAAGCAGGAGTCTGAAACTAAGGCAGTAACAGAGTCAGTGAGCTCAACTGAGAAGGAGCCACCAGGATGGCCTGGCAAAAACTTCAAGAGAGAGAACTGATGTGAAGGAGAAGGACAGAAGGGCAGAAAATACAGAGAGGCTTGTTGTTATGAGAGCGACTTCTATCTGTCACCAGAGAATAATATTTATAAATCCTGAGCCTGGCTTTGGTGAACACAAGCCTGGCAGGGTCACCAAGCTTAATTTGCCCTTCATACCCATGGCACTGCTAATGGTAGCCCAGTGGTAGCTCTGCTTCCCATAAGAAACTTGTAATCACTTCCCCTTCCCCTAGAAAAAGTAACAAATTATTAAGTGCTTGGCACATACAAAAGAAGCAGTAATTGGATGATGCCATGCCTGGACTTTTCGTCAGTCGTCTTACAGTCATGGTTGTTAAGTGCTACTCTGGTGCCAAGTATTAATTACCTGAAAATTAGTGCTTGGTGATGGACCAAGTCTTTTCTCATCGTAACTCAGTACCACCAGCGCAACGGTATGGAAGAAATAAGCCCAAACATTAGTGAAGAAAAGGATAGTGGAAGTAAGCATGGCAGAAGTTTCACCGCAAGTTTTGCCCATGCGTTGCTCTTTACCCCAGTAGCTCGTTCCCATCTCTGAGGTCTCACTTTGTCCTCTCAACCCAAGGACTCAGCTGACCTGCCTGCGTCAGGACAAGGGCAGCCGGGGGCTCCACTAAGCCGAGGAGAGAAACAGCCGACCGCAGAGTGTGATTTTTTCCAACTGAAGACCAGAAGACACCTCTGCAGGTACCACCTTCTGTCCATTGACTGTTCAGGGAGCCAAAGGCTGCTCCATGGTCGATGGACCCAGGTTTCCCGACTGCCCTTTCAAACCTGGTGAAATCATCTGCTCTAAGCTGGAGGTAAGGGCTGTGCCTCAGTCATTGCTCACATTAAAGCAAGAAAACAACTATTTTAGTATTTTAGTAACTACGTCAGAGGGAGAGACAGATGAACACTGGAGGTGGATTCACCTCTCCACCGCAACAGGCTTTCTTCTCCAGCTTTCGCAGTGCGGTGGCAGCCCTGTGGGGCCATGGAAAGCCCGAGAGTAATGCTCAGGCAGCACAATGGACACCCCGGGCTCAGTCCTCCCTTCGCTTTACATTCGCACAACTCAAGGGAGATGGGGGAAGCTGGATGCTTTCTTCTCCAATGCGAGTTTCCTCCAGAATAAATCTCTTTCACACAGTTACTGGATTACCCACTGTCCTTTTTGTCTAGCAAAAGCCTTAAGAGATTTGCTTGTCACTGTTGCTGCATTTCCACGGGACAAAATCTTCTCTTTCTAAGCAGCCTTCTACAAGCAAAGCAGTTATTTTAGAGTCCTACAACCCAAGCAAAGCACAAGAAAAGGGGAAAAAAAGATTGTCTGGAGGTACTGAAGGGTCACAAGATTTCCAGAAAGAGACAAGGTCAAGGGCTTAAGGTTTAAAGCCCTCACTAAAAAGGTGGGAGATTCAGAATATTTTTTTCTGCTTGCTGGGTTTTGAACACAGACCCTAAGGCTTTGGAGACTTCTTTCTCTCAAGACCCTTACCAATACTGTCCCACATGGTCTAACATCATTAAATACCCACTAGAAACTTGTAAAACACTTCCACGCTGGAACCCCAACTCTTATGCTATGCTCAAAAAATGGCGTAGAGACGAGAGTGAGCTTCATCACTGCCCTGGGAGACGTGGGAGCTGGCCGGCCAATGCACCCCGAGGCCACCCGTCTCCAGCTCAGTCCCGCTGTATCAGGAGTTACTCCTGCTCCATGGAGTTCCTTACGAGAGGAAGCAATATGCCTGAGAATAAGCACATGAAAGGTACAGTGGGCAGAGTCAGTATTAGGCTAGCACACGTCTCTAAATGAACCTCAGCTGCTGCAAAGGAATGGAGGAAACTTCTACATGATGTAAAGATTACAAGAAAGATGTTGCGCTGCTGGAACATGTCCAGAGGAGAGCAACAAAGCTGGTGAGGGGTCTGGAGCACAAGTCTTACGAGGAGCGTCTGAGGGAACTGGGGTTGTTTAGTCTGGAGAAGAGGAGGCTGAGGGGAGACCTTATCGCCCTCTACAACTACCTGAAAGGAGGTTGTAGTGAGGTGGGGGTCGGCCTCTTCTCCCTGGTAACAAGCGATAGGACCAGGGGGAATGGTCTAAAGTTACACCAGAGCAGGTTTAGGTTAGACATTAGGAAAAACTTCTTCACAGAAAGGGTTGTCAGGCTCTGGAATGGGCTGCCCAGGGAGGTGGTTGAGTCCCCGTCCCTGGAGGTATTTAAAAGAAGGATAGATGAGGTGCTTAAGGACATGGTTTAGTGGTGGGATGGCAAGGTTAGGTTAGCGGTTGGACTTGATGATCTTGAAGGTCTTTTCCAACCTAGATGATTCTATGATTCTATTCTATGATTCTATGAATGAAAGCTGGGAGCAGTCCGGAGAGGGAAATCAGAGGGGTGAGGGAGGGGAAGGGTGCCCCTGGATTTTGCAAACTGAGGGTCTCCACTAGGACCGCAGCTGGCTGCTCTTAGGTGAGAGCAACCCCGAAGCTACTATCGTTTCCCTGGTGTCCTGAGCAGTAATCGCTCGGGAAGCCAGATGTCATAAATAGCTCCCTGATGGTCCTCCTACTCTGTGCTGGCTAATGCTGGAGCAGCAGAGAATCCTGCCCTCTATTTCTGCTGTTTATTTTTAAAAGGTAATAGCAACAGAACTATGCAAACCATTCGTGTTGGTAAAAAAGGCTTACTAAGTTGTTAAGTGCTTACTAAGGTGCTTTTTAAACATAAATGTAGAAAGATTTCTAGATAGGAAAGACATAAATACGCACAATTAATATTAAACTGAACTGCTTAGCTTTTGCTCCTCAGCGCACAAGAAGCTGGTATTCACACAAACACGCGTGCAATATACAATACTGCAAATGAAACACAAAAAGTGGTATAAATTCCTCCCATGATAATTGTGTAGTGAGGATGTATTAGAACCGGTCTTAGTCTCTTTAGCTATAAAAGCAACGCAGTTCATTAGTCACTCTTCTATGCTACTCAAATTACAATACGGGAATTTTTATGTCACTTTATATCACTCCTCTTTAGATAGTTTTAGCTGGAGCCCACCTAAATATTAATGTCCTCCATTGATGCTCTTTATTACCCTTTATAAAACAATTGTCCTAAACCGGCTTCAGTGCCTGACTGCAGCATCTGGCCGTCATCACCCACAAAAGCAGGACCAGCTGCAGAGCGATCCTGCTCTCCCAGAAACCAATTTCAAAACCACCACGCAACATTCTGCCAGTTTCCAGCCTAAGTAACTCCACAGGACCTTGCCTTTGATTATCTGGGACGTCCGATCAAGCCCTTTGTTAAGGTCTTACATGACCACTTTCATTTGGCTTGGGGGTCAAAGAGAGAAGATGCTTCAGACAATGGCTTTCAAACCTCACAAGGAAGCAGGTTCGGTTTCTATAACTAAGAGTACCCTGAAATCGCAGCTCTGACTTTGCTGGAAGGAAGAAACGCAGCTGAGGGGTAAATACAGAAACTGCTTAAGCTTTTTGCAACCGATGCTCAGTCTCAGCACAGACACTAGGAAACAGGCGTAGCTTTATAAATTACCCCGCAGTACTGCCCTTTCAGGGGAAGTGTCCTGAGCTCTCTTAGAGCAGAGAAATACGTTAGTGAAGAAGATCACAGGAAGGTGAATGCTTTCTAAGCGACGGTACTGGCTCAGTGATTGAAGGCGGGCGCTTGCTCTCTGGATCCCAGCGGTACCCACCGGTGCTGGGATTGCCCACCCACGCCAGCAACCGCAGCCCCACCGGAGTCTGCCCCTGGCACTGCTTCCACGTGGGACTGAGATAAAACGCGCTGCCCTGGTCTTATAGAGTAGCAGCTTCTTCAGCAGTACTTTTAGACTATCCCAGATTTCCCTGATTTTGATAATTCTGTGCAATTGCGTTTGAGCTGCTGTGATAAATACCTGAAATTAAACCATTTTCAGGTTCTCTCCCTCCCCATCGCGGTGCAGCTCCACACCCATGCCTCTACAGATGCGGAACAAAACAAGACTCAGAAAGTGTTTAAAATGTCACAGGTTACTTTTTTCATACTTCTACGCAGATCTTAAAGCTTTGCAAGATGTAACCAGGCTTCTCCCTCACCCTGATTTATGAAAACTTCAATTTAAAAAGAGGGGAAGGAAATCATGCCTTACGCTGCCCTTAAATGTCAGTCAACCTTAAGACTAGGGAACAGGTCCCTACTTTTCAAATGTCAGTAAGACTTCTCATAAAAAAAACATGGGCGAGATGTCTGTATAGTTCATGTGCCGTATGATCTCATTTTCAAATGTTTCTGATCTTTCCTTTCTTTCCCGGTTTGGCTGGCAGAGTAAACCAATTCACAGTGCACTCCCATCTGCAGCTCCATCACAAAAACAGTCGCATGCCCCCTGATATCTCGATCTTTTAACATTGGCTTTTTTTTCCTTCTCCCCCTCCACCCCCCCCCAATTTTAAACAATACCTTCAAGTTAGCTTTAACACCTCAGAAAACAGTGCCATAAAAATAAACAAAAGACCCAGGACTAAAATTGAACATAAAAGTTGTTGCAGATATTGTTTCTTGACAAATAACCTCTCCAAACATCATAAATTGTCCAAAACCTCTTAAACCTTTGCTCTACATCACCCACGTAGGACTGCAAAGGGAATACAGCCAAGGAACTGCAAGCTAATTGAAAAATCATTCACTTGAGATACGGTAAGTATCGTGCTCCAGTTCTATGAAAGTATACAGAAACTTGACACAAGTGGCATCCTCCATGAACTAAGCAATTGACTAATCAGCAAACTCAAAAGGAAAATAATCTGTTTTTTCCTCCCTTGCATTGCTGAATTTGCATTTAATAATTCATCTGAGGTGAAAAAGAAAAAAAAAAAAAAAATTCCTTCGGGATACGTTGGGTGGCACCGATTCCTTTGCAGCCTCCAGGACCAGTGCCTCTCAAAAACAAACCTCCAGTATTGACTGGTAAAGCTGGTATAAGGACCCAGGAGCTGCTATTTCTAAACCTCTATTATTCAAAGATCGTTATCACAGTTTTCCATTAGCAGAAGTAAGTAAAAGCTTTGGTGTATAACTGACAATGTTATTCTGGGGAAAGGGGAAAGAAGGCTCAGCATTGTACTGCAAGAGGTATCCTATCGATCCTGACTTTTTATAAGATTTTTGTGCCTTTTTTCTTGAGGCCATTTAGCATCAACTTTGCCTATTATTAATTTTACAGTCAGTAGGAGCTTCTGGATTTTACAGGTACAGTAGAAATGGCAACACCTGTAGAAGCTGTTATTTACATGATATTTTAATATTCTGCCCTGTCTGTCCCCAAAAATCCCATTTAGCAAATTTAGCATATTTCTCTACTATCAAAACATGTCAGACACATTTCAAGCTCTGTCCTTCATGATGCAGCGAAAACAGGCTGTGATGTCATGATTCCCAAAAGTCTGCTCTGTGCACTAACAGCATTTACCTTCAGATTCTCCTTTCATGCCTCAGTAACTGAATTTTTCAATGTCACTAGTTGCCTCATCCTCCTAGTCCCTTTGAAGCGGTAGGTGAGCACGCATACACTTGGCCATGTATTTCTCTGCCTTGTATTGGGATAGTATAAGCATAATGGTATTCAGAGAAATACATCACACTGTCCATTTTGGAATCCCTATGAAAATAACATCAGGGATATTGACATCATCTTCAGAAGATCCTTCCATTATCTCTTTCGGATGATCACAGCGTGGGTCATCCTCCCTATCTACAGTGACAAGCTGCTAACATGACAAGACAAAATAGCCCATTTCTGAAGGTTCAGAACCAACTATTGACGAAGTAATCCCAGTTAAAGCTCTGTATGCTTCGTGTCTTGCACTTTAAAATACATATAAAAATGTACAGCAAAACACTAATAAAAAGCCAGGAAAAAAAACCTACTTGGACAATCTCCAGAGAAAAAAACATGCTCAATACAGACACAGTGCAAGTAAACAAACAGAAGAAGCCTCAACAGGGAAATAATATTAAAAGCACGGATTTACACCACGGAGCATCACACCACTCCTTGTATGGTTATTAGGTAGAGTCAGGAAAGGAGAGAAATGAAAAGGGCAGCAGAGGGAGGAACTGGATGGATGAGGGGTATGTAACACATGGGCAGCAAGGGAGAGCAACCAGCCAGATGATGGTCACGTCCGGACCACAGGACCTAGGAGGAGGCTTCACTCCAGCTTCAAATCAGCTCTCTTTCCAGGTAAATGAGTAAAAAGCCACTGAGCTTTTCATAGGATATGGCAACAAGGATAGTCCCACAGCACCCGTAAGAAAACCCTGATGCAGCTCAGACGTATTTGTTGTTTATTTAGGCAATCTGAAGTTTCCCAATTAGAAATATTTCTAGAGATTCAGCAGTTGCCAGCTCTGCAATTAGCCAGAGAGCTCGAAACAGTGCTTTCTGATCTCTGGGTCCACAGATCTCTCTCAGTCTCCATTTCTAAGGAGTTTAGGGATGTTTACTACCAAAGTGAGACTACTAGTTGTGGACTTAAGCTTTCTATACAGAGGTTAATACATCCAGTAGAAACATTCCACAGGTCTTCATGTCAGGGATGGCTGAAGACTAGCATGGTCTAAAATTCACAAATTTGTTTACTCATTCATTTTGATTTGCAAATACTCAAACAAGTCTGTCCAAACCCAGCACCTGAAATTATATTCTCAGCAATCTGGAATCTAATTTTCTCAGTAATTTCTTGCCTTTCTTTCTTCAAGAGGTATATTCCCCCCACCCCCTTCTCTGCCTGTGAAGCCGGTGCTGCTGGACTCCGCAGAGTCTGTGGGATTCCCCTGGATCACCGGGGTTTCATGGAACTGACTCTCAGAGCCCAGGACTCGTTTGCTGGGCCAGACACCAGATGAAGTATTTGGGTAATAAAATTGCAATTATTATTGTAAGTGTTGGAAGTTGAAACAATAGCAGCTGGGGCACATTTGGGCCTCTGTCTACAACTGGACAACCAAAAATACAGGCCATTTTTTAAACAAAAAAGTCTAGCTTTCTGTGCACTAGTTTGCATGAGCTAATAATACAGAAATTTATGTCGTTCATTTCGAAATCTATGGATGGAAAACCAGACACATGCCAAATTCTAAACTGTGTATTTCATGATAAGCAATCACCATTGCCTTACAGAGGAGAAACCTTGAAAAAGAAAAAAAAAAAAGGGAAAAGATGCCCTTACCTCCTAGCCCTGCTCTAGCTTATCAGTGCCTTACTCCGTCAAGGCCCTGAGGATGCTCCTTCCGAGCAGGAGACACCCGGGCTCCCAGGGAGAGACAGAAGAATCTGTCCCCACTGTCTCCAGGCTGCCCAGCTCTCATACTCAGCCACTGAGACAAATACACGCTGTATTTCTTTTTTTTTTTCTTCCGATGTCATTAAAAAAAGAAGAAAAATCAATACAATTAAATACAAAAATACAGAGAAGGAAATTACAAAATATAATGCTAAATATTTAAATAGACAGTGCTGACCACTAAGATCTTTAAGGTTTTATTACTCCCAGTTCACAGCGTAAATGGAACAGCTACTTGCGCGAAAGACAAGCAGCCAAACGGTCTTACGTTGGCAAAGCAAACTGGTAACTACAAATAAAACAGCAGCAATAACGGAATAATATCCCGATAACGCTTCCTCCTCATTCATAGTTTTTAAGCTGCAGCAGTGTCCAACCTGAACATGCAGACAGAAATAATACACCAAAAATCGTGGGTTATTAAGAATGCATTTTGCTGGGGCAGTCTCTTACCCCAAGTGACCCGAAAGAGTTAAACACCTCTGCGTCCCCAGCCTGCTCAGGCAAGTACTGTAATGGGCTACAGGGAGCATAATGCAAGGACAGAGAAACCCTGCCAAATATTTGTTATGCCTCACGTTTACGTACATTTATCTAATCTCCAATATAACACAGGCTGACAGTATAAACAGGCCAGCTGAAGCTAATCTGTGCATGTTCCTAGTGTATGTAAATAGTCTTTTCCTCAGTTTGTTTCCTTAAAGTATGGAGCCTGCAATTATCTTTCACAGCTACAAAGGCAATGACATGTTACTTAGTACTTTTAATAACGATAAATTCAGTCCTGGTGACAAGGGAGCTTAAACCTGCCAGGCTATAAGTAGCAGCACAAGATTTTCCAATAGACCCCAATAGAGATCTTTTGTCCCACAGACTTGTTCATTTTTAACCTCTCCGCTTGTTCCGTCCTGGCCCCTCTGAAACACAGGATTCCTACCGTGGTCATTCATGAAATTACTTTCTGAAGACTGTTGCTCTTCAGGTACTAAATGAGATAAACTAATTCCACTATCAGAAAGACCAAATGTGAGAACTGGGACTTGAGGAGAAAAAGAAAAAAAAAAAAAAAAAAAAAAAAATGTACAAGGCACATATCTGCATTTCATTAACATTAAACTTCAACTAAACATCTGCGAAACTGTTGATACAGTCGATTGCACATCATCATCTTCATGTCATGGTTAGATCATCGTATTTTGGGCGTAAAACAGAAATATAACTAGAATGGGAAATTCTCAGATTAAACAACCTTCTCCTTCCACCTCTCTTCTGATCATTTCTCATGTTTTGATGAGAATAAAATGCCACCCAGATTTTCCTGGGACATTTTTTGTCTAGTCCTCTCTGTTTAACTTAGTTTGACGTGTCTGTAATATCTATTTAAAACTGTCTCTCCCTCTGTCTAATACCTCAGCCTTTAACAGATGGATATTTTCTCCTGCGCGTAGTCACAGGCAAAGCAGCTAAGAAAAATACAGTGCAGATGGTACAAGATGAAGTAGCGGGTGAAGCAGTGGTTCAGCAAAAAACGAAGGAGAGCAAAACTCACTAGTCACAAATACGCTTAAAAAAAAAAAAGGAGGAAAGCAAGAAAGCCCTGGGACTGGGCTTAAGATGACATAGACAAAAAAGCACTATCCTGCACTTGAGGAGAGCTCACACCATTAGTCCAAGCAAAGATTGACTTAGCTATCTGGGCTATGTCTATACGTTGAGGTCAATCTGGGCAACTGGCAACCAGGTCTGAGCTTCACAGCACAGCTCTGGCACGAGCTCCCCAGCTGCCCTCTCTCAGCTGGTGTGATATTTTTCTGTGCCATGATGCTCCGAACCTGCTCATGGCTACATGGAAACGCACCTCGCCGGTTTTTGTGCCACGACACGGTAAGGCTCCTTCCCAGGTGACTGTGCCAACCACAAAGCAACTTGCACGTGCCTCCCCGAAAAAGGGTGGCACGTAGAGCTGGGGGTTCTCCGGTCCCCAGGGGATGCGGGTGGCTGCTGCAGAGCAAAGCAGGCAGCTTCTGCTCCGAACCTAACCCTCAGCCAGGTATTTACCTCACCTTCGCGCCCGGGCAGACCTCCTCCCCCGAGAGTGGAAAGACGGCAGGTTTAAAGGCAGAACAGGAGCGAGGATTAACAGAGCAGGGTGTTAATAAACAGGACTGAAGAACCAAGGGCTGCATAGTATTTGCACACAACTAATCTAGCACAATTAATTTGACTTACAGGGGTAGCTACTGCTTAGGTTGCAGTATTTCTGTGGAAATGTTGTGATACATACAAATACCTGTTAGACTGTCAGCCTCCTGAAGGCTTCTCATCTGCACTCTCTTCTTTGAAACATTCACGGCCTGCTTGCTCCAAACACGCGTGCTAGTCCAAATAACATTCATGTGATTGATGTAATCTCCCAAATTAAAAGGCATCCATTTATTCTGGCGTGTGCTGTGTCTAACTTTTACCCAGGATGTATCTATTTGCTCTCTCTCACATGAATTTCAGCAGAAGATAAAACTGAAAGCAATAGCTAGCTGGAGATGGAGCCCTGAAGAGCCTAGGACTGGCAATGTAATGTCCTGCCAGGATACTGACCTTTTATTTTTCTAATGAAAACACAATAAAATGGCACTAAAAATGTGAAACGGTCATTTTAAAAGCATTTAATATCTCCGATCTCAATCACTAGCTGTACCACCCAGTGCTTTTGCAAATTCCCTGCTAATCACCCCCAGTGCCATTTCAACCCTTCCCACGGGGGCTCACAGCTTTCTGGCTCCCTGTGGGAATGGCAACCCTGGGTCTCACGTCCCAAACGCACCCGGGGAACCTGCGCAGCACTGACCAGAAGTCTCTCCCTGCCACTGGGAACAACGTCTCTGCTGCAAGGGGGAAGGTTCAGCCCCGTCCACCTTCCACGCTAACCCTGCCTCGCTGCTGCTGCTACGAGTACAGGAGCAAGCAGACTTAAGACCATCACTTCATTTTATCCAAACTGCTCCAAAGCTGTCAGATCGTGGTAACCAATTCGGCTTAAATTCAGATGAGGAACCTCAAATTTGCGCAGCCGGTTGCTGATCCCCGTACTGACTCCAGCGCTGGCTTTCAAGACCCGTATTTCTTGCCCAGCTGCAGGTCGGGAATGTGTTATTTGAATTTATTTCTTTGTTAAATCAGCTGCTGTGTGCTTATATGATCACAATAGCAGCGCTATCATTATCAAGCTGAATTTCATGTGGTATGCAGGGAATTTTATGGCTGTTTTAATAAACATTACAATGGTTGGAATTTCTATAAAATAAACCATTTTTCAAGTTAAATTTCCGTTTCTTAAGTGCCAGACTGCTAAGAGAGGCAGGCAGACAGAAGCCTCGCTGATCCCATGAAAGGTCCACCGTCCCCTGCCGGAAAGGCAGGTGAGAATTAATTCAAGCCGCAGAGGAAACCTGAGCATCCAGAGCTGTGCCATGGAGGAGCTCTGGGCCACTCCTGGTCCTTCCTGGGACCAGTCCCTTTCCAGGCAGTGTCCTTCTGTCCCTCCGTCCCCGGCCAGCTTCCTGCACGGAGCGAGCGGCTCGTCACCTCCCTAACTATTCCAGCAACAAAGCCAACTGGAAAGGGTCAGTCCTGAGGGAATCAGAAGACATACTCTCTCCAGATCACACCAGCTAAATTTAGGTTGAGTATTTATTCCAACACAAAGGTAAAGCAGCAAAGAACCAGTGGTTGAACTTTCCAGGCATTCCTCATCATTAATTTCTGACAATATTTAAATGCCCTTTCTTCTCCTGCTAAGTGATATTATATATAAAGCTCACTTGTTACTTACAGATCTATAGGTTAATGCATAATGACATTTTTTCCAAAGTTTTACAAAACCCTTCATTATCTCTAGACTTAACCAGGCCCTTCCCAATAGAGTAGATTCACCTCGACTGCCTAATTCATCCTTCATGTTCCAGTCCAGAACTGACAAACAGAACACAGAAGAAAGGATGGTGAAAAAGAGCCCTTCGGGACATCCCAGGGAGCACTCCCTCCTATAGTACAGTAGGGGAAAGAAAGACAAGGCAAGCAGCTTTCCCCCACTCTTGCCGAGAAAAATCTCAGCCCGCAAGCAGACGGCAATTTAGTACTAGAACAGTCGTCTTCTACTGAACAGTTACTGGAGATAGAGTTGCCATGCATGATATTTCTGAAAAGATACATTAACCTGTAAAACAGAACTGGAACCAAAAAAAAAAACCCCGATCCAGGTTCCGATTCTCCTCCTGAGATACAAATTATTCTTTATTTGTATCATTTTAATAGAAAGTGAGATTAAAAATCAGAGAGAGGTATTCATGTCATGCGGGAAGTGAATCGGATCCTCAAGATTATCCCATTAAACGCAAAAATCCAGTAAAACGCTGTAAGAAAACAGTGTAATACAAGAAGTTAAGTATAGCATGTTGGGCTTGCATTGAGAAGGAGCTTGTAAAATAAAACCAGCATTGCACAAAGACCTGATTAGCTCCCCAGCTTCTATTCTTCGACAACCAAAGCAGAGGAATGGCCAAGGCAATGTCTTTCCACCTCTCGTAGTCTAAAGACATTGTCTTTTAAATATAATGTCTCTTCACTATCATCATTCACTAAGATGACTTGTTATGAATGACTGAAAAAAAGCAGACTGTATGCAACAGGATAATTTGCATATGGTAATGTACTAATTTTAAAGGTCATGGGGGGCAATTTCAGAGAAGGGTCTAGACATCAGTCAGAGTACAAATGGTTGGGCTCTAGCTGCAGATCTGGCATCGTTAAGAGTCACAACCTTTCTCCTCGTAAGGGAGCTGCTGTAGTTTATGTGCACCAAGCGCTTCATGCTAGATGAAGCCTCAGCCCGCGCAGGAGAGCAGATGCTGCGGGCACACCGGGGCACGCCAGCCACGCACCAAGCCTACTGTTAGAGACCGAGGGAAGGGGGCTACTCCCTCTAAATCCCTCCTTCATCCTTTCATCATGTAGCATGCAGCAATCAAAAGTCACGTCGTTTTTTTTAAAGTAGGGGGTTGAAAGACAGAGCTGGTTCCTGTGAGCCCTGGCACGTGGTGCTGCGGGCTGCAAAGCTCCTGCCGCCGAGACTAAGTGTCTCCACCACCAAGACTAACCACCTCCACCGCCGAGACTGACCACCTCCACCACCAAAACTAACCTCCACCACCGCCGAGACTGACCTCCTTCACCGTGCCACCCCCAGGGTCACGGTCCTCCAGCGCAGCCGAAGGAAAACTCGGCTTACCGGAGATTGACCTCCCCACTACTGTCAGCGCGGCGTTTGCCCACCTCTTACACACAGGTGAGTCCAGCCACTTTGCGTTAACTCCCCGCAGTACTCTGCCTCCTTTCTGAAAAGCTGGTGCAGGATGCGGGACACATCTGGATATACCAACCAGATGTTTCACTGCCTTGGCATGCAAGCGGTTCAGCAGAAAACCACAGCCCTTCTCTGATACCAAATCCCAGTATTACTGATGGAAAATTTCTGTTAAATATTGTTAAAAGAAGGGTGTTGCCTTAACAAAAAAAGCAAGTAATTATTAGTTGTGTAGAATTCTGCTGTTTTTTCAAGACACAAGCAGTTAGCCGTCCCTTTTCCGGCTTTGTTTCCTACTTTTCTATTTTCTTTAGTACTTTTTTTTTTGTGATAAGAGGGGAAAGAAAGGCAAATCCCAAGCTGAAATACTTTCTTTGGGATTGGCAATTCAGGAGACTTAACCCTTTAATATTTGCATGAAGTAGAAGTTTTGTTATGAGGCTTTACAAACGTATTTATCAGAACTATCTATCAATTTTCAGGCAGCCGTAGACTCCACATACAACCTGTGGTTTTCAACCTCTATAGTCATGATTCAGGGATTATCAGTGGAAGAGCTTGTATTAAACCAGTGACCCTTAAGTACAATTAACAGTAAATGATCAAAATCTAACTGAAACACCCCCCCCCACCCCCTGTATATTCTTTTTGCAATGGCACCGGCATTACAATCTCAGCTTAGCACAGCCAAGGCTTCTCGTGGGTCCTTTTATTCCATGGTCCCTCAATAAAATGCATTCCTCACTTTACTGCATACCAGGCAAAATCTGTTTGCTGATCTTCAGGGTATTATGCAAAGCATTTGGGGAGAATGACAGGAAAGAGAGAATTGAATTTTGAGGCATTTGTTTGATCTATCGCTTTGATGATTTAGGCTGATTTATATGATGGGTTTGGGTTGTGTGTGTTATGGTTTGCATTTTATGCAATATTTTTCTATGGCTGGATTCTCGGCGATGTTCAGTGTCCTGCATCTCCTAGTACAACACACAGATTTCAAACAAATAAAAAATCCCAGCATTTAGCACCTGCTCTCTGGCAACCCGTATGGGAATTTAAATAAGAATTGCGCTGTTCGAAAATCTGGCTGCATTTGAGGGCACTGACCACTTCAAAATCTGGTCTTAAGCTTGGGTTTCTGTGATTTTAAGCATCAAAAAAGCACTCTGAATCCCACCCGGGGAATCCAAAAGAAGGCAGAGTAGTGTTCCACACGTGCCTACTGTGTGGTCTCAGGAATCGCTCTCTTATGAATAGAGAACGAAAAGTCTTGGCCTATCTATTTTAAATAGCTGATAAATAAAGGAGAATAATAATAATAATAAAAAAAATTAAATGCTTTCAGGATTGATTCTCTGACTCTTTTGCAAAGAACTTGCATCTTATTTTTCACATTTATTTTTACGGCTTTTTCTCCTTTTCTTCTTTTGTATTCTGTTCCTTCAAAATAAGTAGGAATCAAAATGTTCTTTTGGTCAAAAGCTATTGTTAGCATACATTTTACAAATCTAAACAGATGGGATGGAGGAGTCTGCTGTTCTGAGAACTGATTTAGCGCTGCATCGCTGAGAAGGAGCATCTCCATTCAAAGAGCGACACTTCTAAGTCAATGCCGGGCTTCATTACTAAATTCCATGTTTATCTTAAGAGGTTCCCACACCGTCATATCCCAGCAGAAGTGCATCTCTCGTGCTGCTAAAAGCGGCAAAACAGAGGAAAAAACCTGCTAATCACCTGAAAATGAGAAGCATCAGTCTCTGCAACCTAGTTCTAGGAGGCTCTCTGCAAAAGAAAGCAGTCACCAGAGTAAACATCTGTGATCAAACACTAATTTAGCACCAACAGAAAATTGACTTCAAATCATCTCTTTGTCACTGCAATTGATTAAAAGTCAAATGAAAATTGATAACATGATTTTCTATGTGTGAATGTGTATGTGGCACAAACTCTCAAGAGCTCTATTGGCTTCATATATTGACTTTTTTCCAAATAAAGCCTTTTAAGAGTACATTAGTCAGTCCACTAATAAACTTAAAATGCAGACTAATTACACCAACACAAGGCATTAATTCGCTCTCGAGACTGTCAAATTTTGGTGCAAAACCAAAATTCTGAAGAGAACTCTGAACCCAAGTAAAGCAACAAAATGCACGAAATATTTCATTATTGTTGGGTTTTTTGATGATGAAGGAAGCTGACTGCTTTTCCCTTATTTTACTTTTCATTTAAAACTTTTTCAACATTTTATTAGCAGTCTCAATGTCACATACTATCGTTCTTCAGTAGTTTAAAGGCTTTTTTTTTTTTTAAGTGTGGGTTACAGATGTACGTATCTTTTTTCTTTAACAGATTATTTTCTGCATCAGAGAGCAAATGCCACTCTGTATCGACCCCTGAAGAGAATGTAGCCAACAGAGTACTAAAATATTATTTCATCTACTCTATGGACACTGATTTTTTTAATATCACATGTAAATCCAACATAAAAAGATATTCTGCAACAGAATGTCTGATTGCTTTATTAATACATATTCCAAACTGGTCTGAAACTAGGAGCAGAAATATCTTGCAAATAGCATTGATTTCACTAATTCAAATTTCCATCTTCTTCTGTCTTGATGGAATATGCAGAAGTATGAGAAATGGAGACAAAAGCCTAGTAGAGGTGTTTCATTTATGAAGTAAAACAAGCAAATTTCATCCCTAATCCAATCATAACACAAAAACCAAAATCTTTGCAAATAAACTCTTTGAAAAAGAAAAATCTTCATATTACAGTAAAGTTCTGTTGCACCACCACAGCCGTGCCACTAGTCAAGGATCTACATGTAGGTCAAGCAAGAGAAACCTCTGGCAGAGAGCATTACCAGGTACATCCCTCTTTGCCTCACAAGAGGAGGGAGGACAGCAGGAGGAATAAAATCTCCAACTGCAGCTTTGAATTCTGGCTGCTAGCGCTGATCAGGAGAGAGATGGGGAATCCGGAGATGAAAGGGGTCCCATACCAGATGGCAGCAGTAATGAAGTGAGCAGATAGGAAAGAGCTGAAACGGGAGAAGGCGGTTTTCACAGCTTTTGAGGTTGACTGGTCAAACTCAGAAGAAATGGAGATGTGAAGGGAGAGCTAACGTGGTGCTGCTGAGTGCAATGGTCAGCTACAGTCTTTGAATGATGCTGTCTTCGCAGCAAGACCTAATCTTACTTTAATCCTAAAAAGAACGCAACAAATATGACCATTTGATACCAGAAAAAAAAAAAAAAAAAATTGCTCATCATTAACGTGGGTTTTTGCAGTTACGGTTCCAGCAAAGGCTCTCTGGGTTGAACCAGCGCACAGCTTTGGCAGAGATTCAGTCTGTGATGAGTGCCAGCACAACTTTATCACTTGAAACTCTCCTTTTCTACAATGCCTAAAAAAAACGCAGCAAGAGTTAATCTGCTAGCAACCTGACACCGCCACCCACCATGCTTCCCACCATGCTTACTGCTTCCCCCTGTGGTTACAGCTTCCCATACTTCCATATCCTTCTCTCCGCATCTTGTCTCCTCTTCCTACCTGGGGCAAAGGCTGCTCGCAGGGTCTATGGCTTACAGCAAGGACCTCAGAGGCATTCAGTCCCTGATGTGTATGACCATAGCCCCAATCTCCAGCAAGAGCTCAGCGAGGACCTTGAAGAGACTGAGCAGGTGGGCAGACCTCCTGCAGCCCCTCTGCCCAGCGCTGAATCCCACGTAGCCCCCGTCGCTTGCTGCAGCGAGTCTCCTCCATCGCTACACCACAGCGCTTCCAAACTTGCCGCATTTCCCCATTTCAGGAGTGGCTTTGTGAGAAATCAGATGCAGGGGTTGTATTGCAGTATCCACATACATAAAAAAAAAGGCAGAAGCAGGGGGCTGGTCAGGGTGTCATTTAAGTTGATGCCCAATTCAATACCGATTCGGGTGGGGCGTATTTTCCCACTAAAGTCCTGCTGTCCTCAAACTGCAACGTGCCACCAGAACCTACAGAAGGCTTATGAAGGCTGCCCAGGAGAAACTGTTGTCAGAAGGAGAGAGGCAGCCCATACAGGTATGGCTTGAGGCAATCGAAAAGCAGTTGGATTTTATTGCCTTATAGGTCGGAGCATCCGCGGCTACGAAGCATATTCCTTTACTTATCACTTCCAAGCAGGGCCAGTAGGACTTTGAGTTTATAGTAGGGCCTGGGCACTTCATTCCTCACCTCTGCAGGCAGCTGCCCGACCCTCTGCTCCCAACACCCGCACAGGCAAATAAGCGCATTAGCTGATCGCTTCAGCTCTAGAGCAGAGTTTGCACATGCAAATTTTATCACCTGTCTATACAAGTGGTGCAATCCGTGCAGACTATAATTCCTGTGTCCGCTTTTACATTTGCGCCGTCGTTTACCTTGGCTCTTAACAATTATTATTCAGCATTTCAAGTGCCATCTGTGCTGCTGATAAGTAAATGCCTTCAAGTATATTGGAAACAGATTTTCTGAAGTTTTACCTTGCACCGGGCACAGTCAGCATCAGAAAGATGTTCTCTATGGAAGCTGACATGTATTTAGCTGTTTTTTCATAGGGATGGTTGTATTTAAATTTAAAATGTGTATATCTAAGTTACCAAACAGAAAACAGGTACAGATAACGAAGGAAAATCACTGCATCCCAAAAAGTACTTGCTCTCTGTGGGTCAAATTCAAATCCACACACATGGGAAACATTCAGTTGCACCAGGAGTGCATTTAGTCTTACAATAGTTAAATGTATCTCGAGACAAAACTCTATTAAATAAGAAAAAAATCTGTAAGTTTAATGCCCAAATGCCTCAACACTTTTTGACATCTACATCAGTCGCCATTAAAATTAAAATGTGAAATATAATGACTGATATCCGCAAGACACATGAAGCTGACTATTCTGAGATGCTCGGTGACAGTTTAAACTAGTCAAAGTGACACATGGGAACAGATCCAGACTAACACGTCTCTGCCCACCGTCTTAGTGTAAATGTCAGCATGGAAGTAGAGTCTGTGAAAAAATATCTTAAACAGATTTTTTTCCCCTTTAAAAATCAATCATTAACAACTGTTTGCTAATAAGTCATGTTTTCTTTTCAAACGAAATCATAGTTGGTCATAGCCAGCAATTCATTCATTCCTAGAGGAGTAAAGCCACATAAACACATTAAAAAAACCCCACGCTGCAGACTTAGGTAAATACCACACAGTGGGTTTTTTTAACAAAAAAATAAACTGTAGGGAAACCACAACCACACGGACAGCTCTCGAGAAATTCAAGTCACCGAACAGATAGACCATGGTAAAGGAACAAAGTGGGAATTCCCGTTGGTTTCCTCTCTTGACGCTGAACAGCATTACTGACTGTGATGGTATTATTGCTATGACAGTCGTGCCTGAATACGCCAGGCACTGCCGAAGTCACTCGGACAAACCCAGCAATGCACGGACTGGGCACCTGGACAGTTCAGTGGATGAGAGGGGTGGATTAAGGTAGCCCCAACACCAAAGCCAACGACATCCAGTCCGGGACCTTGGCAGATCTGGTGCTGTCAGGAGCCTCTGAAGGTTTGAAATCAGAAGCAAAGCAAGGGTGAAATATTCCAGCCCAAGTCGTGTACCAGGATGCCCTTCCTGGCCAGAGATCCGCCACCTCCAACACCTCCCAGCAGCTGCCTCCGCCCCAGGATGGAGGAGAGGAGCAGAGAGGCTGCAGAGAGGCCCCCGGCATGTCCTCCATCGTCCTTCTTCTCCCCACTCACCTCGAGTCAGAGCTCCGCACAGTTTAATTACAAACCACAGACATGTGCAATTCTATTAGCCAGCCTAAAGCGCTGGCATTAGATAAGCTTGTGCTCTGAATCCAGTTACTAAGACACTGCCAACAAGCTCAGAGATTCGGAGCCTCTTTTCTACGCAGGTCCATTTGGCCTGGAAATAGCATACATATACACTGACTTGAGTTTAACAAAGAATGTTAATTTGGGTCAGTGAACTACCACTAATTGAATTCTAATAGATGTCACCATAACTCAAGTGCTCCAGCTCTCTCAAGCAAAATGGCAGTAGACTGAAGCAGGCGCTTCTACGGCACCAGGGGAGAGAAAGTCTGTCCTTCAACTGCCTGGTTTCTTCCCTTTCCAGTTTTAACTACTGTTCAGTCACAATAAAAAGCAAATGAGACGCTGGCTTGACAGCTCCCTCAAAAGGTCTTCAAGAGAGGGTTTTAGTTTTTAAGGGGGGGGGTGCTCGCTCTCTCCAAAACCGAACAAACCTTGAGCTACTCCACACACAGGCACAGCCGCGAGGATTTTGAATACAGAGCTAATATACTTTAAAAGCATGACAGACTGGTACCCAGCCCCTTTTTCCAAGATCACTTATTTGAAACACACCGTTTTGAATTCTTTTTGCCCAAAGTGTCCCTGTGCTGGCTAGGAGCAGTAACCCCAAAGCGCAATTTTTCCAAGATTTGCGTGGAGCCCAGTGGCACGGGGATGCCGTGAGACTGCAGACAGCCGCAAGCCCAGCCACACAGAAGGAGGAAGGCTGTATTCAGAAGGAAAAAGGGAGTTTATTTTAGCTGAAGTAAGCTTAGTGTGATTCACACTAGCTTAGCCATGGCAAGGCTCCTTCTTAGCTCATCTAAAAGTAAGAGATTTACAGTCAACAGACCATGAGGGTGCTGGTTCGTGCCTCCGTTAAGATGGAGCACAGAACACAAGGTGAATTTTCCACCAGCTTGCATCCTCTGTAGTCACCCATCCCTGCGCAAAATGGATGCGAAACCGCTGCTGAAGAACAACGGTGGCATTTTGCACAGCTGTGAGTAGTGACACAAGGGGCAGGCTGGTGGAAAATCAGGCCCACTGAATCCCCCCCGCTAGGTGAGTCTGCGGTGACGGCCGGCCCCTGTGTAACAGGCTACACTGGTGATGCTCACCGAAAAATACTAAGCAAATGCTGGAATCCAAATGTAAAAAACCTCCAAAATTGAGATGTCAGCCTAAATTAACTTTGCATGGTTACACGGGACAGGCAGTTACACATCCAAGCACTCAGCTGGACCTTCATAATAGTCAAATGAATGTAGGAACTTCTCCTCGCCAACTGAGCACAGAAAATATTTGGTGGGTGGAGGGGAAGAAGAGAACAAATTCTACTTCTTCTTTATTTGCCGACCAGAAAAGAAAAATCAAAACCAGCAGATTCAAGACACACAGGCTCAAACAGGTACTGCAAAATCTTCTCAGAAAATTGCCCTTTCTAATTCCTCTAGATTTTAGCCATGTTACCGTGTGCCATTGCAGAGAGGAACGAAGCAGAGAGGCAAATCTGACAAAGGAACCCTCCATTTGGCCCAGCAGGTGAAAGCACTAACCCTGCATTCAGAGGGATGGACACACACACACAGACCGCTGCTAACAGAAAAGCCCTCCTGACAGGGAAAATGGGGCATTAAAGTGATGCCTGAAATGGCTCTGAGTCATTCCTAATTAGACACCCATGAGTTTGACAAGACACATGTGTCCTGCCCATGCCCAGGGAATGACCTGAGTTTATGCAGTTTGCGTCAGAGGTATCAGACCTGGATGCCGCAAAAACCTCAGGTTCTCTGGAGAGCAGGATGAGCGTGCTGCACGCACCAGCCACCTCCAAGTCGCACACTCCTTAGCATCGTCCCTCTGGGGATCACCTTAGCACAAACTCCAAGGGCTGGCAAGCACCGAGAGCGCAGAGCCCTCCATCACTCCGGGTACATCGTGCAGCCAGCCGCTCCGTGATGAATCAGGACCTTCAGAAAATAACATTGCATCGGCTTCTGAGGAGCCGCCCTAGATGCCCCCACACACAACCTGTGATGCGCCTCCATCATGAGACATGTAGATGTCTGTAGGTGAGTAAATTCAAATCCTGCGTCCACCCTCATAATGTTGCCTAGAATTAGGAGGACGGGGGAAACAACCAAAGCGGTATTCCCCCGTGAATCTGCTGTGTCCTTCTGAAATGCCACCATTTAAAGAATATTCACTGAAGAATGCAGTCATGGTGGGCAACATGGGAAGCGTTAAGGAAACTATCCCTAGCCTTTCCTCTGCCGTTGCCTTTCCTGTGTTATTCATCCTGACCCATCTTGTCCTTCTGCTGCACCTTCGTTTATGACTTCCATCTTCTTCATCTCACCCTTTCTGTCAATTGTCAATTCAGCACCACATGCTTTCATTTCCCATCACCGCTTTTATACACCCTCCAGTTAAACCTCCTTGTCCATGTAAAAACGAATAGCCCTCAAATAACTACAGATAATGTTATATACTTTTTAATAAATATGTTATATACATTTGTCTATTCCAGTAAAGAAAAATCCCACAGCTCTTTTCCCAACCGTCTCACACAACGAGCTTTCATGCAGTCAGTGTCCACTGTGAGTCAGTGGGCTCATCTCCGCATTACTGCAGTAAAGACAGATGTAAAACCGAGATCTTGATCATCTGCAGCTTAAAAAAAAAATAAAAATGCTCTGGCAGTTTTCATCAGAGGAACAGTTTTAAGCAGTGCCCTGCTGCACAAATGCTGGCTTCCGTTAACTTTTACTGCCATTTCAAGGGGACCTGTAATATTTTGTCCTGAACTGTTGCACACCACTGCAGAGTTCAGTTGAGTAGCTGTCATATTCTGCACCAACACCGGAGGTGTCTCCGTAGAGAATATAATAATCCTTCTGTGTAGTTTCTATATTAATTTATTTAATTTGTAAAGCTCTTTGGGACTCTGCAAGATGAAAGCAGCTACACAAATGTAAAATATATCACCATTATTGCTGTTTTCTAACCAGCATCTTCCATTTTGTAGTTGGTATTTTTCTCCCGTAGTGTATGACCTTGTATTTTATCTAAATTAAATCTCATCTTGTTAATTTTTGCACAGTTCTTTAAACTCTCAACATTGTTTTGTTATCTCTCTCTCTCTGCCTTCCACTGTGTTTATGATCCCTCTTAATTTGGCATCATCTGCAAATTGTACTGCTCTGTATATATTGTTTAGGAAAGTATTAAACAATATTGTGATCAGCACTGACCCTTGTGAAACCTCCCCTGATATTTTTCCTAAATTGATGTTGCAACATTTATAATTAGGTACAAGAGGACACAAGAAGAAGTAACAGGCAGCAATTAAGGAAAGGAAAATACAAGCTATCAGTAAAAACTCTGACAGTGAAATCTATGAGAATATACAATAGCTTCCCGAAGGAAGGGCTGAAAGTCCCAATGCTTACTAAAAAATACATTAATAGTAAATAAAATGCTAAATAACAATAATAATACTAATGTACATGGTGTATATACTGCTTGACATGTTCAAACCCACTCACCAAAAATAGCTAGTTTGAGGAAATAGTGAAAATTCTAGAAGACAAAGCACCCAAGTATATTTTCTTTTTCTTTTTGCATATGTAACAGCCTCTCCCCAACCAGCGTGACTCAGGGACAAAGCATTCCTGCAAATAAACCTGCTCTACCAAGGGGATATGCATATGCCTGAGAAGAGGACAGGATGACCTAGCACTTTTCATTTTCTCTGTTGCTGTACCCTACACATCCCACTATATACTTCCTATAGGATAAGCTCTCAGCCACTAAACCCCACCTTTATAAATCCCTGTTCTCCTGATTTTTTTTTTTCTGTTTCCCCCTCTTTTTTTTTTTTTTTAACAATAAATATAGAGGGTAATTTTAACCTGCTTGCAAAAGATAGGACTAACTCCCTTTTGAAGACAGTCTTGAGAACCAACATTTTGAGACTCAACAACTGCCAGGAAGACTCCTCTCAAAAGTGTTAGTTAATCCATTTATCCCCTCCAGCCAAAGAGGCGAGAATGAAAGCAGGGCAAGTCTCAAACCTGTGCTGGTATTCAGGAGAGGTCTCAGAACCAAATCCATTGGGACGAGGGAACCTCTGAGCCTGGCTAACACCTCATCTTTCCTTGCCTTTGACTAAAGCAGTTAAGGGAGATCTTGGACAAAGGGTAACTGACAGGAGCTCGGGAGCAGAAAAATGTCTACTACAGGATCTTCCAGAGGTAGATGAGGACTCTCACATCCCAGCCCTTTCACCTGAAATCATCTCATTCATTACCAGCACCAACCCTAGAAAACACAGCCATCACCCACATGATTCACCAGCCAGTCTGCGTATGCACTCAGGAGAGACAACCACTCCTTTGAATGGAATTCTCGCTCATGCATTCTGCAGCTGGAATCAGCACTCCTCCTCTCCAATAAAAGTCTTTCATTTAGTTAGTTAGTATTTCAGTTATCCCACCTCCAACTCCATCACAACTTTTGGGTTGGGAGTGCAAGCAACTCCAATGCTCCACCAACCTATGGGTAGTTAAGAGTATGACGAATATTAAGTATATTCCTAGTCTGACCCACTTCCACCAGATTGCGTACGTGCTTAAAATTAAGCATATGGTCCAGCATTTTGCTGGAACAGAGCCACTGCTCTCAGATGCCTGAAAGCTCATAGCCCAAGCACTTACTCTCTCCATAGGTTTTGGCAGCCACTTGGTGGCCTGATACCTATGTTGCACCATGTGATGTCAACAGAGTTAATTTCTGGCTCATACTAGAAAAACCTCAGTTTCGCAAATCAGTAAAACTGTACCAATCTGTTGTGCATTTTGAGTTCTTTCAAAGATTTAATAGTAAACATCTGTAAAGCAGGATTTATGCTCTAGGTGTGGTTACGTGGAGAGAGAAATGAGCAGAATACAAGGGTGAACAGAGAGACTTAGAACCACAGCAAATGAAGAGGGAAAGGGAAGAAGAAAGGACAACCTAGCATGGGAGACAGCTAGATACTCCATTGGTTGGGAGAAGTAAAGGATCAGAAAGGACACTGAAAACTCCAAAACCTATCAATCTCGTACGCAAAAAAGAAAAAAAAAAGGAGGTCTGGAGTCATGTTCTTATGTTCTCGCTCCTACAGCCAGGGAGGATGTGCATGATGCTCTCCAAAAACAGGCAAAGGAGTGGATGTAAGGGCAGCTGGTCCAGGCATCCTAATGGAAGAAGAAAGTTAGAAAGTGATGGAACTAGAAGTCAGGGAAAAAAGCTGAAAAAGAGAAGTATTTTGAGGAATGCCACAGACCTGCCATGTTGCTCAGCACTCTTCAGAAACTCTGCCTTTGCCAAAGCAAGGCTGGCATAATCATATGCCTTTTAACCCTAGAAACTACAGGCACCCAAGTGACACCAGATGAACACTTTCAAACTCAGGTATTTCCAATAGCACCGGAGGTGCCTTCAGAAGCCATGTTACATTTTGATTTCCAGAGAATAAGCTGAGGGATGGAAGATTTCAGTGCTCTGGAAAACTGATATGAACAGTCGGAGCCATCCAACCTCACTATCCTCTGCTGCTGAAGTTTGTGTGGGGTGAGAAACAGGTCCCAGTCCTTGGAGAAAGAGGACAGTTATTACGACACCTTGAAATCTTGCTGTCCTTGCAAGCCTGTACGGCTGGGCTAGGCATAATGACTGGGTGCAATGCCTTGTCTGCAGCAGAAACTAAACCAGCAAACTCCAGGTGGTGGTTACGCTTCCAGATCTTTTGCAATGCTTCCAGTGCTGCCATCTTGTGTTTCCACCTGTGCCTCCCCGCTTAAACCCCCGCTTTATTTAATTCTGAATAGCTCTCTTACCGGGTCATGTAACAGGCTTCGCTAATGTTTCAGAAGTCGCTTACTACACCCGTCTTTTTTAAAAGAAGACATTTTTTTCACCTCCGTATATCACACGAGGTTCCCTAGAAGTATGTGTGATAAATGCGATGAATTTAAGAATTAAAGCCACATTAGAAAGCATTGATTTTCTTTACAGTAAGATGAGCCTCTTTGGGAGCTGGATGGAGGTAGCAAACTGAGCAGACACAGCATGATTCTGGCGAGGCGGAGCATTTGGGGAATCGCTCCCGCAATAGGAAAAATTTGTTTTAATTAGGTTGGTTGGTGGTTCCCAAAGCAACGTGCTGTGAGTGGGAAGGAGAAATGAGGATGGGACTGTAAACAGCTTGTTGTGCTCCCAGGCTCTGAGTCACAGCACGGAGAGGGAACTTGCGCTCCTGGCTCTGCTGCCAGAAGAGCCTTAAGAGTGCGAGGAGGGGCGAGGGAGGCGATGCGAAAACATCCTTTCCCTTTTACTTTACTCCTGAATTGCTTATAAAAGCAGATGAGGTTTTGCTCTCCTGGACAAGGAAAGAGATTCAAGGAAGAAGATAATAACAAGCAATTAGGGCGGCAAAAATATCTAAGAACAAAACTGACCAAAAATAATAAAATTAAAAAGTGAGTGAGAGAGATTTTGTCATTCTGTCTTAGATTATGTTGAGGAGGCTGAACTCAATTTTATTGAGAAATCAATTCTAATTTGGCACTCCACACGCTATCTGGCAGAGGACGCCGGTAACAGTCTCCATTGAAATCTGCCAGCTAATTTACTTCTGCTGACTTTACACTAGCAAACAGAAGCAGGAAAAAGTCGAGTCGTAGGGATGACATTTCCCACTAAATATCTCATACTAATACGCGTTCTGAGCCCTCCTACGCTTGCTTTAGAAACCCATCACCTTGCAAAGGGAGACGACAAAAAATAATACAAACCTCCCCTGGACAGAACAGTCTGAGCACTAGGCTAAAGGTCCAGCACGTATCCTGCAGACCGGGCTCGCAGGTCCTGAGTTTAGCTGGAAGGAAGGGCTTGGGGACACATCAGCTGCTATGGGAGCTTAACATCATCCGTCCTCCAGTTAAACTGACCGTGGAAGTCCAGTACCAGCAACTTTTATAGACACTATGTCCTGCTATTGATTGTCAAAAGGGGGGGGGAGCTTTTAAAGGATGGTGAATTATTGAAGAAAATGTGTCTGTAGATATTTCAGAAATGTACTGCATAAAATTTATCATGGGTTACGTGTCTGGGAGCACAAAATGTGCCGTTTAATGCTATGCTTTACTGACCTTTAAGCAGTGGCAGCTATCCTAACTGTATTCACAGCTTACGTGTATTCACTCAGCATTTATATCAAATATCGTTTATTTTTACGAGGTTTGTGCCACTGAAGATTTTACTTGCACTGAGAAAACTATTGCTGAGTGGGTTGTTCATAGCATTGTTTCCAAACATTAATATAACCGAGAAGTGTGAAGTTCTCAATCTGCACGCTTACTAGTATGTCCTACGGACAAGGGGCTTTATTTCATGAAGTAATTCTTATGTGCCTACAGAATTAAAAAGAAAGGGGAAAAAAAGGAAAAGGAAAATGTTTTTATTCTTTTGATTACTTATTGCCTTCGTCTTCGCTTCTAATGAAACCTGAGCGATCCTACCTGCCTGGTACAATTGCGTTTTCTTTTTCAGGGAAGGTTTCTGTTTTCAGTTAAGTAAGTAATATCCATACAAAAGCCCCAAATTTAGAAGTGCACAATGACTTACATTTCCTCACTCCATTTATAAACCAGGCTCAGTGCTCCATAAGGACCTGATTTCACCCCCTCCCTCTCAGCAACATTCTTTAAGTCTTTACAAAGATCCATTTTCCCTTTCTTATTCCCAGAAGCCTGCTAAAACTAGGGCAAGATGGCCTAAAATTACTATTTTCCTCAAAGTCCCAGAAAACCTAAGGCCACCGGCACCTCTCCCTTACAGCGGAGCTGCACAAGCCACGTGAGAGTGATGCTGGGAGTGATGCACCCCCTCACCTCCACCTTTGGAGAACCTCCGCCTTGGCCATTCAAGGACACGCTCCCACTTAGTCTCAAGACCTGGTTCATCAGAAAGCTATGGACTTTTGACCCAAGCGGGCACCGTGTGGCTCCAGAAACCTGACGCTGGAATGACTGAACTTTATCTCTGGGAAAGGAAATAGGGTAAAAAATGAATATAACGACGTTGTTCTAAATAATTCATGTTGCAATCTAATGCTATTTCCTTTTGTATTACTGCAATCTTCTTAAAAAGATATTCTCAAGCTGTTTATTATAGCAATAACTGTAATTTTTCCTTCTCTTTTAGCAACAGTGCTTCACCCATAATGTCGCCTACAGATAACGTATTAAAGATATAAATAAAATAACACAGTATAGGTGGTACAGAAACATACAGGTTGTTAACCAGCCAAACAAAATGTGGTTTAGAGTCGGATTAGCTAGAACTGGTTATTTGAGTGTCTGCCGTCTTTTGATTTCTCCATCCTCGGCCTCCTGTCTGTCTCTATCTGTATTTGCTTTGACATTACGACAATGCTGTGAATAAAACCTAAACACATTCACGCTTTTCTTTTATTCACCTCACTGGGAGGAAGAAAGGAGACAAAACAAACAGCTTTGAATTACCAGAATATAGAAATCCAGCCCCCAAATTTAAACATCCTCTTGCCTCTCATTTTTTGTCACAGCTCTGAAGTTTTTCCAGAAAGCTGTAATTTCCTTAAATATAAAAATCCATTTTAAAAAATTCTCCGTCTCTTCTAGGATGGACTAAAAATAACCATGAGTGCAACTATTACCCTCTAACCTCTAGCTTTGGTTCAACTGCGTATGCCATCCTCAGGAAAATCTCCAGCAGCAATCGGCACTGTTATTTGTATTACAGCAGCATCTCTAAACCCTTGCCTAGAGTAAGTCCAAGTGAGGTAATTTCTTACACAAGCCTAACGTAAAAACAAATAGTCCATGTCTCAAAGATTTTAAATACAAAAGAGATCAACCCAAATATATAAGACAGACAAGGAAGGGGCACGAAGGGGGGAGCTCCACTTGGCATGGAGGGACATGAGGCGCAGTGAAATCCCAGGTTAGCAGAAATCATGCTGGATGTCACGGCTCAATCCTCCCTTCCTGAAAGCTCCACCAGCATCCTTGTGCAAGCAGGAGGCTCTGCACAGCTGGAGGAATCAGGTCTGGCAGGACTACCACAATCCAATTAGAAGAGGGTAAATTTAGGTTGGACCTAAGGAAGAAATTTTTTATGATGAGGGTGGTGAACAGGTTGCCCAGAGAAGCTGTGGATGCCCCTTCCTGGAAGTGTTCAAGACCAGGTTGGATGGGGCTTTGGGCAACCTGGTCTAGTGGAGGGTGCCCCTGCCCATAGCAGGGGGGTTGGAACTAGATGATCTTTGAGGTCCCTTCCAACCCAAACCATTCTGTGGTTCTCAGCAGCACCATCACTTTCATTACAGAGACCACCTCTCCCACAGGCTGCTGCCTGTCCTATGCGCCATGATGTGGTCTTTGAGGGAGCCCAGGTTGCAAGGAAGGAGATGGCGTTCAGTGGCAGGGTGTGCTGGCACCAGGGGTTAGGAAGCCAGAGATGCCAATGTGCTGTTGAACAGGAAGGGTCTGCAGAACAGGACTTGCAGGCTCTCCGAAATCAGAAGAAAAACAACAACCCTTGAACGTGGAAAAGAATAAAGCAAACCTTTCATGAGGATAGGCATGAAATAGGCCAAAATGCTGAAAACTGCCTCCCGTATTTTCAGGAAAACCAGACCTTCAGAGTGCCCTTTCCAACCCTGCTTTAGCACCACTCTGGTGTGTGCAGACTTGCACCACAAACTCATTTTGACAAAGTGCCCTTCTTCCCATTGCTACAGTTCATCCCCCCAAAAATCAGAGCCATATCTCTCTTGAAATCCGTCATGACCATCCCCAGGTCTAAGTTGACCTCCTTGACCTCCTCTAAATAACCACTGACCTTTGCCACTGCCAAGGGCTTTCTCCATCAAGACAGTTCTGGATTTCAGCCACGTTTTCCCATGTTTGTGCCCATGCTTCAACCTCAGCAGGAAATTACTCCCAGCTGATTAGGGTGAGACCATTCACAAGACCTCCACTTAGCTGACATGACTAGCATTCATAGGATCAGCTCCCTGAAATGCTGGAAACAGCACCACCTTCACGCGGCGCTGGTACAGGCAGCCCAGCAACGTTCCCTACCTGGAGACACTATCCCCATTAAATTTTTGTATCTGCAATACTGAAGCGTATTTTAAGACAAATGCTGTTCTAATTTGCTGTAGGCACTGAAGACCAACACGCATTTCAGTGGAGGAAGTTATGTGTTTTAATTGGTTTATGAAGACAAAGCATATGCCATGACACAGTTAAATGATTAACAGATTCCTACGAATGCCTTTGGCATGGAATATCTATACATTCATTAGCTGGAACAATTCATCTTCTTGATAAAACTAAAATTAGTTATACAGCAGGTTTACTTTTTATGATTAATAAATGATAAAAATCTAAATTATCCATCTGAAATGACTGCTTTCTTAGCTATTAATCTCACATTTATCAGCTCCTATAATTCATGTTATTAGTTGAAAAATCAATTTCCCAAATATTTTTAATTTCCTAAAAAAAGTCAAAATGTGGACTATGAAGTATCACCTCCTTCACTACATTATTTTGTAATTAATTCTAAATCAAGATACAAAAATACGTACTATTTGATGACTTTACCATAAAAACCAAACAGATACAATATACAACTCTGCCTACGTTATGAGCGACAAAAAAAAAAAAAAAAAAAAAAAAAAAAAAAAAAAAAAAAAAAAAAAAAAAAAAAAAAAAAAAAAAAAAAAAAAAAANAAAGAAAGAAAGAAAGAAAGAAATTGCTCAGTAATAAAATAGCTCTAACAAAAGATGTATCAGATCATTTGGATTTTCCAGCTCTCTATAGCTATTTTGCCAAGAACTAAAATCCAGCTCATTTTGCAGAAAATCAGCTTAGGGCAAAGCAGAGAGGATAACATGGTAAAAGGTCAAAATTACAGCACTGTGTGTCCTAGAGATGGGGTTGACACATCACAGGTTTAGCTAGAGGGAAGGGGTTGGGAATAGATCCTTCTGTCAGCTACTTAAAATGGTGAAGACCTTCTGTCCTCCAGCTAAAGCCATCAAGGAAGTCTACAACAGCTCATGTACAACCACTGCGCAAGATTCCTATTGAAGACCACGGACTGAGTAGGACACGATCTCTCAGTCATGTGATTTCTGGTGTCAACTGGTGACTATCCCCAATTCCAGCAGTAGTGGAGGAGAGGTCTTCCGAGAGTCAGAAAACCCAAGTTTACAGTTTTCTAAGTATCTGACAAAGGGTGGGTGGGGAGAAAGAAGGATGAAGTGGAGGCAACTGGAGGGGTCCCCAGTTACTTGTCACTTCAGTGGTGGCCGAGCCGTGCCAGGTGGCATTGACCATCGGAGCCCCAGCCCCAGAGGCGGATGAGGGCTGGGGGGCGCAGCCGATGGCGGCACACTGGGATCTGCTGGAAGGAGGAGCAGATGTCCATGCTGACTGACTGATCGACTGCTCTCCTTCCCAGCCCAGGGTGAGGTTCAGGGCTTGTGAAAATCCAAAACAGAAAGGACAAGCCCATAGCCATAGCAAGGCAAGTGCTGAATTTCGTGCCACACACTCATAGGAGGTCAGATCGAGAGAGATGTATGAGTCATCAGTCAGAAGTATTTGTAAAAAAAAAAAGTACATTTTTGTAAGAACATGCATGAATTACGAAAGTTTCATGAACTCTGAGCTGCATGTTGGCGACACATCCCCACCTGAAATATGCTGGAACATATTTTAAAGACCAGTCACACAAGTAAAAATTTTTTTTTCATTTAAAAATAATTTGTCCACCAGTTTCAAGCATGCCCGGGAGTAATTTTCTATGCAAGTAAGGCGCTAAATTAGCAAAGAGATGTAAACAGGCTAAACTCTGCCTGGGATAACCTGGGAAGAGGGAGGTGAACATTGCTTTTCAGGCGCCAAC
Source organism: Aramus guarauna (assembly GCA_013400195.1). Taxonomy (NCBI): domain Eukaryota; kingdom Metazoa; phylum Chordata; class Aves; order Gruiformes; family Aramidae; genus Aramus; species Aramus guarauna. The sequence continues at coordinate 1,765,084 of VXBL01004928.1, forward strand.
TACCACCTCCAGAGCTGGAATATAATTGCTCTGAGTCTGACACAAAGCAGACCAGTCATAGTGCGAAGCCTTCAGGGAACATTTAAACCATGATAACACCAGAGAGGTGGGTACATGATGGCAACCAGCGCTTTCATGTGAATTATTAAGTATGGTATAAATGTAAAACATTTATATCCACATGTTTCCTTAAAGATTTTGAGAGAATAATAAATAGAGGAGAAGTGATTCAAACAGCACAGTCAAAAATGTTACTTGATTATTTTTGTCGGTTGTCAAATAAATCCTTTGCCAAAAAAAAAAAAAAAAGTTTCAGAAGTGCTGAGTAGGTACAGAACGAAACCTCCAGCGGAGCGTGAGCGAGGGAGCCCGCAGGTTTCCGTCAGCAAACCAGCAGCTCCTTTTTATCAAGCCAGACAGTTCACAGAGCCTTCTCAGAGAACCGCAGGCGTAAGTGGTTCCTTACACCCGGATGGACGTACTCCTGCCACCCCAGGCTTTGCAGAAACGGAGCCACCCTTCCATAGATAGTGGTGGAACAGTACCGGCATTAAAGGATGAAAGCATTAAAGGTGGCTCTGGGTGCTCGTCCTAGTAGTGTAGTGGAGAAACACGGATCTTGAATGACCATACGACCAAACCCAACTACCTGGTGAAAAAAGGCGGCTAGTCAAATAACGTTATTCTCAGACACAGATGTCCGTCCGCGCATCAGTACACTTCATGTACGTAACTCAGGAGAGCACAACGTTCATTTATCAGGTTAGAAAGAAGCTAAGAGGTGTCTTGGGAAAACCGAAAGATAGGGTTTATATCATTTATATGAATATAGGCATGCACATTTTTTAACATAAATATGTCACAGAACAAGTAATCTTCAAATGAAATGCCCTTTTTTACTATCAAATGTCTTTAATGTTAGAAAAACATAAACCCAGCTTATAAATAAAACCACATAAACACTTTGGTACTGGCAATAAATTGAGAATAATTGACCTTGTCCTATCAAAGGATGAGTGTATCTTTAGATCTTAAGCGCTGTGAACAGTTATGAACAGGCTTAAAGTACTGAGCAGCAGCAAGCTAAGCACAGCATGCACAGTGCATTTCACAGGGTATTAAATAACCGAGGTCGGTAGAACCTCTCCCTCGGTTTAGTCTTAAGGCGTTTGATTTTAAAAACTACAGTCCATACAATATCACACGTCGGTCCTATTTCTCTTTACACTAATTAGGTACTTTATTATCAAAAAGACACCTCGCACCATCCTGGTGCATCTATGTCTCTTTTCTTACTGCTACGTGCCTGATCCCAGCTTTCAGAAGGACTGACACCCTCTTGTCTCGCAAGGGAATATTCCCCTTCCGCTGCACTTGATGAGGAGCATCAAGGAGAGAACATTTCCTCAGGCCTGATGAAAATAGGGCAAATCATTTTGTCCTCTCAGTACAGGGCCTAACCCTCAAACCCATGGACGGACTAATCATTGACAGCACTCTGGAGAGGGATCAACACGTCCATCCCTCCCAAACCCCTGTGCCGAACGTCACAAGTTGAGCAAAGGCCAGAGAGTGCCCGGATAACGTCACAGAAGACCAAATCTCAGCATCGGAGTCTAACGACCCCAAGACGTAACCGCACTGCCATTCATTAACCGCCTCTACTCTACAATTAAGCTGCGTTCTCTCTCAAATACTGCTAGATAACACTTTCCTGTGTTAGTATCACACTTTGAAGCACCATGCATATGTATTAAATACATGAAATCAAACAAAACAACAATCAAACCAGCAACTGTAGGCAGAACTGATAAAAACTTCCCAGACTGATACACTACTAGTCAGTTGCTGATCATTTAGTGAAGCCTCCAGGATTTCCTTTGAGGCCACCCGTGGTACCCCAGAGGATGGAGGTCCAGCCAGCCCACCCATGCCTTGGGAACCTCCTGCATGGCTGTGGAGCCCTGCAGCCACAGACCTTGTACCGTACCTTAAATATTGAAATTGGCAACAAAGTATGTGTGTAAGGTTAAAAATTAATCCAGCGGTAGATCTTTTTATGATGATTGCCTTGAAAATACAATACTCAGGGGAACAATAAAAAATAAACAGTTTCAGAAGTTATCTGTCTAGGGTAACTGAATTGTGACCATTCCTCCCTTATGCAAAAAAATAAAAGGAGAAAAGAATAAAATTTTATCAACTTCACTCATTGAAGGAACTTGGTGTTCACAGCAAACATAGCACAATCGTGCTATTGGATATACCACACCTGAATCTTGCACACTTTGGGCAACAAAGTCAATTTTTCTAGTATTTTCACATCCAGTACTGTGGAGGAATACAGGGAAGACTTGTGGAATACTACAACTAGTAGTAGATTATATTCCATGCCTGAATCACCAGGTGTTTAATAACTCTGTCTTGGCTATCACCAACACAGAAGGACAGTGCCATCGGCACTGCAATAAGTCAATACCCGTACTTTTAAAAAAAATTAGTCTGCAGTTTTTTTCACTCATGTTTCCATCATCACAGAAGGGCATGCTTGTCCTTGTGAAAACAGGAAGAAACAAAACCCCAAAATTTTGACAGCTTAAAATTTTGCATTGTTTTAGTAGATATGAGAGAGCTAAATACTTATTAAATTAGGAATTTGAAATTTTACAAGGTTTAAGAATAGCTATGCTAGACAGAAGAGGAAATAACATGAAAATTTTACATATTACTTAAGGCAGGCATTTCTAGATCTCCCTTTCCAAAACATTCAATTTTCAGCAGTACCATCCCTTGCAGATGTGAATACACACTTACGTGCACATGCCCACACAGACGGACAGATACATGCCTGCAGATACAATTCACACACACACAGTGATTACCCAGTGTTCTTTTCCAATTCCTATTACCTCAGTGGGACCATACTGTAAAGGAGAAGATAGGTTATTGTCTCTTGCTCTTTATATCGTGTGTTGCCGTGTTCCCAACTTTACTGAAGCCTGATAAGCTCTCATTTCAGCCAAATTACTCCCACTTCCCACAAATCTATAGGAGAACTAAAAATTAAATGAAAATGGCAAGACATGTCCGCTTTTATTATTCTGTAGGAAACAATCATCAGACTGCTGAAGGCTCTGACAAAATGCCTATTTTTCATCAACTGCGTGCCCATCTTGATGAAAGATCCCAAATGATGCTAGAATGACTTAAACCTTGCTCTATACCCCTCCGTCTGCAACACAGGCAGTGTATTTTAGGCTACACAGTAACTCAGCATATCAAGGACAAAGCTTAAAGTAAGCTTGAGACAGGGGCCATACTCTGATTGAGCCATCAATTAGGAAGAAAATTGTGGCTTTCAAGATCTCAGTATGTCAGCGGAGGGATTCGTGGCTCCGACAAGTTGCTGGGATCGGTGCACTGCTCCTTTCTTGGGACATTTTGGATTACCGCTTGCTCTCATTTGCAGAAGAAAAATTCCCTTTTAAATCAACTGGAGTTACTCTGGCATCTCTGAGAGCACAAATTTCCCTGGATGTGTAAATGCGAAGGAAAATCCATTTGTCTCTATAAATATGTAGGACTTTTTTCTTTAAATATTGACATCCACATCCTTATAGATTTCTTAACCTTTAGTCTGTCCACACAGTTGTGGTCACCCAAATATGTGCCTGGCCTCTGGTAAAACTGTGCCAGACTTGTGACAGCTATAGATCTGTCGGATGTCAGAAGCTGTTCCCAAGGAAACATCAGGAAAAGGGATTATAGGAGGTTTTGAAAACCTGTTCTGAAGGTCTGCTAAGAGGAGCAAGAAAGCCCACCTTTCTCCATGAAAAATCAAAAATAGATATAGGCCACTACAGCAAAGTCTGAGATGATGAAAACAATACAAGATAAAAAGTTAAAGCTTAGTGATAAAAACAGAATTATAATTTTAGCACTGCCTTTTTTTTTTTTTTTTAACTTAATAGAAAACTGACTCCTTTTGGAGAGAGAATGCAATCCATTTTCCAAACTGTATATCCCCTTGAAAGAAATACTGTAAGCTTCTTTCTTCTTTTACTTACAAGCTGATGTTTATTCATGTGCATGGGGCTACCGCACAGACCTCTCACAGCATGACGAGCGCGCTGGCTGAAAGGTAGGATAGGAGATGACTATCGCCGGAATTTTTAAAGCAGGATGCTCAAGCTTGGCTGCTTAACCTATATTTAGCCTGCTAAATAAGCGGCCTTATTTTTCAAAGTGCGAAGCCAGAATTGCCACGTCTCTCTCTCACTCCGAGAGGGAGACTCGCGTGACCGGCCGCTCCGCCGCACAGGGCTGGGACCGCTCTGCTGCTCTGTGCCCCGTGTGTGCCAGCACGGGTCGGCAGGTCCCTCAGCCCGCCGACCACGTACGGCTGAGGCTGTGACCGCACGGCAGCTCCGAGGTGCGCTAATTAGTTCTCCAAGGCAGTTCACAGCCGACACAACCTCCAGCTGCAGCCGAGCACCACAACCTGCCTCCTGCCCCGGGACCCCGCCACAGGTACCCACCACCGCGCAGCCTGAAGCACAGGTCTCGCGCGTTGGAGCCCAAGAAAACTGAAACGTCTGGTGGCTTCCCAGGATACTCAGCACTTCGGAAAATCAGGACACTTATTTAGGAGACTAAATATGGATATAAGGGCCTAGCGCTAAAAAAACATGGCCCATTTAAGAAGAAAGGATGTACACCATCACCTTGGAGCTCCCCAGCAGACAGGACTGAAGAGGAGCTCTGGCTCTGCAGCGCTCTCTCTAAATCAGCTCCTTTCATGACTGACGCTCTGCCCTACCCTGGGACTTCTAAAGACCTTGCAGTGTGAAGAAATATGGGATGAGTTACAATCCAAGTGAGAATTGGATAACCCTTTCCCAGGGGCTTCTCTGAAAATCTCACTCATGTGTGACAGGGTTGCAGTCCCAGAGCAAAACATCTACAACCGCCAACCCCACGCTCCAGCCAAAGGGAAGCCAACGGAGACAGTATTTTTGCCTGGGAAGGAGCAGAAGGGTAGCAGACCCATGCAGGGGTACCGGGGCATATTGTCTCCTCAGAGATAAGGTCCCACCTTTAGGTATGGCACCTACAGCACATGAGCCTTCGTCCCTCACCTTGGTGCCACTGTTATCCTGTAATCGTGCAACACTCTCTCACCCAAAAAGGAGGCAGAAGCTGCTAGACTGGAAATTAATTCTTGCCATGGCATGCTTGGTTTCCAACCAGGTTACTACAGGAAAATTGCTTCCATGTTTTCCCAACTCACTCTTCACTCATCTGACCTGGCAGAAACGGCACAAAGCAGGGAAGCAGAGGAACAGGTTTCCAGGTCACTTAATGGGTGCACAGACTGGCAGCAGATGCCTGCACAGCCCCAGCTCTCCTCCTGCCTTTCCCTCATCTCCTCCAGGTCTTCCACTCCTTCACCCACTTGTGGAGCCCAATTGTTTGGGGCAGCGGTGGTCTCCCACGCTGCGTCTGCACAGTGACCACCTCCTCTCACCTCTGCACACCTGCTTCCGCAGCAACACGCTGCAGGGAGGGATCATTTGGCTTCTATATTCACAGCATCCCGATTTTATACTTAATTTTGTCTGCGATACAGACAGGTGATCAGAAAGGCACCACGACACAAGCCACAAGCAGTATTACGTGGAGTATCACGCTCCTCTAAAAAGAGATTTGTGTTTCCTTCTCTAGAGCAAAGTTATGGGGGGGGACCAAACTAAACCAGCTATTCTTCTGGGGAAAGGGAGCATGCCTTGCAGCATTTAGACTGCTGCAGTAACTCGTACCAAGCTGGGACTCTTGCACAGCTTCACCTGATAGGAACAAATCAAATCGCCACTTTATCTGAATTTTGTATAATGGCATCACCAAAATAATAATAATAATAATAATAGTAACAATAATCTTCTTTTAAAATCCCTTGTAAGAAGCAGTAAGGGGGAAAAAAAGAAATAACTTGGTGACACATCTCTTGAATATTGTTGATTGACTAATTAAAATGCAATAGAGCAGAAAAAAGTGCACAGAGGATGCTTAGGATGTAATGTAAAGAGCAATCACAACCACTCAGTGGGGCTTAGCAGGTCTGAAATGGTATCTAATTCTGCAAACTCCAGAAAGGTACTGCATAATGTAAACATTATTGCTCTGCACACTTTAATGAAAACTGCCTGCCTTTGGATTGAATTGCATACACATCTATTGTGAGTCCAGTATAATAAAGAAAACAAGCATTGTGCATTTAGAGATGCTGCCTCATTAAAAGAGGTTAAAAGAAACCCCTTGTTTCAGTTACTGTGACACAATTAAGGAAGAGGGTGACAGGTGGTGTATTGTATTTTTAACGGAATAAACTTGCATATATACAGACACGAGCCACGTATTTCCTTTGATATTACAGCATGCACCTGCAACTTGTTATTGCAAGGACCTTTATTAAGCAAGTGTACATTTAGTAATGTCTGCGGATTTATAGAACTACTTACTTGTCCTACGATTCGGAATACATGGCTTTGGAATCTCACAACTATTCTTTCCAAGAAAATAAGAAGATAATGATAACTGCTCTCACAGGAATGTGCTTTCAGGCATCGCTACAAATAAAGATACACGTTTCACCTATGCTCAGGTTAAAAAGTTCAGAGATTTTCAGCGCTGAGATTTAACCCGCTTGCAAGCATACATCTTTGCATCACTAACCTGCCAGCTAGCTTCCCGTCGCAGCCCTTTTATCCAGTTTTCTTCTAAGTCCTTATTCTCTCTCGTGGATGTTGCATCCATAGCTGATGGAGCTTGCACAAACTCGATTGGCCACTGGCTGTTACGCTCCCTTTGCAAGCCTTCGCCGAGGCAGCAGCAAGTGCAGTTCGGAGACAGACTGTCATGAAGAAAATGTCACACCACGGGTGGGGGGGAGGCGAGGGGGGGGAGAGGGAAAGGGAGGGGAAGGAAAGGGTCGACACGAAGGATCCACACGTGAAAAGATACGGGGAAGTGTGACTGCGGTCTGACACGTTCCCGCTGGTCCAGCAAATGCATCGCTGCAGCCGGGGAGTTCGCAGGGTAATGACAGAGGGTTGGTGACACTGTGGAACAGCCCTAATTAGACGTAAAGTATCGCAGAACTGCTAATACTACCCAAAGTATTCTCATACGCCTTTCCCAAAAGTGTGGTTTTTTCACATATTGCAATAATTGTCTCATTTGCTGTCATTATAATTAAGACTGCATCGGGGGGGTGGATTCAAGCGAAAGAAATACAAATAGCTGCTGGGTCTGTTTAAAAGAAAATATGTCAACATATCTGTTTGAAAAGTGCTTCCTGAACCGCTCTGCAGCCAATAAACTTGAATAATAATACAGGCCATTTTGATAGAAATGGGCTCATTACCATACTTGCTGCTGAGCTCTTTCAGAGCTCAGGTTCAGCAATGCAGAAATGGGTTCAGCAGGACACAAGTATTTCAACCCCAAACCAGAAAAAAATTAGTCCCAATAGGAGACATTTTAAAAAAAAAAATTTGCTTGAGTTTGCTCTCAGTACAGCGCACCCAGAGGTACCTGCCACATACCCTGAGCATGGCCAGGTTTTCTTTATGACGTTCTTCATCATTCCTTAACCGAGCACCACCATCACCATCTTTCATCCCACCGAAAGACAGCTTAGTCTCCCCATCAACTCCTTAAAACATCATCTGGCTTTTTTACCGGGGGGAAAAAAAAGCAACAGAGAGAGTCTGTGCTACTACTTCATTATAGCATTTATGGCAGATTAGCTGAGAATGCTGAATTCGTTGCATTTAGGAAATCAAGGTTTCAGACAGCGACAAGGAACAAAAATATCAAACATTCTTCTTGGAAGAACTGCTTCAGTACAAAACCAAAAGATTAATTTTTAAGCATGCTTTTCGCTGAAACAACTCTTTCCCCTAAAAAAATTATGCTATGGTATCTTTAAAATTCCTAAAGTTTATGACTATTAGGATGAGATATTTTTTAAAAGTGTCGACTATTCACCATTCACACTGTTTATTTACAAAGCAGATAAAAAACCAAATTGGATTAATTTTTAGGTTCATTTTCTTCTCCCGGGGGTTTTCATTTGCAGAGCCCCAGCCACCCTCCCTGGGCTGAGCCAGCCCCTCTGCACAGGGCCCCTGAAATGCAACAACCCCCCTTTCCTGTCCGCCTTTCTTCTAGACGGCTGGAAAACATTTCCATTTTCCTCAGGTTTCACAAACGTCTATCGTCACAAATTTTGGGCCTTCCACAGCTTGACAACGTCCTCGCCATACAACCGAACGTGCCGAGCAGCATTCAGCATAAGCCGCTCCACATCGTGGCTACGACGCGAGCCTCCCTCCTGCAGCTCCGAATTTCTCCTCCGCTGGGTTTTTTTTTTCCTCTCCCTTTTTTCTTTTGGTTAAATACAGCTAATCGAAGGAGCTGAGGGGGTGCGGGTCTCTGCTGCGTTCAGTGTGACTTTAGGACTTGTGTTACACACTGGGAGCGCGCGTGAACACCGGCTCCTCTTACACATATGGATATTTTATTTTTAGACCCAGGGAGCACAAGGTAGAGCAGCACAAATGCCGGAAGGAGCCAGATGCTTGCACAGGCACGGAGGGGCACGGCAGGCTGGCAAGAAAAGAGATGCAAAGGGACTTTTCATTCAGAAATTACTTATTAAAATTCGGCTTTCTGGGGGAGAAGAAAAAAAAAAATCACTTAAAGAGGGGCGCAGGGTAACGTGCCCTGTCTCCAACGCTACCCACCCACTGGCCGGCCGCGAAGAGAAGCTTGAGCCACATTAGCAGGATGACAGCGGGCCAGCGGTACTGCCGATACTGAATCCTACCTCCCAGACGGTAACAAAACATAACGACGACAATGACAAATCCTTGAGATGAGATAAGCTCGCTTTTTAAGAGCGCTGTCATTTGCGAAAAGCGGCATCTAGGCAACAGCTGGTCTGATTTTGGAGGGGTACAATAAAAAATTTAAAAACAAAGCAGGAGGAATTCTTGTCTTACTCTGCATATGGCAAAGACAGATGCAAACCAACATACTGACATATTCGTACTGGGCCAGGAGCATAATTCTGAATCTATGACGAAGAGCGCACGGAAAAGGTTTGGCGATAATTGTAAATATTAGCAATGCTTCCAATCTAAGCTGCTCTGGATTGCAATGAATTATTTCGTGACTTTCCCTTGTCTTTTTCACCACCGTGAAATAGCCCAAATTGTGTATGAGCTGCAAGAATATGAAGACATTTATTGATGGAAATCAAACTACTTTCTTCACCCACATTGTCTTTGATATGTTAGAGCCTGAAGCAAAGAAAACATAATAAAAACAATATATAGATGAGAACTTCAATTTTCCCCTACATATGAATCTGTCACTTATTTGCTAAGAATCAAATCTAACTCCACACAGTTAAAGAAGCTCCATACATCATTCTCCGTAATCCAGTACTCAGCTTAAATGTACCTTGCTTGAAGTTCATACAACATACTTGATTTTACACTACTCTAAACAAAACATCTCTGGATATTACAGCTCTGAGTCTAAAAGGCTTTTGTTGCAGTTCCATCTTCAACAGCGAGAAAAGTGCTAGTGTGAGAACGGATTTATCAGCACAAGGTAACAAGGATGCTTCAGAAGCCCATCCTGAGGATCGGATTTGGCTGTAACCACAGACTAATTTTATTTTTTTTTTAAATATATCCACAATTTATTACTGTGATACCACCATATAGCCACTAGCAGTGTGAAGAAACGACGTGAGAAAAACACGAGGGGTTTTTGAACACTGAATAGCTACCCAAACACATCCTGATTTTTCAACACACTTGAACTGTGAACTGGGTGCTGCTTCTGGGTCAGGACCGGCTGCTCGCACTCACGCAGCCCTTACAGGCCTGTCTGCCCGAGCGCAGTAGCGTTACCTATGTTGGATGTGGTCAGGAGGATACATCTCCACCTCGGCAAGGTTGCCCAGAGCTCGTGGTCAGCCATCTGCTCTCCAGCGGCATGAACAGGAATGACGACGAAGCAGGAAAGGGTTCAGGTGCCTCACGGTGACCTCAGTGCTACAAAGGGTCTTCAGTGGAGCACTGACCTCCACTCTAAGGAGACCCAGCGTCATGCTGGATACCAGTAGACTAACTGATATGGTCGCTGGAGGGATGCAAGGGTAAATATAAGTAATTTTCACCATCTCCTTCAAAAGCTATGGTGAGGTCAGCTCAGACCTCACGCAGCATGGGCCCATCACATTTCAACATATTTCTTTCAAAGCTTTGTGTTCTCCTAACAGTCCTAGATATGCTCACCTTTCATTTCCTTCTCCCTAACCAAATGCTGTATTCTGGCACCAGTTCCACATGAATTAATCACTGAGGTCTAGTACTCGGTATGCATCAGATTCCTTCTACAGTTTTGTTTTCCTGCCACATGTACCCATTGCAGCCTCGCAACAGCCTTCGTTTCTGAGTTTTCTCATCAGAGGACAATGGTGTGAACTAGTAAACTTGCTAAGGGATCCTTGGGATCTCTCAGTGCAGAATATCTTTATGCATTTCTGCCTCTTGGATTGCAAGTCTTCAGCATATAGAGTGTTTTCAGTGTCAGACTCATGGCTGGCACCTTAACTCATGGAGGCATCACATTTATACCAAAAAGGTCCCTCTAGTGCTTTCTAAGAGACTGAAGAGGAAGAGCTCGTAAATGTCTTCAAGTGCAACCCGGATCAAGGAGCATTGCATGATAATACATGAAAGGGAGAAATTTTGCAGTACTTCTTAACTATCAGGTTGTTACTGAGTGTAAAATTTAAGTTGTCCCTGAACTAAATCCAAGCCATAGCTATGTCATTTCCTACACAGCCTATATTAAAGTTATTCACACAATGCTTCTTACGCATCAACCAAGCTCCCTTTCAGGAGCCTGTATCAACAGGCCAGAGACAGGGAAGAGCAGTCCACAGGGAACTGTTGTCAAACTTGCGGTACTCAGGATGTGTCCCAAACGCAGCGAGGCAAGGACAGTTTCTGGTGATGACATTCATCTCACCTGCTTTGTGCCACCTGAATGTCACCTGTCCGTATCCGAGCCAGGTCCCTTTAGTAAAGGAGAGAGAAGGAAGGCACTTGCAGAGTGTTTCACTTTAGGCTGAAACAAACCACCACCCGGTGGACATGCCTTTGCTGACAGTGGGAGGAACTGAGGGTGACTCTCAGACACACCTCATGTCGAAGTGGTCAAGCTGGTGCAGAGGACCACCCTCCCCTGGCTCTATGGAAATTCAACATCCTCCTGGACGGAGCTTACAGCTATGTTGTCTCTCTAAACACCACTCCCATATGCTCTGCCAAGCAGTACACATGGCCAAGACTGACCCATCCACAATGCAGGTAGAAGTGTGTTTGGGCACCTCCTAAGCACTCAGAGCTTCTCCTTAGCACAGACTCCACTTCTCCTTGCCCCCAGCTCCAAAGCACTCCAGCTGCTCCTCCTGTATATCTGAGATCACACAAAACTCACACCTGAGCAGTCAGATTCCCAAACCCAAACTCAAAAGATAGTTTAGAAGCTACCAGTGATGAAGGAGACCTAACCCTGTTGACCTTCAGTGAGCTCATGAAATCCCCTGATTACTCCTGGAAGTGAAGTTTAGGCTATTACCCCCAGTGGAGATTTCTGACACCAGTTGCTGAAGTCATCACCATCGTAACGGAGCCCCCCACTCCACTGCCACCCTACAGAACTGGCTACAGCCCCCGGCAAGCTGGCAGCGTGGCAGATCAGCACAGTTTAGACATACCTGCTCTCGTACGTATTGCTGCATGTGCCGCTTAAATTGACTACCTGTTGACAAGCTTTATATAAAGTTGCCATTAGAAGACCACAACCTGTGACGTTCCACAGGCTGAAGCAGAGCTGCATTTTCCCCACCTTATCCTAAGTGTCCTTTGAGCACAGGAGCTTGCTTTGTTTTGCTAACCAGTCAAGGAGGAGCTTGTTCCTCTGTCTTGCCTATCTTGCAGCTTCTAAGCTCCTGCCTGAAAGAATTAGTCATGTGCTAGTGCCAGACTGTCATCTCTTTGAAAGTAGAGCCACGAGATCTTAACAGACTGGATGTACACGGCTGTTAAATTTATTAGTTAAGAAAAACAGCAAATGACAAGTGAATAAAGCACTCCTTGGGACGTTCAGACTACGAATTTTGTATAAATCAATAGCAAGTGCTATAAAATGTCAGAAAATACCAAATGAGGAGAAAGGAATCAATAGATACCTTCTGAATTAAATGAGTGATGAATATTCTTTACCAACCAAAATAAATTAAACTACGAAACCCCCTTCATTAAAGCAATATCCAACCTCTTACTTGAAACCCCAAAGGAAGGTAATTCAGGGTTAAGGCTGGAAGTTCTGTCCTTAAACAGCAGCACTGCGGAAGACGGGGACAGAAAGGAGGAGCAGGAAGAGAACAACTACATCGCTTTGACACAAGTTCACAATGAAGTATTAACTCAAACATGTTCCTCTGCATTCTGAACTCCTTTAACTTTCTGGGCTTGAGTCACAAAGGCAGTGGCCATCTTTCTGTAACGTGGCTGTACCGTGATTCTGATCTGGATTCCTAGACAGTAATATAATACCAGTACTAAACCCAAGTATGGTTAAAAGGATACTAAATCCCTTATCACCAACTGAGAGTGCACTCTGTGCATTCCAGAGGTCCTTCCACCTCCTCATTAGGAGCCAGTATGGGGTAGTGGCCTGAACAGTTTAACGAGTTTACACATAATTTGCCTTTGTGGTTCTGGATGCCACCTTCTGTAGTATGCAAGGCCAGGCACCCGACGGGAACACAGCCGTGCAGTCACGATGGAAGAACAGAAAACAGAAGACTTGAGTTCACACTCCAAGTTTTGTAACAGCTGGGGACCACAGCGTCATAGAATGGTTTGTGTTGGAAGGGACCTCGAAGATCATCTAGTTCCAACCCCCCTGCCCTTAATCATCGCTTCATTAAAGTACATATTTCTGCTTTTAATGGGCCCGTTTGTAAAAGCCCCCGTGTAACATACAGCCACACACTAATTACCTCCTGCCACGTATGCACTTTCTGTTCCTTTTAATGATGAAAGAAATCCATACAAGCTAGGATGCATACAGAAGAAATCAGAAATCAGATACAATGGAAATACACTTCTATATATATGTCTTCCAGCCTCCTGTTGAAGACCGTACACAGTCCTCCTCAGTCCCCTTTGCAGAAGTAGGTCAAAGAAGGGCAGGGAAAATAGAACATGGAAAATCCCTCCTATGAAAAGTGACAGGAAAAAAATGGGATTTTTTTTATATTTTTTCTTTTTTAATTTAAAGAAGAAAATCATTAGCACAGGAGACGATACAATTTTCTAGAGGTGGGAATGGTAAAAAGGCAGTGGGTCCATTCTTTCTGCCTCTCAAAACTACGAGGAAAAGGTATACAACAAAAGCCAAAGGTGGCAGATTCAAAACAACAAAATCAAATGCTTTTTTGTAAAATATGTAATTAGAGAATGGAACTCAGTGCTGAAAGAAGTGCCTGAGGGAAAGAATGTATCAACTTGCTACAAGTGTTAATGCAGCTGTAATAGTAAGAAATTCAAGTTTAAAGCAGATACCACTAACAAAGATTCGTGCCTCACAGTCTATGCCAGCCTGCAGAGCTGGAGATTCACATCTGACGTAACGCCGGACTGGCACGTGTCACTGCTCTGACGCTCACCAAACCCTTCTCTACCCTTTGCTGGAAACGTCTGCTGCTGACCACTTTCAGAGACCAGTCCTTCCAGTCTAGATGCATCAGAGAGCTGAAGCGGTGTAGCAATTCCCATGGCCTTACAGATCGTCGCTGGACCCTATTGCTTTTCCTGGGTAGCAGCTACCGTTCTTGATGTTAGCTACAAACATGGAGAAAAGATGTCAGGTGTGAGACAGAGCACTCTCAGGGTTTACAAAAGTTATAGCTTTATTCCATTTATAATCCTCGGTCCACACAGACCAAAAGGTAAATATCAGAAATGAATCTTACTTCTTTCTTTGTATCTTTTTCACCTAAACAGCATCTCCGTTTATTATCTGCCAGTTACATCTTTCCAATCTGCAAGCAAGACAGATCCCAAAATCTCAGGTACTGCTAAAAGAAGCTGAACGCAAGCCCGTGCAATTGCCTTCGTGTCCATGATTCTGCTCCGGCAGGACTTGGATGACTTCTGTTAGAAACAGCAGACTTTACGGGATTGACTCTCCCACTACAGAGAGCAGAAGGTAACGCTTTCCATTTGTGAAGGGAGGAATCCTTCATCATCAGTGGGAACAGGAATATGTGCCGTCTATCACGCTGCAGTGGAGTCTGGGAGATCTGCCCTTCCTTCGCATGGGCAGGATGGATCAAGCCGAAGATGCTGTCTCATTTCTCAGTAAACCAGAACAAGTACAGGGAATACAAAAGAGGATGCTGGCACCCACTGCTACATTGAGAACGCTCCTCAGTATTTCTCACAGGACTCTAGCAAAGCACATTTGTCATAAAGATTTAGGAGAAGCTAACCAAATGCAGGAACAGTCCACTCACCGCTCCTGCCACCCCAGCACCGCCAGGGCTTCCAGCTAAGGCAGCGAGATGGCCTTAATCTCACTCTGCCCTTTCCTGACCTCTCTCAGGAGATTTGTCCTGCCACTGATACCATTTCTGGGCAATGCTAATACTTCCCACCAAGATTATAGTTGGCTTCACGCACTTGCTCTGTTAATCCCTTGTGACATCTATTCCAGTGCCAGACATAAACTAGCCCGAATCCTTTGCTGAAGCCTCCTTACTCATCCTAAAGCACCTAGAGGGAGACTTTTGAGGATGATCCCTGAGCAGCTCAAAGAAAGAGATCTATTTCATTAAAGCCCTACCTGTTGTTTGGTATTGCAATAAGCCTTCTCAGTGGAAACCGAACTGAAATTGTGCCAGTTCACTGGTGCTGCTTGCTATTTCAGACAGTGTCACGAGCCATACAGTCTGCTCGTATTTGTGCTTTGGTTTCACTGCGTGACTCCAACCACTCAGGATCTTTATGAAAGTAATACGTTCCAACCTAATCTACAACTAAATTAATGTCAGAAGTAAGACAGTGCCCTGAGTGATCAATAAGTGGGTTTTTCCCTATAGAAATATTAGAAGCAACTCACATCAATAAGCCTCAAATTTATGTGGCAATTTGGCTCTTCCATTCACAGCTTGAATAACTGGCCTTTGTATAGGATATTACATTACTAAATAACATGTGCTAAAAGGAGCTTCTCTGTTGCAGTCCCTGACCTGCAACAGCCACAGCCTTCTGGGCCTGTCAGCAGATGTAGTGAGGGACCTGAGATGTCCACCTCAACTAAGTCCCATCCAAAACCAGCACAAAAATTATTTCTAAATGCATTATAGGCAACTAAATGCATTATACTCAGACCCACTTTGGGATTTAAATGAAGAGTGCTGGTACTGGGACCTTTGGATGACAAATGAATGACACTGACTTTGATCTAGTGATCATCTATATGCTCACCTTTAAAACCATATATCAGAAACAATATGCTGTTGAATATTCTTGGTCTTATCAACTGAGTCATATAAAACCACGCTACAAAAAGAATTACATCTACAAGGAAGGAACAATTCTTCACTAGAAGGACTCATAGGTCTCTCATTTCTAATTTTTATGACTCCATACGAATTAGAAGACCTGAGTGCAAGGATCTGCTTAGCTAACAGGAAGAGGGTAAAGGAAAACTCATTTGGGTTTTTTTTCTCCCTGATACAATTTTAGGTCATACAGCTACCGAAAATAGAGAAAATAAGCTGAAAATGCTATGGTGAACCATTAAGAAAATAAAAAAGCTACCTCTCCAAATTCTTCCTATGTACTCACTGCTTGTCCTTGCAGAGCTAACAAGTGCGCTGCCTGGATTTAACAATGAAATAATTACTGGCTGTGGTGAAGAGTAGCACAGCTTGGGGTCCTTAGTGCTCAGTGGAGACCCACTGGGACCTGCAGACTGCTGGTCTTGGTTTGTGCTGGCTCTGACGCTCCAAGAGCAACAACCAAACCCAATCCTTTCGAAGGAGAGCAATCCCTCCTTGAGTACTCTGCAACTGCCGTGGGATCCACAGTGAAAATGGCTAGGAGTTTTCCAAAAAACAGTCTTCAATCCATAAGATTTTTATTTTCATGAGGGCAAATATCAATTCAGCATCACAGGGCAAGTATTCAAGCTTTATTTTGATCAGATTAGGCTATCCCACTCCACTCTCTGGGCTACATGTGCTATTTTCACCCATGCCCCCCTGGAGAGCACGGTGCTTCATGGGAGTCAGAGCGCAGCTATTTTACTGTCTGCTTCTTTTCCCCAAATCCTTGGCTGAGCTCAGAATGCTCTTAAATTCTTTGAAAACTATTTTTCAAAATAAAAATTGCAGTAAGGAAGAAAGGTGTTTGGCTCCCGCACAACCACTTTCTGTTTAGCAAACAAACTTGCAGAGCTCAGTAAGGTCACCAATGGCTATTTTTCATCTTCCATTTATAAAAGGACAATGACTGCTGTGCCATGTTCAAGGCAGAGCCTTGTCTTTTTGCACATTCTACCCCTCTCTCTTATTTATTATGCTGCTTTTTTTTAGGCATTATGATAAAAAGCAGGCATTCCTGCAAACTAATAATCTCCAGTTTCTCTACCCGATCAATGCCAACGTGGTGGAGAACTTCCAAGTGTCTTCAGATTAATTTCTCACCTATCATCACGGACACTTGAGCAACAAATAGCCTGCTATATTCCTGATAATAGAAGATTAGTAACACTAACAATGTACAGAACAGATGAAGGAAAAATGGTATAAATCTTTCAAGCAATATATTGCATCAGATCTTGAGGCAGGTTTCCTAGTGACAGATGCAAGTTCTTGCAGCCTTTGTGTACTGCTGTAGGAGACACCCTCATTTTGTGAAAAGTGAAGAAAGCAAAAATCAAATTCATTGTCATTTTCCTCTCATGCCCTCTTTAGAGTGGAACTGGAATGAAATTTGCCTGCTTTTCTTTCCGAAGTAGGCCTCCGCGCAAGTACTGCCAGTAGATCTCCATGTGAAACCAGCCCTCAACGTGATGATTATTGTGGAAGTGTCACGGTCTGCCAGGAGTTTGGCCACATTTGAAAATTACTCCTTTTTTTTCTTAGTTGAGGATGCAAATGATCCAAAAATTAATGGGAGAGAACCCTGGCTTGTCCCTTTCCCCCGCAAAAGGGAAATCCAGCTAGCAGTGAGAGCACTCTGGCTGGTCTACATGATTTCTTTGCTTACCCCTTTCACAGCAATACATGTAAAAACAAGTGGCCATAACAGAAGTGTTCATTGTAATCACACAAAGCTTTCCTAGGCTTATCACGAATGCGTCCAGAGTTTTCTATCTTTAGCATGCACTACTCTTACATTGTAGTGCTAATAAGGACTATCTATAAGGCATCTTTTAAAATGATGGTTATAATGATGGTAACTCCACATATCACAAACATGAAAGAAGGAAGGACTAACATTCCCCATGTCAAGGAAGTTACCAGTATCATCCCAAATGACAGAGGCTAAATGGTGCACTGAAAAACTATGACATCAACTCCCCAAGACCCACATGGACTTGAGGGAGATTGCTTTGATTTCTTCAGTAATTTGCCTAATCACACATATGGTTTACTCACCAATACTTCCACAGCTCTTTCCCTTTGAAAGTGGATGCGACAAGTGCAAACTGTACTCCAGCTCCGAAGTCAGAGGTGGCTCAGACCCCCTGCCTAACACACTGCTCTGCTCTACGAAGGTACTTACAGATAGGAAGCCCTCATACTGCAACCATTTTCAGGTCTGTGCCTGAATTTGTTATACAGGAATATTTCCAGCTCTTTCTCACTAGTTTGTGCATCTTCTGGACATGCTCACCACCCAGTGTGGCATCAGGACTGTTGGGAATCCATCAGAACAAGGGTGTGAATGTGGAGGAGCAGTGCCTTTAATAAGACTTCTTCGCTTTGTTTTGTCACAGAAGAGGTGGCACTGGTCAATCTACGTGGTAAGCTAGAGCACAGAGCAGGCTGGCAAAGGAGAGAATATAAGTATTCGGCATCACCACTGCAATACGGACAGGGTGTGCAGAGTAGGGATGGAGGAGTGAGGATTAGACCTTGTCATAGCTTCCTCTTCACACAGCACAAGATAGCTGTGTTAGCGATGGAAGAAGAAAGACTGAGATTCTTTATTGCACATGTTCCAGCAAACCTCAGACCCGCGGCTTCGATCTCCCTAAGGCACAAGCACAACATCATCGTCTTTGTTTTCCTTCATCTTTGTGAATCTGGGCAGAAACATATTCCTGAAAAAAAGGCAAGGGATACTCATCTTTTCCTTGCCTTTATCTACTCCTCTTATTTCTTTCTTCACTTGAAATACCCTGTTTTGTTTTGTTTTTCCTGGGTGAACTCAACTTGTCCTTACCTTGTAGGCCTGTTCCTTTGGTCCTCTTTTTTGTATCTTTTCCTCCAAAGGAAGCAGACTTAGAGCAAAGACCCGGAGTGAGCTGCGATCACACACACGTGCATGTTGACAGTGAACTGGCCTCATTTTGATGGGCAGCACTTTCCGATGCTGCTCCAGGAAGAGCACGTCAGCGGTAGCTGGGCCCTTGGCACAATGACAGTATCAGACGTAACCAGCCACCTTCTGTGGCCTCACTGCAAACATCCTCTGCTGCTGACCACTCACCTGCTGAACCAGCCCCCAATACCAGTTTTCTTCACAATTTCTTTCACTTCTTCCTGAGTCCCTTCCAGCCTCCTCATCTCCCTTTATCCTCATAGCGAGATACCCTCCCTCATTTTCTCCCAAAAACCTTTTAAAAGAAGAAAACTAACAGAAAAAGAAGGCAGCTTTCATATACGTCCTAAAAATCATCTCTTTATTTGTTTTGCCTGCATGCTTTCCTTCCACCTCCTCCCAATCTGCTTTGTCTATATAAATAGATCACTTTTAAACAGAGACTACTTACGACTTCCTACTACTGCAGGGAACAATTCGATAGAGTCATCATTTCAGATGTAGTCTGTAGGTGCTGCAGTAACATTAACACCATGTCCACTGCAACCATAAGGAGAAGACAAAAAGGCACGGCAACAATGGAGAAAGGATGGGGAAAACGGACGGCAGGTAGTTCAACTACAAAGTCTTTGTAAGTCCTTTGAAAGCAAGGATTTGGCCTGCAGAAAAACGCTGGCATTAGTCATCTGTCAACCGATAAATAACTATGCTCATAATAATTACGTGACTTGATCATAAAGTTATCCCTTGACATCTAAGGAACCCTAAGGTGGCACACTGGGGAAGCAAACCTACGAGGAGAGCAGGTGTGCAGCATTTTTGGTTTCACTGAACTGACCCAGCCTGGGTGGTAAACCAGCACGTATTCCCAACTTCTATCCCAAACCACATAAACCACATTCATAACCGTTACGGACGCCACAGGTGGAGCGGCCGTAAGAAGAACTATTAGTAGAAGAATAGACGTTTTATCATCGCAGAGCCCCGCAGGTACTCACGTTTTAGCAACAGGCATAGCACAGGGAGCCTGAACACCCACGGCCATCAGAGCAGTTGTGCGCAGCGTTAGCATTAAGTGGACTTGGCGTAAGCAGTCAAAACAATGTGCGTGGCTAGCAGGTAGCGCGGCTGTCAAGAGGCAGCCTGGTGAAGCGCCAGCGTAAGGGAGTTTGTCAGCTGTGCCGCAGCGGTGACAGTGACCAGCGGCGGGAGGGAGCAGAGGAAGAGGGGAACTAACTGCTCGCATCTGGTCCGCGCCGGTGGCCGCGGGGACGGAGGGATGCGGGAGCGCAGGGATTTCATCTGGGGGCTGCTCGAGTCCCTGGGACGTAACGGCAGCAGCGCCAGCCTGGGAAGGATTCTGCCCACGCGGAATGACTTTCTCATCCAAGACTGACAATTCAGGGACTCTCCTTTTGTTCTCATTTACTTGCAAATAATGGTTTCCTTGTATGCCCACCAAACAATATTTACGCAGGACTGGATATATAGCTCTCATTAGAGCAAATACTACTACCTAAATTGGGCTATTTGTGACTCTGCACCTCGAGTTTCACTCATCCCTGGTCTGAAGTGCACTAAAAGCACATTATTACTGCTTAAGATGCAAACCACTATGCTGAAAAATATCACTTTTTACCTCCAGTGAAAGAAGTTAAAAATTAATGGTTAGTTGAAACTAAGGTGAACAGTAAACAGAAACTCCTTGTGACCATGTGCAGGCTATTATTCCCAACCTGTAATGAGGTTATACTTACTACTTAGATTAATTACTCTTTTTCTTCTATCTTAATTTATTTTAGGCTTTAGGAAACCAACATGTCCACTAACCACACTGTATGTGATAAAGAAACACAATAAAAGCAATTTCTCTCCTAACCCCCCCAAAAAACCATTCTCAGTAATGCATTTTTGAATCCAGTATACCTTCTCCTAATGAGGTTTCAGCATGCCATAAATAACACTAATGAGACTTTGTCTTGCCCATGTAATATATTTCCTTAATATAGCTTTAGATTTTCTTATGTTGCATGGAAAACTAACAGTCACGAAAAGAAATGTCCTCCAATAGCACATTAAAACCAAAAGTACAATTAAATATAAATGAATTCAGTAATTTAATTGCACTATTGTAATTTTTAAAAATTCAGAAGAAAAGTAATGGTGTCATTTTTTCTATTGGTAAATAATAAAAGTGCTGAGGGAATCAGATAATATTTAAATAAACATTATTGTGACTATACATGATACAAAGATACCTTTTATTGCCAGGTAAATTCTGTGTTTGCTAATGAAGAGAGAGTTTGAAGCATGTACCTTTGCAAGCTGAGGGACCAGTCCTGCAAGTGTTATGCAAGCAGTCCCAGGTAAGGGATATAAGATTTGACTCTATGGTTTTACAGAGCTTATAGCCTAAGTGCGTATTTCCAGCCACAGAATGCAGATACTTTAAATATCATCTGCAAAATGAAGCCATTTGCAGAGGTTTACAGTGAAACAATCTCTTAGGTTGACAAGTGGTATGTATTTATGCAATCTGCAGCTCCCATCATTCTACAGGCAGGCCAGCATTGTCTGGGTGGAATTTTTTCCTCTAAAAATACCAGCTCATTGTTCTTTCCCCTCAAAAAAAAAAGGTAGTATTTTTGTAGAAAAATTAAATGATTTTTGGGGCAGTATAAATTTGAAGCCTACTCTATTTTTAAAGATCAATTGAAATGTTACGCCTGTCACCTCTGTCACCTTTTTTCCCTCAGAAAGCAATGTAAGGCTTATGCAAAATTTCAGTGCGAGCACATGGAGACTTTTACCATTGATTTTCATGAAAATGGGTTAACCAGTAGCTCTTTTTTAGGATTCCACCTTTAATGGTAAAATTCAGTAAACATCTTGGACTAGGCTGGGCAATGATGCAGTGAGAACAGGGGGAGATGAAAGAGCAGCAAACTCCACCACAGACATTAAATTACAATAAAGATGTTGGCACTGATGGTGATACGGGCAAAAGCAGTTATGGGTATAAAAATGGAAATAATCAAATCCAAAGTGGAAGCAGAACTCCATTTCCGTAATTCGTTCAAGTCAGGAGAACAAGATGATCACAGCTTCCGACTTCTGAAAGAACTGGCACACCAAATTATAGGTTGGGCATCAACAAATGATTAAGCCAGGGTGGAAATATAAGGCTGAAGATTAGCAGATAAAATGACTTACGTACTTCAGAAAGGGGAAAGTAATTCATGCAAATATGAGCCTATTCATCTGGTATTACTAGCATGTAAGGCTTTAGAACAACTCTTCCATGAAGGAATACCTAAAAGAGGTGTAGACAAATGGAAAATAGCATGAAAATCAACATGGATTTATCAAGAGCAGACTAAACCAAACTGATAGCTTCCCTTGGTATGATCAATTTTCAAGATAATGTAGCGACCTTATCTCTCTGGACTCTGGCAAAGTATTTATTATCTACATGGGAAACCCTCAGTTAAAATGGAGACAATGGGTTTAAGAGAATAACTCTAAGGAAAGCAAGAAGCTGACCAAAGGAAAGGGCAAGAAGTATCATATGTGGCTCTGGTGAGACCTTCTTGGGATGTCCGAGCACGGCTCCAGCTGCTGGCTCCTGAGATGGATAGAAACCTCAGTGGGTGCAGAAGAGGATTGCTAGGGCAATGTTAACATACATAAAATAACCATGGTAGAAAGTAGACAAGTATTATTTAACCTGGAAACAAGAAGGCTTGTAAGCTTCACAACACAGCTCTCTGGAATGAACTTTCAACAAAAATAACATGGGTGAAAAATGTTTAATGGTTTTTAACATGGATTTTGATCAGCTTTATGGAAGAACTATGGAAGAAACTACATGAAGATTGTTCTAGAAATCGCAGTGTATTGGATTCAATGTTCATCTCTACGTTCCTATTTCCATGTTGGCAAATGACTTCTCTATCACCTATATCCTCTTTTGTATAGATTGTGCATTTTTCTCAAAGTAAGGGAATTTTCCTAAGTTAGACTGAGACATACTTAGTGTCTGCCGATTCTTCTTTATACTCAACGGTTTTTCTGCTTTTTTTTCTAGCTAAATCGGTTGATCTCATAAAAGAATATTAACCCTCCACACAAATGTTGCATTTTTTTGTTTTTCTCAGTTTACTGAAAGTAAAAAAAAAAAAAAAATTAAAATGAACTTTTTATGGCAAACCTATGTGGCCTATTTTGATGGGTATGCGTAAAAAAAAACCCACAAAGCCTTGCTTTTTGCATGTCTCCTCAGAATTCAGAAAGTTTTATGAAATCACAACAAAATGTGGAGACATCAAAGCCTGAGGGTTTTGTGTTATGTTTCTTTTAAACTTCTCTAGTGACTAAACTCAGATTACACATTATAAATCAACAGCCTTGCCAGATAAGTGTGCAAGCCCCATGTGCTATTCCTGAAGAAGGAAAATGACTCCTGACAAAACCAGATCCTCATGAACACTTGCTCAACATCGCATCTTAATTCTACAGGTACAGGCATGAGTCTGGCCCACAAAATTGAAAAACATGGGTCAAAATAAAGCCATGTTTTTCTTAAATTAACCCTTTCCTCCTTTAAAAAAATAGACCTTCAGCAGACAAATTTATACAAGCAATATTAACCGCACTTTTCAAGATGCCATAGGCTGGTGCCTGTGGGTACTTCCAGCACAGTAAGGGGGACTTTGTGATCATAAAGTCATAGTAAAATGCTAAATTTAACATGTAAGATCAAATAACAACCTATTAAATCAAGTATGAGGGAGAAGTAAACTCTAAGGGCAGCTAACAGAAATGACAAGGGGAGCAAGGATGATCGATGTGAGGATTTCGATTCTAGCCCTAGATAGATAGAGAGATCATTCCCCAATGTCCCTTTCGGGCAGGCAATATTAGCAGAAGTGATGTCAAATATTGTCATTTCATATCCAGGCGACTGGCATTACTATCTCATTCTCAAAGTATCACCTTGGAGAGACATGCCTAGACATACATTGGGCCACAAATCTGACACGAACATCTCTGAACCTCCCTGCTTAGAGATGCGGCTGCACTTTGTCAAACTGTTTTGATTCACTTCCAGTTGGAATCTGACTCAGGATAATGGTCCTTGCATTTCACTCAGGTTATTTATGATGCATCTCTTTTTTTTTTTCCCCCTAAGATATTGTCTTTGAGCTATTTTTTATTCTTGCATCACTCCTGTCTTTCAAAGACCCAGTAACTGCTGAGAAGAGATTAATGAGCCCTACCGTTCACTTTGCTGGAACTGGGTTGCTACTGCTTAGCTATGGCCAGACACAGGGCACCCCAGTAACGCCGGCAGCCTGGAAGAAATTGGCCTCCACGCGACATGTGTGCGTTTAAGAAGAAGTCAATGACAGAAACCACAGGGTTTGATTTTCCTTTTACGTATACAGCTTTTCTTACGCAAGGGCTACGCTGGTATAAAATGCCCAGAAGGGACCCCGTTAGCCTGAGGCTCCGCACAGCTGAAAATCTTGTACCAATATACAAGGTTCAGACAGCAAAGGGGCACTGTGGGCCATACAGAAAACCAGAAAACAGGGTAAGTGCTGAGTTTCATTGGGTTCATGCTTACAATCGTCAAAGCGTTTGAAAGTTAAAGGTCCTCTTCATGCTTTTAAGACTATACTGTTCTGTTGTGCTCACATCTCTGCCTTGGTAACTTCAAACCGAGCCCACTCCAGCATCATGCTGCTCCACCAGTCCAGGTCGAACACCCAACAGCAGAGCAACGCTCACGACTGGTACCTGACGTCCACAGCACTAAGGGGTTTTCACCACGGCGTTCTGGTAAACCTGCACCTCCCAGGTGAAGTGCCTTGGAGCGGGAGCTGTCTTGCAGGCCATCCCTAGACCTAACACTTGTATAAAAACTGACAAGATCTCTTTTTCAATGCAGAGGTTGATACTGTTTCAGCAACCACCAGCAAATATGAGGTGGGTAATCAAGAGAAGCCCGCCCCCTCCCCCCCCATGCTTTCATGTGGCAGATTAAATGGAAGTCATGCCAACATAGTATGTTTTCACTCAGTTTTATTTCCTGCCATGCCAGGAATACTGGCTCCTAACATAGAAAATGGCCACTTGGGGTAAAAACATCTGAGATGAACAAGAAAGTCATCCTTATCCTGCTCTTGCTAGAAGATGTATCCGTGTAGCAGCACTGATGACCTATCAGGAGTGTAACCCTCGACAGTCAATGTATGCTTTCATCACGTATTCATTTATGAAGGATTTCATTGCATGCTGTTTTAACTTAAATAGATGCATACAGTACATATTTTAATTTAATATGGCTGTAACTTTGTCATAAAATCATTCAGGTTGTTTTTAGCTTTATAACAGGATCATTAGATAATACTTTCTTCAGGAAAGATTATGGCAGATTATTTCTGCAGCAGTATTTGCGAACATGTACTCCCTATGTCTTTGGCCACCAAATATTCCCCTTCCAGAAGGAAAATAATTTGTAATGAAAAGTTTTCAGAAACTGACAAGTTCACCACACCCCTTAACTCATCACTGAAATATCTCCTCATATTTTCATTACAAATAAGACATTATCTATGACACTGAACTTAATGTATAGACAAATGTGATAAAGTACTAAGATTCTCATGCCAGACTTTGGGTGAATTTAGGAGGAGTCCTGTGGATTCACTGAAGAAGGTACAGACAGTGCTGCGCTTCCAGAATTTTAACAACGGGTTTATCCTACTGCTTTTGCACTCAACTGCCTGCTATTTCAGACAAATATGCAGATCTAAAATTACTTACATCCTTAAAACAAAACGCTTTAGGAAGCTGCAGAGGAAACAACCATATTGAGAAAAGTGTGTGCTGAGAAGAGCAGCTCCAGAGCTCAGAACTGAGCTTTGGCTGGATCACAGGGCACCAAAGAACGCAAATGCCACCTGAGCAAATGAAACCCTTTAAATCCCTACAAACTTAGGGGAAGTCTTGTGAGAATGGGCCTTCTTGAGATACTTCTTATGTTTTCTGCTTCCATTTTTCTTGGAAATATCACAAATAAGTCTCTTTCAAGGTATTCAGTAAACCAAGGCAACAACAGCAATCCTGCCAGATAAAGATCTGGGGGTAAAAAGCAAACAAAATTGATTATTTTAGGACTTTGCAAAAAAAGCTTAGAAAGGTCTTAGCATCAAGCGCTTACATAGAAGTATTTTTATTTTTTCACTCACACAATTTCTTCCTTTCCACCAATGGTTCCAGATAAGGCATTGTGAAGTGAAGGCACCAATACAGTCTTCAGTTGTTCCTCAAGACTCTCACAGCATTACCATTTCAGAGAAGATGAAAAATTTAAGTGTCCATCTCTCATTTCAGTTGTTTCATGTAAGTATAATATATATATAATCCACCAAATTGAGAGCAGGAGTTTCAAGAATCAGTCCAGTTTTTGAGCCACATCTGGTATCTACATCTTTAAGAAAATTTCAATCAGTGCATCTCCAGTATTTGTTAGGTATGCTTGTGACACATCACAAACATGCCCTTATCTGAATGTGAAATGCCTGTTATCTGGTAGAAAACATGTATTTTATCATGTTGGATCAGAGCCTGCTCTGTGAAGTAGAACCCCCATTTTGTAAGAGCGCATTTCTGGTTGCTACAGATAACAACAGAGAAATCACAAATTCTGCTTTTTCCTGTGCTCGGGCAAGTAGCTCCATTGCCTCTTAATGGTTCTCCATACAGAAACCAACAGGCAGGGCTAATGCTGGGGATTTTTCTTAGTGAAGGCAGAAGAATATGGAAAAATTGTAGAGGATAATCAGGGTGAGGGGACAAGAAAGGCTGCTAACCAGAGGACACTAACTCTGCACTCTCAGAAGGAAAGAAAAGGAAGTCATGGGACCAAGGCAAGGGGTGACTGGTGTCTTTCTAGGATCCTGTAATACTTGAATGTGCTAGGTAAGAAATTACCTGGCTAAATCTATTTTCCTTTCCTTTTTGTTCATGCAGTCCATGAAGGGGACCATCACTCTGCAGCTGAAGCAGGCAGAACTAGGAAGATGGGGCGCTGGGCACTCAGATTACAAGAGCTCTTCTGCATAAGAAGGGCACAGGCAACCTCCGTCTAGGATACACCCAAGAAACCTTGTGCTAGACACCACAATGACAAAAAAAGTGCTGAAAACAGCAAACTTATTAAAGCCTTCTTCCTTCTTACAATTACTTCAAGTAAATTCTTTATACTTCTACCCTGAAAGTATGAAATCTATCCTCTGGTTTTACTGAATCATTAAATTTTCCTTTGTAATTGGTGACACCAAATTTCTTTACTCCTTCATGACAACGGTTGTTATCTTAATAGGGAAGACCAGATCTCTAAATACCTGTCTGTTCAGTGCCAATCAATCAACTAGACATCCACAGAGCTCTAAAACTAACATTTTACAAATTCTAGCTATTAACACTTGTATTTAGCTTCAGTGTACTTAGAAATAATTAATGTTTTCAACAACACTTTGATTTAAACATGTTGTTATTATTCACCCCATTTTGCAGACTGGAAATGAAAATGCCGTAGTCTCCCAGGACGCCACAGGCAAAGCTGGGGATGAAGCTCGAGTAGCTACTCCTCACCCACCCACCATATCACTTTGAAAAACCAGAAAAATCTGACTGCCCACTCTCTTGTATCTTAAGTTTTGCACCCATCCTGCAAGCTACCATACATTATGCAAAGCAGAAAAAACTGAGCTCCGGACTTTTAATTTTCCTCCATCTGGGGACCAGTCCTGCTTTTCCACAACCTCAATGCAAATCAGAAGTATATCCATTGGAGTCATTAGCATTGCATCAGTCAAATCACCGCCAGCAATATCAAAACCGCAATGTTTTATTCTAATAATGATGAAACGTGAACATTTTAGAATAGGAATATCATCATATGTGGACAACCAGAGGAAGACTTCCAAGGATTTTTAGTGGAGAAATTTGACCATCACCTACCAGTGCCAGCATCAGGCTTTTACTAAAAACAAAACAAAACAAAACAAACAAACAAACAAAAAACCCACAACAACCAACTAAGGGTGTAGAAATATAATAAAATTAAGTATGGATTTCTAAATAATGTAGAATTAAGTTAGACATTTACAAACTGTAAATCACTGTGGTTTAGTAAGAATCAGCATCATATGTTACATGGCAATAGATAGAAACATTCATAGATTGGAGATGAAGAAACGTCCCTCCAGACAGTTGGATATGGCACTCCCAGTGAACGCCAGTTCATGTCCTACATCTGAAGTAAACGGATAGGAGAAGAAAGAAAGGTCTAAGCCAAAGCAGACTGGTTTTTATAGACTTCTCTAAGCAAAACGAGAAGTGTGTCAACAGCCAAATATAAAATCCAAACTCCCAAGAGATCAGGCAAAGTACTGTGGATTTCTATCAGCTTAACTGAGACCAGAATTTTGTATCACCCCTATGATGCACTCTTACAGGAGTCTTGAGGGAGAGGCAGGTAACGAAGTCCCATCAGGAAGTGGTGGTAGAGGTGGAAATTGGCGAGCTCTACAGGGCTACGCAACTTGCCAGTTACCAGGCCTAAAGTAAAACACAGATAACTGACTCTGAAACATTTATTTTCTAGACGATGATGTCTCACATATTCAGAGAAGGCCTCTTACCATGCCTAATTCGAGAGGATTGTGATTATTTTCATTGTTACACTTCTTATGTGCCTCTCTGAATGTCTGCCTTCCAAAGTAGGTTTCGCTTCCTTTTAAAAATTTATGTTGGGAAATACCACTTATAGGCAGCTCTTGTGAAATCGGATCATGCTGTACAAAGCTTTGGCCAAATACTGGGGGTGATTTAAGCATTCCTCTTGGAACCACTCTAACAGCATACAAAATCCGAGATACTTCCAAAGTGCCCGCTATTGTAGGAAAGGAGTAAGAAAATCTTGCTTTGGGTTGAAACATGCAAACAGAGGCTCTCAGTGTGTTATCAGCAGCTAGATAATATAGTGCCAGGTGCTACCCTTTCCAGAGAAGAAATACTTGGTATTTATGACTGTGGGAAACTCGTACAGGACGAGGTTTTCAGGAGCACCCGAGGAACATACTCCCAGTTCACAAAACACATCCAATTTTCAGCAAGTGTTTTGTTTACCTTTGGGCTAAAATATGGAGAAAAGTTTTTGCAATCACATGCGTGACTTAGCTTCTTCTTCCCCAGTCTTCCTATCCCTGTACAAAAGTGGTGTCCCATTATACGGCCCTTGAGGTGCTTAATTCATTCCTGTCTGAAAAGCACCTTGGATGGAGGACGTTGGAGAACTACACAGAAGCCTCATAAAGCAAGGGGTAGGTGAAGCAACAGAGCTGCTTGTGCATTCATTTCGCTGTCTGGAAACTGATGTTAAGGGACAACAGTCATGTCAAACACACATCAGGAGTTGTTATGAAACATCAGGAGGCAAAACCGAGCACTCGCTCTGGGGATTAACGTATGTCCCAAATTCCAGCCCACTGACAGTACCAGCAGTCCCAGGCTGAGTCAGAGATCGTTCCCACTTCATAAACTAATATGGTGCATATGCATACATATGTGTGCATACATATGAATTATGTATACAGTCTTGTATTCAGTTTATGGAAGTAAATGAGCCGAGGACAATTTGCAGGGGACACACCACCCTTTCCCTGATGCCTCTCACGCAGACTCTCACGGAGCAGGTAAGCGCGAGGGAAATAGGCACAAAATATATTTTGCTTCTGAGCGTTTGGCTACTCTCATCTCTTTCTGGAATTAGAGTTATGACCATCTCAAATATCCAGATGAGAGGCCAAGGAAAATGTTTTAAAGTAACATAAAGAGTTATCACTACTTACACATTCCAGACTTCTGTTCAGCTGCAAATACATTAATGCAAGCAAGAAAGAAGAGTGTGATGTGGGAAAGGAGGCTGTCTACAATTTATCACTGCTGTGCAGACATGCCCTG
Organism: Aramus guarauna; assembly: GCA_013400195.1. Classification (NCBI taxonomy): domain Eukaryota; kingdom Metazoa; phylum Chordata; class Aves; order Gruiformes; family Aramidae; genus Aramus; species Aramus guarauna. Next base: position 1,794,834 of record VXBL01004928.1, read on the forward strand.
AGAAGAGAGCTGTGCTGAAAACCCAAATATAGGAACATCTATATTAGCAGCAGTTATTTCTGATTTGGTCTGAGGGACTTTCCAAACTCAAGGGGCTCACAATGAAGGACTGGCCAGCCATGAAGAGCCTGCTGTAAAGCTGAAAGGACATGTAAATTGCTCCGATATCCCAACAGACTTCTGCTGTTTCAGGGATGCTATTCTAATCCCAAGAAACAAGGAGGAGCCCCATTTTCTGCTTTGCTCACTGATGCACCATGTTCCTACTTGGGCTTTTTATCAGGGGCTTTTTATCTGCCAAACGCGGACACCTTCTTATTCCAAAATGACAGTGGAGAATTCAAAGTAGGAATGATTTCACAAATGGCACAATTGCCTAAAAAAGCTGAGTCTCAGATGGATCAGATCCTCAGCTGGGGAAAATCAGTGAATCCATGTAAGATCCAAGCATGGGATGGGTTAAAATTCATATAAAAATAAGAGTATATTCTGTATTTTATTAGGGCATTAATAAAGAAAGGCATACAAAAATTATAGTTTTCTAAAAGGTCAAAAGACAGCTCTCTGCTCCTTAGAATACATTTTGCACAATATTCAGAAATGATGCATAATTTGGGGAAATAACTCAACCGTAATTTTGCAGTGGTATCTTCTCTGATGCCTAAAGAGAGTACCTTTGAGCTGGTTGTGAATTAAACATTTAACAGTAAAAAATGAAAAAGCCTGTCAGTATTTTCTGAACCAGCTACATGAACAAAAGTTGCAGAAACTGGCCCTCTGAAACTGCTGCTTACTCCTGCTATTAAGTGTTTCACAGTTCTCCTGCAAGGTGTGCTTGTGCACAAGTAATTAATTTAAAGCAGTTTTTCAGAAATCGAGTTCTTCTGTCTTGCAATATTCTAACTTTAAGTCCTTGCTCTTAAGTGTCTGTATGATGACATAATTTTATACATACATATATATATATTAAAAAAATAAGGTCGGCAAGGAAACTTACGGAGTTTTACAAACCAAGCCTTTCACTGTGTGTTCAACTTTGGGTCTCTCCTCTCTGCCTTACAGGACTTTTCTCCATCTCTGAAACCAAGACATTTTCTCCTGCCTAGTTTCAGAACCTTTTTCCAGCCTGGGAGCGTCTCTTCCCAGCTGATCACAGGACTACTCTAGCCTACCGCTCCAAGGGCCAACATTCAGCCTTAGAAGTGGAAAAAAGGAAGACACACACTTATCAAAAGTGAAAAAAATTTCCAACAGCAAGCTCTAATCTCACTATCTCCAGTTGCTCCCAGTCTGCGGTTTAATTTACTGCTGGGTTAGCAGGGTGTTCCACAATGCCTCTCATAATTACTTTCTCAAGGCTCTAATTCAACTGCAATCACCCGCTGCGGAAGTTAGAGAATTGGATCGCGGCTCTGCTAAGATCCAACGAAACCACCCGAGCGAGAAGCCATCCAGCCCCCAGAGCCGCTTCCCTCGCTAAGGTGAATCAGGACCTTGCTGATCCATGCGGTGAGACTATCTCCCGAGTCCTCCGCCTGCGCCTCCCAGACACCTTGTCTCCCAGCCTAAGGAATCGTTTTTGCAAGGAAGGAAATATTTATGTTTAGTTTTTAATGCGGTCTGAAGAGTTGCACTAACAAAACAACCCGGCGGACCTCCCTTTCACACCCACGGCTGACCAGCTGGGTTCATGGCTCACAGCTGGCCAAATGATCTAGATAATTAAAGAAGAAAAAAACCTCTCTTTGTTGTTCAGGGATTTCAGCCTGTTTCATCAAGAACATTATGTCCTTGATCTATCTCTGCTCTTTTTTGGCTTTTTTTTTTTTTTTAACTGCCAGATTTAAAGGCCACTACAACTCTATGGAAACTGCCTATCAGCCATCATGGACCATACCTACATAAAAGAAATGTCAGGACAGGAGACTCTCTAAACGAATGCTCAGTAGAGTTCCCTTCACTCGCGAAAGGCCATATACCGTATAGGGCACACGTTTATGGGCCGTTCCAAAATGCCCACCATGGCACAGGGGAGTAGCAATGCGGGAAGCTCTGCACTCACACAGCCCGCTGCTCTGCCTTGCTTCCCCGGATCAACCTTGAGCTCGCGCATCGCAGTACGCTCTCCCACCGGCGTCACACGATGCGTGTGGGGGCTTGGCCACGCGATCAGACCCTCGATGGATCCTCCCTGAATTTGGCGGTGCATCTGTGTCAACACCCGTGTCTGCTGAATCAGCTACTTGTTGGGGAGGGACTGAAAAAGGCAGCGGTGTGAATTAATTTATCGCTGCAATCTGCTTTGACCGTCACTTTTCTTACTACCCAACACCTCACACAACTTTCAAGAGAGGCCCAGGCTTACTGCATTTTGGGAGGACACGAGCTTGTGGCACAGAAATGTGTCTGCTCGATCATTTAGCAAAATCCTCTTCTCACGTTTTGACTGCAGAACCAACGTTCAACAACATACGCTCTTAGTGGCAAACAAGAAAAAAACCTGCACACGTGAAAAAGAAAGGAGATATTTCTATTAGGGAGTAACGGGGAGAAAAAAACCCCTGATTTATGAATTTCAGCGTGAAAAGTGGCTTGCAGCCTGATGACTTTGCCAGGACAACATACCCTGTAGCGTATCTCCGTAGTTAAGTAGTGCAGCATTGTCAAGTAATAGAGCGCTGCTAACAATGCTGTCACACAAGCGCTGTTTAGTCAGCAGCTGCACCTATACGACACTCCAGGCTTGATGAATGCTTAGGTTCCCAAATGAAATGTGATACCTTGCTAATGCAAAAGACAGTCTAAACCACGTTACCCCCCACGCGCATCCTACCGCCCTTAAATTCGGTGCCTTTCACGATTAACCTTCTTGCAACTGAAAGATTTACCATAATCCCACTTAGCTATTTTCAAAGTGTACAAACTCTGTACGTCGGCACTGTTACTGCAGCTGACTGCACAATTTCTTCCAGTTTTCAGAAGGCAAACAATATGGTTTGAAACGCGCTCGGCTTGTATCTCCGCCACTTGACCTCCTTAATTTAGAGTGCGAGCCCCCAGTGTGGCAGTGATGCCGTCTTTGTTGAGCTGTTGCTCTGTGATAGCTAATACATGCATACATTACTGCTGACATTTAAAAACATTCCTAACAGTTTGTGTGAGTACATGGTAAACAGATGCTATGGGATTTTTTACCCATTATCAGTCATCTCTGAAGACTGCAGTAAAGTGACAGGTTGTTTGAGACTCTTCGGTCTAACAGTGAGAGATTTATTTTTAATAGAATATTGATATTATGGTACAAAATGCCATTTGGTGTTTACTTTTTTTTTCCTCCTAGAGCTGCAGTTTAGCTTTTTTTAAGCTTTTGCAACCCTCTGTTATATCTACTACTCTATTTTTTATGAAAAAAGTTAGAGACTTTTATGAACTCTCTGATTAAAGTACCTCCATCTGAATGCAGATTAAAAGTTCCAACACCTGAGAGCACTAAACCAATGAATATTTATATAGAAAAACAGCAGATGAATGCACTTTAAATCTTCAATGCAAGTCTAGTCATGGGGTTTATCTTATTTTAGGGCTTACTTTTTATTAAAATGAACTCTTGCATATTTACACTACAGAAATAAATGTTATTTGCAAGCACAATACAGTAAGAATCTTACAAATGGATGGCCTTGGTGAAAAGTAAATTTACTCCTCAAACTGATTTACTTCTTTATCAAGTATACACTTAAGAGGATTTTCCTTGTATCCTTGGTGCAGAGCGGGTCTGTTCATTTTAACTGGTTCTGATCTCACACTGGTGTAAGTCAAGCAGTGCCCGTGGTGTTACGCTAACCACACCGCTGTAAGTCACGGGGACAATCAACAGTGCTCTTTTGGCAAGAAGGACCATTGTGTATGGCTTCCGAGGTCATCCTACAAGGACAACCAGCTCACATTGTTCCTTCAAGCTACCATCTGTCCTGCCACAAGACAACCAAAGTCAGCGAACACCAGCCCCTGAACCAGTTAGTCCCAGGAACGGTACAGGACTGCCAGGTCACCCCAGATCCTGTGACCTCCCTCAGCGCTGACTCCACAACTGCCTCACTCAACACCTGTAGTAGAAGTCAACAGCATCGTTGACCTGAGTCCCACGGCAAGCCAACGGTGTCCACAGAAAGGGCGCAGCAGTGCAAATGAAGGTAAACAGTGACCTCCGTTAGCACAGGAAGGATCTCCGGGTCTCTCTGTGTCCTTCTTGTGGCAAAAATCCCGCTCCCTAAGATTTGCTACTCATTTGAATCAGAAGAAATACATGGTTTCAGGGAGCTGCAGCCCCACTGGGAATGAAATCTTGATGCAGCCCAAGTATCTTTTAGCCAGTAAACCTCTCTTCTCTCCACATCTTGTGTTTTGTAAAAAGATTTGTTGTGCTGTCTCCAAACCTATGCTGTTCTATTTTGGTTTTAAATGTAACCTTAGAAATAAATGTTTACAAATCAGCTCATTGTGTCTTTGTTTTGAAGCTTAAAGCCTCACTTTGATTGCTGCCTTTTTGACATTTTGCATAGGAAATATGTTTGCATGTTCACAGCGCTATTGAGACAGCAATTAGATCACCATATTCCAGCTGTTACAAGGTTTTGTAATGCAATTTCCAATAAACATTTTCAAGAAAACAGAACTATTTTAGTATGTCAAGCAGATACGTTGAGATTTTTTTGTTCAGCTTTTTTTTTTTAGTCTTATGTTTTCCTGCGTGGTACCGTACTTTTTTATGTTCCTCTATTTCATTTCTTTTAATGTCACCTAAGTAAAAAGGGTCAGGTTTTAAAAGCAGCAAGTGGTTTGAGGAGCTCTGATTTTGGGGACCTGGGGAGCTGAGCTGAGCCAATTTTCAGAAAATTGAACTTTTCATCTTAGGCTACCAAGCACCACAACTGCGTTGGTTTTTAAAACACTTGCTATTATTTCTCGGATCTTCTTTAAGCAGGAACATTTTTACCATTTCCAGGAACTATCTACCTACCTAGCTTCCTTCCTTCCTCCCTCGCTTCCTCGACAATTTTCCCCCTTCAAACAAGAAAAAATACATACTTCTTCCCCTGCCTGCTAAAATGTCCAATTCCTCTGACAGCGAAATGATTTCCAGCCGCGCAGTGGAACGAGCGCATTGCACGCAAAGGCACCCAGGTGCGAAGGGGAAAGGCAGGGGTACCCGAACCTCGGCGGCCAAACAGAGCGGACGGAGCCCAAGCTGTGAAAACGTTGGGGATCTCTGAAGTAACGTAGCTCATGGCAGTCAACAGCCAGGCTGATGGCACACCTCAGGCAGCAGAAGTTGCCTTGGCTCAAGAGGAAGATGATCTTCAACCTTTTGCTTTATGTTTAGTATCAGGATAATATCATTATAAGGATTTTTTTTCTTCTTGCTTGGTGGTTAATCTTTCCTGGTATATAAGATGAAAACCAAGAAATTCTGCTTTGAATTTACTTTATTTTTGCTGCTTCCTGACCTCACATGTCACATTTCTTGCTTTCTCACTGTCTTACACAAGAATTTTTATGAAGGTTTTTCCTACCTGTTGCCTCATGCAATGAAAAGAAAAACAAAGTGTCCCATTATAAGACTGCAAAATATCTAGTTCAATCTAAAGCCAACGAATTGCAGCCCAGCTAGTTGATTTATCTTCTGTGTTTTGATTGATCACTTTGAACTTGGTATACGCTAAAGAGATCAATACATTGATTTTTATTTTTTTTTTTGGGGGGGGGTGTTGTATACCATTATCAGGGTGTAACTGGATTCTTCTTCCAGATGGTAAAAATTCAGAGGAGAACTTCTGAGAGGAAAGAGATTTCCCTAGGATCAGGGAGCTGGAGTGGGAAACAGTCCTCCTCAACCCATCACACTATTTCAGAACTGGCTGTCAACTACTTGTTTGATAGCAGTTGTAGACAACTGTGCCTCGACAGATTTGCAGTTTCTTCTTGTAATTTTAATAATAAAAATAATAGCAGGACAATGAAGACTTGCAAACCCCACGGGCGGCTTCCCCTTACCTGCGGGTGACTCCCACACTTGCACAGACGCTCGCTGTGATGCTACCAGACAGGAGGCTGGTACGTACAGCCCACGAAGAGCAAAGCCTGGCCAGGCACAGGCGAGCGTCAGTGCCTGCCCGCTGCTCCGAAGGGCCTGCCATTGCTCGGTCCCATTCTAAGTCTCTCAATTAGAAGTGCAAACGTACGAGGGCTGCAGCAGAAGAGGTTATTTTAAGTTTCCTTCTCATCTTCTAGGAAAATGAGGCATTATAAATTCTGCAGCTGCCTGTCTGTCATTGATGGGACATCACCAAGTTGGGGCCATTTCAACCTCCCTCGGGTTTCAAAATAATTATGCGCGATTTTGTCACATCAAGATGAGTTTATTTGCAATTCCCAGGCGTCGTGCATGTCCAACACAACCTTCCACAGCACTCCAGTGCAGATAACCTGAAAATGCTCCTTGTGAAAAGGGTTTGCTCTTCACATATTTCACCCAGTCTGAAACTACTACCTTGGTTGCCAGTTAAACAAAAGTATTGATTTTAAAATTGCTCTTTTAACCTACAAGGTAGTACATGGCCTCTGTCCAGCATCTCTTAACTTTTTTTTATGTTCTTGGATGTACACTTGAATCCGCTGAGGGAAATCTGTCACTTTTCCTAAGTTTCACTGGCAAGTGTTAGGGAGTAACAGCTTTTCCTCAGAGGAATTCCGTCCTTCTGGAAAAGCAGGAGATAACAGTACAAAAAAAAGCAGACTAACAGTACATTTTTACAGTAGGTTATAAGGCTTTCTTTTTATTGCTCTATCTTACTGTCTAATGAACTCTGTGACAATTTCCACATTCCAATATTATTTTATTACCAATTAGTTATGTTATGTAAAATACCCAAAGATACACTGTATGAATGATAATATAACCTAGCAAATGCGTGGTAGCGGGGAGACTTTAACTACTGCATTCTAATTCTCTGTATGATGAAAGGAATCAAAATGCTTTCTGTAGCTGCTGGGTACTCCAGGTCATTTTGTCAATACCCTGATTATCAGAGGAAAAGTGGGTAAAATTCGGGGGGAAAAAAAAACCAAAACCCAAAGGCAGCCCATATGCCATTTTAACGCCATAGGCAGTGGTATCGTTCAGCCTTACTAAGGTGAAAGACTAGGTATGAAAATATTTAGACCATCTTCTGCCTTCACCTATCTTATTCCCTTATATTATTTAACTCATTTTCTTCAACAGGTTTCCTTTATACCTACTGAGACAATACTTTGTGTCATCTCAGCAACAGTTCATGAATGCTGGGGACAGAATACAACATTCTCTAGGTTAAAAAAGGATGAGAAACCTGGACTTGCTTATGAAGCCCAGGCAAAGAGGAGCCATGTAAAATTCATATGAGACAGTGTAGTTCAGTTCCTTCTCCGTACACACTCTTGCAATTTTACTTTTCTGAGCTATATTATTTAATTAAAAAGAATTGGAAAGGAGACAGAGATCTATCAAGAAGATATCCATAGAGAAGCTTAACAATCCCACAAAAGGACCTTAAACTCTGGAAGAAATTGCCAGGACCAGGCTCTAGCAAAAAGCTGCATCATACCTCAGGACATTCTACGTAACTGGCTGATTAATGGTATATTTTACCCATTTTACATAATGCAAGTATCGAGAATGAAAATGTGACCCATGGAATTTGCCCATACCTGGTCATTGATGTACTGATTCTTGGAACAACTGTGACAAGAAAGCATCACCTGGTGACTAATACAATCTTCTGGAAAGAAAGCAAGCTGCTGCTGCTTAACACTGCTTTCTATAATCTGTCCAGAGCAAGACAGGCCGTTGTTTTACCTTGGTATGTGCCATTACAGGCCTTAGAAGATGCTGAGCCAGGAAGCTGTTAAGACAGTTCAAGAGGGAAAAGATCTTAGAGGACCAGAGAAATTTGACAGAAAATATGTCCCTTGTTCTTGTGGGCTGCTACATCAACATTATGCTAGCAAGACAGCCTCTAAAAAGTGACCATTTCCTTTCAAAATATTTAAAATTAATACAAGTCTTGCGAAGAGGGGTAAGTTGCATGGATGCCATCCAGGAAACACCAGGGAAAGACCTGATGGGTAGACGGGTATGACAGAGGAGCAGATGGACTGATAGGTCTGAATGCTGAGCTCCTATCATAGAATCATAGAATCCCAGAATGGTTTGTGTTGGAAGGGATCTCAAAGATCATCTAGTTCCACCCCCCCTGCCATGGGCAGGGACACCCTCCACTAGACCAGGTTGCCCAAAGCCCCATCCAACCTGGCCTTCAACACTTCCAGGGAGGGGGCAGCCACAGCTTCTCTGGGCAACCTGTTCCAGTGTCTCAGCACCCTCACAGCAAAGAATTTCTTCCTAACATCACCTCATCTAAATCTACCCTCTTACAGCTTAAGGCCATTACCTCTTGTCCTGGTTGCTGGTACGTCTTCCCGCTGCCTTGCCTAGCCTGCGTTCTCTATCACTGTCCCTTCACATCTCCCCATTGCACCTTCCTCCCCTCCTTCACAAGCAGCACACCCTCCCTCCTTGTGTGCCACGCTCCTCCTCAACGTCCTTCAACAAAACACAGTAAGAAGCTTTTTTATAACATCCCAGAAAAAGACAAAAATGCAGAAAAGAAACTGAATCACCTTTAGACCAAATCTTTATCTAACCAGCTAACACCTTGTAAAGATATAGGATGACCTCCTGCTGCAGGGTATTGAGCTCAGTGCCTGTCAGGATTAGGTCCTGTAACTGAAACCCATCATGTGCTAGGGCATGGGAAAAGGGAGTTTTGAGCGCTGAGGCATTTAAGAATTCGAATGTCTCACTATTAATTAATCCATACACTATCTTCCGAAACAATATACAAAAAAGCAAATGCTCCAGCCAGGTCAGAAACACTTCAAAGAAGAAATGAATGATTCAGTTTGGTACTTTCCTGAAATGACCATTGTACAGAATGAAAAATTCCAATAGAAGACTGTTACAAGAAGTCATTTAGCAATAATACTTCTTACTCATTTAAAGAAAAATTCCGCTGTTATTAGGAGACTTTTAAAGAGACATGTGGAACTGAAGTCATACGAATGCAGAGGCTGGAACCTGGCATTAATTTCAGTTTGCTGCTTTACTGCACCTTGTAAGCATCTACAAAAAAGCCGTATTTCTGCACTCATGATTAGAAAACCTATTAAAGAAAAGTCATTTAGGATGAACACCCCGCACTCGTAGCCATAGGTGTCTTCTTCAGCTAAATTAAAAACCATAGTCTTGTCAGGTCATAAAAATCATCAAAATTTTAGTTACAAATTATGCCACAGTAAGTGTCAGCATCTTTTCCACAGATTTAGCATTGTTTGAAGATAAACTGAAATAGAACTGTGCAATACTTAATTGAGCTTTCAATAGCACCATTGATAAAAGAGCATTAGTAGAGTTTGGCAATGACTTTAACTATGACTACTAAGATGCTGTACAGCAACTTTGCTAAACAGAATGGATCAAATTTTCTCTGGTGCCCTAAGGCCTTTTCTGTTGCTCTTGTAGCATAAAGAGGCTTAAAGACAGCAGACCTCAACCTCGAGGATATTTCCTGTGTAACGAGATTTCTCAGGCAATAAATAGCTGCAACTACCTCTGTTCCCCAGCACATTAAGTACGTGAAGTTAAGGATGATGCTCCAGTCTGTGCATTTCCTACCAACAACTCCTAAGGCTCAACCAAAATTCAGATCATCTGAAGAACACAGTCTCTGGGCAAGCGCAGGAACTAGCTGAATCACAAGAAAATCAGAAACTGCTTAGGGGCACGTTTGTTTCTGTCTCTCGTTGCATGCAAAGGGATAAATAAACCAAGTAGTGAAGCTGCAGTCACAACCTATAGCCCTGCTGTGTCAAATCTCTTTGTCTGCATGGATGGTGTTGCCAGATACTGCTTTGATCCTAGGCCCTCCTGGACAGAGTAGGACCATCAAGAACTGTGGAAATAACCCCAGTGATGTTATTGCTCTCAACACCACAAGAACTAATCAGGACAACGAATACCTCAGGGTTTTTTTTCCCCATAAGATCTGGTATTTTCATTTTTCCAGGAAGTACAGTTAAGTCACATGATAGATATAAAAGATGTTTATGTATTCAATAGAAACGTACCTGCACCTAAATCTGTTCCTTCGTGTTTTACAGAAAATCTGATGGTGCTATATTAGTGCTCAGTTGTAATTCATTGATGTCTAGCAGAATGAATGAATATCTTTCAAGAAACCCCTTGGAAATGCTGATGACTAGCGACTATTGGTACAAACCAGTTTTACAGATCATAGAAAATCAGTTACTCATAGAAAGCATGACAGATACAGAATAATCCTACTGTAGATGGGAAAAAAATTGTGCATTATGATCCGTAAATCGATAAATATCCAACAAATCAGCAATACAAACAAGATGCGAGAACTTTATTTCGTCTTCAATCAGAGAGTAAGAAATATACTGGGCAAGGTAGTTTTACCAGTAAAACAGTTGTCATGCTAATTTTCTCCTCATCTAGTAATACTGATCCTTTGCATTTCAATATGTTTTTGGTTTTTTTTTCCTCCTTCATGACCATATTTGTATCTGCAGAACTTTCAAGCCCAGGATGCAAGCTGTGAAATATGTTAAGCTGGTGCTGGTTTTGTTTTTTAATAAAACAGAAAAATGGCAATATAATACTTTAAAAATCAATATGCTCTTTTGCATTTAAAATAACTTAGGAAAATATTTTAAAACCACAATGTCAGCAAAAAGGTGCTGCATTCACGTGATAGAAAGCAAACCTAGAGGTATAGTAAAGACTTTAGCCATTGCACAGAGAAAGGAAAAATCTCCCACTTGCAAAGCAAGAGGAGGATGGATTTTGACACACAACATTACTTAAGCAATTGCACAGCCTTCATTTTTGAGTATCCAAAAGCATTTTATAGGAAGGAGAAATGCTCTTTTTTTTTTTTCCTATATGCATCAGTACAGGGTGAGTGACTGCAGAGAGATCTTACAGAGTATTTTTGTCCCTAATATTTATACATCGGAACTCTATGAGCTCTGATTGCCTTTGACATTGGCAGACAGTCAAATACCGTACAATTCCTGGCTTTTGTACATTATTCTTTGCAGAAGGATCTCAGAAGTGTTACTTTTGCCCACATGGAGCCCCTAGAAACCTGCAGCGAGCCAAAGTTTCCTGTTCTGTATTCATTACTGGTATTGGATACATGGGAACAGAGAGGCAGGGAAAGCAAGATGGGATGGTAGGGTCCTTCCGCTATTATGCTGTAATCACCAGTACCTCTCTCCCATCTCAGAGTTCATATTTTTCAAGCGTATACATAAAAGTGCTGTGTAGGACTCCAGACCCACACTGGAACATTGAAAAACAGGTAAGTATGTGCATCTTTTTTTTTTGGAAAATCTTTTGTGTGTGGGCTATGTCATAGCCAACAGAGAGTGCAGAATGGGTGTGAAATGTCAGTTTTCATGCTTGCACACACACCCCTACCTCCAAACAGCACATGGACAGATTTTTAGGCAGTGGGGATTTAAGTAGCACTTCTGCAAGCATTAGGATTTTTTTTCAAATCATGCAACTTAACCTTCATCTAGGGCTGCCATATGTCCCAGCTTCCCCGGGCAAGACCTCTTTTTCCACCTGAAAGTTTCTTTCCAGGTGAAGAAAGAGGAATTTGGCCAGATGCCTCGGATGTACAAATCTCTATAGTCACAGATGCGGATGTCAGGAAGTCCCAAGCAAATGGTTTCAGAGCATGTGGAAGCCACCTGTGTAGCCCCTGCGCCGACATCTCTATCCAAGAAGTGATACACAAAACTAGGGCAAACCCAGCTCCCTGCCCTCATACCATAAGAGAAAAAAAAAAAAAATACAAAAGGAAAACCTATTTGTAGCTGAATCCAAAGCAGCAAAATTCAGAATCTTTGTTGTGTGATATCCACATAAAAATATCAGTTTGAGGGGAAGAGACAGAAATGCATGCGTAGTTTGCAGATCAGAAGGGACAGTGTAGGAGTCCTTAGCAGGCAGACAGAGGACACTATGTTTATGGTCCTCCCCTGTGATAGCAGACAGCATTGCACTACTATACATAGGAATCTCAGCTTCCTTCTGCTGCAACACTTCAATCATCCTTCTGGAGTATGTAATACACACCTTCAGAGACTTAGAAACCGCCCTACCCAGCCAGCAAACATCTCCCAGCACTGGGATGGAGACGGTCCAGCTATTCCAGCGGCAGAAACAATGACGGCATTTTTATCTCAGTACTTCTTTTCAAATTACTGTATTATCTTGTCTAGACTGTGCTTTTGCCAAGAAGGGTTGGACCAGATGATCCTTGAGGTCCCCTCCAACCTGGTATTCTATGATTAGTACATAGGAGATACAGTTCTGTAATCTGCACAGTATCCTAAAAGTAGTGAAAAATCTCAAAAGCTTTAAAATTTGGAGCAATATAAAATGACTGATGTGCTTATCAAAACAACTGAATCAAGATTTTACATTTGCTTTCTAGTTGCCCAAACATTTCTAGGAGACACTAGTTAGAAGCCAGCATATGTTTTGAGAAAGAGTCGTTTTCCTGCTGTATGTTAGCTTACATGCATTACAGTTTGTACCTTTCTTTAAAAAGAAATGGGAGACCTCTGAGATATTATTGTACTCCACATTACCCAATTACCCTTTTTTAACCAGACACATTTGTCATCCCGTTGGAAAAATAAGTGCTTGATACTTATCATATTCTCACAGACTTCAGCCACTATTACTTCTTAAAAAGGCAAGGTAGCTGAAGAGTCCTTTTGTTATTTATTTGCTGTGTCTCAAAGTGTCTCCACTTGTGCTCTGCCTCTTGCTAAGGGAATAAGATCAGTGGCCATAAGGGCCAAACTCTAGTCTGATAAATGTGGTGTTTCCCAAGTATCTTACATAGTTGGGTACTGGGCATGCCTGCATACGCACAGCAGCTGTGAACTCTGATTTGTGAGCTCCAGAGAGAGGGGGAAATTCCTGCTGGCACCCCCAGAGCAGATCTCCCTCCAATATTCTGGTTCCTCCACGCACTCATCCTACGCAGTTAGGACCGACCCAGATGGCAGTGGCAGTACCTGCTCATGTGGGAAAAGCCTGACACTGGCACAAAAGCCTGCGAGGAGCATCGCTTCACCTGACACAGAGCAAATGAGCGGTCTATGCAAGCGTGGTGGTGGGTACCTACAACCGTGCTGAAAGAGACTCTAGATCCCCTCCCGCATGCAGCAGGCAGAGGGGTGAGGGGGGGGCTACCTGTGGGGTAAAGCATCTTTCAGTGGAAGGTTCTGATTTAGGCTATTCATTGGCGTGTACAGAACAACAAACTGAAAAGAAAGTTTATCTTTTTCTATATTTGATGCATTGGGTTTTGGTTATAAATTTGTATCAGAGGAAAGAAAAAGGCCAGGAGGTTATGTGGAAAGATTTTAAAAATATTTACAAAGATTAGATAGCACACGAAATAGTCTATTCCAGGAGTGGCAGAAAGCAGGAAAGGATTTTCCTTCGGGTGGTCTCTCAGCCGCCAACACCCCACACTGGCAGAGGTGAAGGAGCCCTGACTTGTGTCCACTTCTTTCAAACACTTATCTGTCAAAAAGTGGCACATCACACTCCTTGTCCAAGGCAAACCCTGGATTCCTCGTCCTCCAAAGTCTCTTCCCATCCCTCCTCTCCGAGCGGTCTCCCAGCAATTAAGTAGGGAAGGCTCACAAACCCACCAGCATACAGGAGGTGGCTTCTCAGCACGTCCTGGCACCCCGTGCTCCGTGCCGATCACTGCTCCGCGCGAGCAGAGCACCGGGCCAGGCTTGCACTCACGGTGCTGGACCTTCCGGTTTGTGGCACAGATGGCACCACCAAACTTTCATTTGCTGCAGATAGAGCTGAGGGGAGGTAAAACTTTCCTGCACCCCCCCCCAAAAACCCACTCTCCCCCGTGCCTCCACCATCCTCAACACCTGGTTCCTCCCCCTACCCCGGAGCAGGCGGCACGTTTGCCCCCAGCCAGGCACCAGCCCGACCAACACGTGCTGTTCCCTGCCGGGAGGAGATGAGATACTCCTCGGAAGTCCTTGACGGCACCAGCGTGTCCCACGCGCACCGGGGAGCTGGGTTACCTCCCTCTCTCGTGTGAATTCACCTGCAGTGCACCACAACTTCCCTACGCTTAGCAAGGAACTACCACTACTCTTTGTCAGTCCCTGCAGCCCTCTGGTTGTCTTCCAATTAGAGACTAATCACTCCTTGCCCTGTTTGAGCCCCCCCAGGGGAATGCCATCTTCTTCCGTGGCTAAGTCCAAAGAGTTGCCAGCAAGGAAGGGTCACAAAAACCACCGCTTCCCTCCACCTGCCAGCTCCTAACTGAATAGCTTTGCAGGGGGCTCCGCTAATGACCATCACCGGTTTTATTGTGGCTGGCCTTGAATCGGCAGCAGAAAGGACTCGTGAAAAACAGTATCCATCACTCCTGAAAATTGCCTGGCACATTATTATAGTGTGATAAGTTCAACTGCAGACCACATGCATTTTCTGGCTTTGAACAAATGGCACGAGTCAATTCTCTATAAATTCAAAATGTATATTAGAACATGGAAACATATTTTAAGTGGGTTTCACATCCTGCCTCTCTTTTTCACCCTAACTGCTGGAGATTAAGCCTGCCACTTTGCTATTTCGGTCTTTTGCCGTATAACAAGACATGAAGAGAGTTCATTACCCTTTGTCACCCCCGAGTCACCTGGATGAGAAAGGAGGAAACAACATGCGCCCGAGCTGGGATTTAGAGGGGGAAGGGAAGGGATGGAGGCAGGGGGAGGGCGTATCGGGAAACAGCTTTTTAATTGCGCTTCCTGAAAAATGCTGCTGTGGAGAAAATGACTGACGGAGAGAGCAAGACAGTCTGAAAGCATCCACCGTGCTGCAACCCACTCAGGGAGCTGAAGAAATAAGAGGCATTTTTGTACTCTGAGTGGCCTAAACAAATAAATTACAGTCTTGATAACCTTTTATTTCAGTGCTGTGCCATTTGTGCTACTCCAGTTGGATTGTGTCATTCCCAGGATAAATCCTCAATTGCAAGGGCTTTAAAATTGAGCTATAAAAATTTCCTCTGGGCAGAAATCTGGCAAAATGTAGCACAATGAAAAAAAGCAAAGGCAAACGGTCTAAAAATAGAAGTGAGTAAAAGAACTTGGGAACCTTTGAGTGGACAACAATTTGTCAAACTTTTCTGCTTTGCACTCCGGTAGGCAACAGAGAGGGTGGGGGCCAGGCTGGAGGGACACACCAATACATCGTCTGCAGCTTCTGAGAGATGCACCTTGACTGCCAAGGTCTGGGGAAATGGGATAGTGGCCAAATTGTCACTGTGAGTGAGGGAGGTCTTGAAGAGGGAAGGATGAGGCAGGCTGAAATATGGGACATGCTGCTCAGCCTCAGGCGATTCCCCTATCCGAAGGCCATCCCAGAGGCTGAGTTACTCTCCTAAGCTTAAACTCAGCCTGCCTAAATCCCACTTACGTCCCTACTCCTATGGTTGCCTGCTGGCTGCTCCCACATTTGAACCTTACTGTGGTCCTCTCTATCCCTGCTGAGATGCCTTCAGAGCCACCCTGCTTGGAAGCAGTAGGTATGAGGTTGAGTCTGTGCTTCATTTCCTGATAAAAGCTTAGCTTCTATCCATAGCTTAGTTTCTATGTGGAAATTTCAATAACATTAATTTAGGTTTGCGGCTACCGGAACAACATAGGCATGGTCGGGAGAGCAGACTCACAACTAGTGGGAAGTTAGTCCACTGAGTGTTCACCACATTACGGCATCCAAGGCAATCCCTTACTTACAGGTATTTACAAGAGAAAACAATGCCTCAAATATTTTGGAATATACTGCAGCACTGAAGAATGATGGCAATCACATTGAAAAGCCAAAGCAAAAAAAGCCAACCCTACGAAAGCCCGTTCCCCTTGCAAAGTTGGGCAGACAGGCCTCGAAATGGAAAACATAACGCAGCCCCACAGCGTCACACGTACGGCAGTGCTGCTCAGTCACGAAGGGGCTGACGGCGACACCGTCAAGCCTTGCCGATATCCCTCCTATTTTTAAAACTGCCAACAGAGCTTGAGTCGCCTTCTGATCCCTGGTCCTCCCACGCTCCCCAGGAACCGTCCACACAGCAGGGAGAGACACGCTGGCACCAGCTCTGCCTGTGTGACAAGGCAGCAAGGCACCAGCCAAACCCAGCACCATGGCCGCCTAGGCATCCTGTCACAGAGTTAGACTCGGACTAATTTTCACCATCGCTTCTTAGCGCGGCCCTAACCGGACGGCGATGCAGCTCCAGGGTGACAAGCAGACCTGCAGCAGGAGGAGGTGGCCTGACAGTGTACACCACTACCTTCTGTGTAGCTTTTTAGCTTGTTTAGGGGTATTGCATGAAAAAAATAAGAGAGCTGAGCTACAGCCAGTGTTTAAAAATAAACAAATTTTCGACGTCAAAGTCTCTGTAATACTGCAAGCCCAAGGTAACGCTTTTTATACAAGGCAAAATGACATTTGAATTCGAAATTTGTTTCAGTCCTAATAACTTAAGGTGTCATTATTAGCACATGCAAAGAATACGAAACAAACAAACATATTTTCTTATCTTCCAAGCATTCCTCTAATAATATAATGTTTCATACACGTGAGGAGCAAGACATTTAGGCGGTGACCGCCAGAGTTAATGACATCAGGTACTGATGAAATGTCTCGGCATGCCCCAAAGTTATGCAAAATAAAGAACTACTGATTTGAATTGCATCCAACTCTGCAACTCTCTATCTTCAGGGCAATCCAAGAGTAGATTTGTTTGAATGTTTTTCATTAAATGCCATCGTGCCATAGTAGATAAGAGATTCTATTTGGACTAGCAGCCACTTCCAATTTTTCGCCCCAAAATAAAAGAGGGTTTATCAATTCCAATCAGTCTTATCCAGAATTAGTTGTCAAGTTTCAATAGCTGGCATGGATCTGACAACATAAATTCAGCACCAGTGTCAAATGACTAATACAACCTTGTAGAAGAGGCCTGAATGTATAGTCCTGCTGGGATTGACCAACTGCATTTAAAATATCAGCACTTTTATGTTATAATAGCTCCTATTAACAACAGTTGGCTGACATTAGATATATTCAGGCTAAGCATCAATTAAAAAATTGCTTATCTGTTTGAAAATCTGGGAAGCAGGTATGGGTTCTCACACGGACAGAGAGTAATACAAATGAAATAATTGCTGTGGTGTCCTGGGACTGCATCACTTTGACTAATAGACACTGCTATTTTTCTGTCTTCTTTAAGATAAGACCATACATATATATGTGTGTCCCTGTCATGCTATGCTGCATTTCTTAACAATCATCTTTCATTTTAAAAATAGCATCATTTAGAGGCCCTACAGAAAGCCTGGTGCCCATTTTACAGGGTATTACGCAAACAAAATGTAATAAAATAATTGTCCCATATAGTACACAGTGCAAGCAGCCATGAAAGGTATCTCACATCATCCTATTTATGGGAAACTGAGGCACCACTACTTTCAGGGCATTGCCCAAGGTCACGAAGCGAGCCACTCACATCTCCTGAATCCAGGGCCATAAAGCTACGCTAGTAGTAAATGCTGACATCCAAGAGAACTCATTAAACTCATTAAGGACTCATAAACGAGCTGAAATAAGTGCCAACCAGTTTAAATGTTAAATAGGTCATCGCTAACTGATCAAAATGCTTTATTCTTCATTGTATCCAAGAGTGATTTAAATTAGAAATACAGACATATTCCTGGGAGCAGGAACACACAGTTCCCTACCCATCTGCTCTAATCACTGCCCATCTTTACGCCCCGCTGGTTGGCTGCGCTGCTCTGGAGAAGTTTTGGGCAGCCCTTCAGCTCGGTGGGGATGCGCAGGGTGTGAAAGACGTCCTGTTCAGTGCCCATCTGCCCCCGAAGACCAGCCTGAAGCCCACTGCCACAGCCACGCTCCTGAGGGTGGGCATACTGGCGGGAAACCCCACAAAAAAAAAAAAAAAAAAAAAAAAAAANACCCAAACCCTCAAACATCTCACCATGGCCAAACCTTCTGACCACTCAGCTACACTGCAGAAGCGGAGACGGTTTTTTCAGCTCTCCTCTAATTTGTCCAAGGAAAGGTGTGAGTGCCTGCCTTGAGGAGAGAGTAAAAAGCTGCACACCTTGAGCGGACCGAGACCCTTCCCTGCAGCTATCAGTAAATAGTCTGAAAGGCGAAACCGAAAAGAAAATTCTTTTCCTCTGCATCTCCTATGGCAGTGAGCAGCTGAGTATGCAGGTGTGTTTCTTCTCAGGAGGCTGGAAGGTTCTGGTTCCCAGTGCTGAGCGACCAGCCCTCTGCAGGCAACGCCAAGGAAGCCGGTGTGCCTGGCAGGCAGCTCTGGGTTCAGCTCCAGAGGCCTTAGAGATGTCCACGCTGCCTTCTTACCCATCGTCGGCTCCACTGCGGTCAATGGCAGCTAAGAGCATTAAGGACCTGACACCCTCGCCACTTACCAGGGGTCTCTGGCAATTCTTCAGGCCAGTTAACTCAGAACAAAATCCCCTCTGAGCCAGCCGGGACGGGCTGTCCAAAAATAGCAGTCAACCACTAGCCTCAGTCGCACCTTCGCGTGTGCGAGAAGCTTAAGTTTCTGGTTGTCTGGTCAGATCTCCCGTTGTTCCCTTCATCGTACGTATTTTTCATTCATTAATATAACAACAATAAGCTCTCAGTAATAGGATGTTGCCACTAGAAGATGATTTCTTGCTTTCAAAAATAAACATCTCAGCTTCACCTTCACGTTGTTTTTATAATACAGTAGGAGATCTTCATCCTGTCAGGTTTTATTTTCATCCCACTGACATTACTTCTTAATTAAAAGAAAAGATAAATAGATGGATTCAAGCAGGTGCTATGGCTGATACGAAGCGCAGTTCCTCGGGAAAATAAAAAGAATCAAGCCCGAGAAGAAGGGAGCCTGGCAGTCATTTCGTGTAGCCAGCCACGGGCAGTGGTAGGTGGCCTTAACTGGCTCTCCCGTTTGTTTGTTCTGCAGTTTTGCAATGTCTTCCAGCTGTCATTTCTTTCTCCTTATCATTGTATTTATTTTTTAATGATTCTCCGCTGAGGAGTTTCAGCTAAGAGAACAGAGAACCAGCGGCAGCAAAGCATCATCTCCCTCCTCCCCGCACGCAGGGCAAGCGAGGATTTTGCATTTCATACATCATTTACGGCTTGCGGATGTGAGGCTGCCACCGAGCCCGCCCGGGCTCAGGCAGCATCCCACCACCAGAAACAGCCAGTTGGCAGCCACGATTCACAATGTCACTGAAAAAAAACTGGAGGGGGAGAAGTATTTTATAAAGAGCCACCACTTTTGGGAAGTCTCAGTCACTGCGGAAATGAAGCCTTTTTGTTCAGTACAAATATTCTCTTTCAAACCAAACAGTCCAGCATATGCCAAAATGTTCTGCCTACTAAAGGAGATGTAAAATGCACAACGCTTTGCTCCTCCCCAAAATAACTTATTTTTCGAATGTCAGTTTGAGACATACCTCTTCACCCCAGGGCCAATACAAGCACTGAGGAGTGCTTGACCCCTTCAGGAAGACTGAAGAAGTACTAGAAAAGCACTGCTCGGTTGGAGGGACAGAGGCAGCAACAAAACCAACCAAAGCAAAATAAACAAAAGCGACGAAGTTCTAAATTTACAGAGTTTGACCTAAAGGAGACGTGTTAATGAGCAGCAGAAGAATATGAACAGCATAGGGTGAAACTAACTGGTTTTCTTACGTGAATAAAAAAGTGAGTTGCTGTGGTTTCTGGGAGCCAGGGTTTCGGGGTGCAGACACCTGGGTGCTCATGACAGGAGGCAGTGGAACAGCCAACCGAAACTCTTCTTCTTTGAGTGGGATGAGCTGCTTCACTAGGGAACCAATCGAAGATGCACTCCAGGAAGAAAAACCATGTCAAATAAAGAGGGTTTAGGAAAAGGAATCTGCTCAGGGACAAGAAGGTAAGGAAAGAAAAAAGCCTGTCCAGGAAACGACAAAGTTTCATGGAGCTGGTGATTATTTTGCTTTAATTCAGCCTACAGAAATGTTTGATCCTCTATATAATCGTAAAGCCTTGAAATGATCTGTCCTGCAAGGAAAATCTACTAAATAATGCAGAGTTCCCAATGGAGAAGAAACCTGCTTCCATCTACAGAGGGATTTTTAAAGTGCCACATCAGAGATCTGAGCTTTTAATTGTATCTTGCATTTAAACCTAACCATAGGCCTATTGTTTTCTTTCACTAGGTTAAGTAAAAAGCCACAATTATTTAAGAGCATTCAAAATGAATACGGGATAACAAGAAAGACAAAATTACAGGCAACAGCATTTTCAAATTGCATATCCTTAACTCTAATGTCTTACTGTGTAGACAGGATCTCACCTTTGGATGCTGGGTCACGTAGGGTCTTAGAAAGAGCAGGAACTCTTAGGTTTATAGCTGAAAACCGAGCAGATCAGTGACTCTGTGGGAAACACATTGCTGGTTAAAGCCAAGGAGCGTGCTGAGCACGCTTCTTTCAGTACAATACGGAAAACACAACTCATCCCGGTTCTCAACGGTAGCTGGAAACAAGCGATGCCATCGTTCAGTGACACCACGGCTCAGGATGGGAGGCGAGGTCGGGTCGGATGCTAACTGGCCTTGCTAGGATGCAGAGAGACTGGATGCAAGCGGACACCCACAAGGTGTCCCCTGAGCAGCAGCAGAGAGGGGGACACGGAGCTGGGCAGATAGGCAGGAGGTAGATCTGCCCCGTGCCACCCACACCCCCCCCAGGATGATCGAAGCAGGTGGGCAGACCCCCAAGCCTGCCCTGTCTGTTAGGGACCCCCAGAGCACGCAGCAGCAAGGCTGGAGGTCGTGTCACACTGTGTCTTCCTAAGAGACGTTCATGCAAACCAGATCAGCAACCCCAGCAGCCAGGACCAGCGTGGACCTCTCCTGGCCAAGCGTTCCACCGCTTGACCATGTTGTCGCATTATTGTCTGCTCTCACATTCGCTCTTGGAAAGGAGAGAGGGAAGCAGTCGGATAAAATCATTTCACTTTTTCTTTCTGCCTTTTGCTTCTACAATACGAACAGAAGCAAGGCTATGGTTTGCAAATTCTACATTATTTTCTCTTCCAGTAAACCTATAAACCACTAAGCAAGGGAAATCAATATGCAGGAATAAAAGGGGAATTTAAGAGTTTAAAGAAATAAATTAAGAAATTAAAAGTGTTCAAGCAGGTTTCCCCACACAGAGTTTGTGTTAGTATCTAATAAAATTTAGTATATCCATAAATTTAAGCATAGAAGACTTTGCAGGATGGAAGGAACACACCATTCAAATGACTTTATTTGTTCTGTTACTCATAGCCCTTTGATTAACATCACTTCAACTGGAAGAAAAAAGCCCATCTTCCGTCTCCTTCTTCTATCTTTTTTATAATCTTTTGCATTTCTTTTTCATGCAATGAAGGCAGCTATCCTTTTGTTTACAGTCAGATCCACTTCCATGTTCAAAATCCCACAGTGTCTGAAATTGCCGGTTCTTTAAGAGACAGGAAAGGTAGATTTAGAGAGAAGTGGGGAGCAGGGACGGGGGACAGCTCTCCCGCTGTTTCTGCAAAAGGATGTGTTTGGCAGTCAGAAAAAGCTGTGGGGAAATCCGTGCTGGGAGATGAGGAGCAAAAGGGAAAACAAAGGCACTGGGGGCACTGCTGGGTTATTATTCAGAAGAAGTGATGGACAGAGCCAGAGCTGGTACAAATTTGCCGTGGGAGCACCGCTGACAGCTATTGCTGGGGATCGCCACGGGCTGGGGCCGTGTTTTCTGTAGGGTTGTACAGAGAGTGACTGCCCTGGCACTTGACCGATTTTATGTGGGAGCTCCACAATTAATTATGAGGCAGAAAATGAAGTGAGAAGGTCATTGGTCAAGGTTTCTGTTTTCTAGCTGCAGCACGGGCACTGGACACAACGGGCTTCCCAACATCACTTCTTTCACATGGTTTTCTTCAAGCTGCTAGCGCTGGACTCGGGCTCCCCATCAGAGATGGGCCAGCTCAGCCCCCTCCTTCCCCAAAGGCTTGGGAAGAGCGGTGTCCCCAGCCTCTGCCCAGAAAGTCCCCGTCACTCCGGCCACCAAGGCTGGTGGTCGCAGCAGATGCTGCACGAGGACGGACGCTGGGGTCCCAGCAAGCCCTCAGGACCGTGAGTTACATCAGGGTATTTCTGACTCCAGCAGCATCCAGAGGGCCCAAGAGGTGATTCAGTGCCGCCTTCATCTCCAAAACGTATCTAGAGATGGAGCGCACAAGGAACATTTTTTAACAAGCCAAGAATAAACTGGCCACAATCAGAAGAGCAGCTTTGTTTGAGATTATATATACATATATCTGAGGAGAAACTCTTAATAAGATCAATAGTCTTATTGAGCACATTTTCCTCAGTATGTGCTTAGCCTTTCCAATAAAATGATTCATATAGAGCATATTGAGTATAGCACAGACTCTGTGCACTCAGCATATATTTTGGATATTCAGTACCCCTTCAGACATCTTCCTCCTACTTGGCAGGTCAGGCTATGGCATATCTCTTCATTCCCACCTCTGAGTCATGAAACGAGAATCACCTCCTATGCGAGGAAATGCAGATTTACATTTTGTCACCCTCCAGCTTACACGAAATGGCACCGTAAATGTAGCTGGCACAGGGCAATCTGTCACAAAACGCTCACGTATTTGCCTTGCCCCGTTTTATCTGCAGAGGTGATCAAATGCAAACTAAATCTCAGTAAATCTCATCCCTCCCCAGGAACAGCATTCTGTTTCTTTGCTTCTTCTGAGATTCAATGTAGGAAATATCTGGGGTGTTTACATAATTTTGCTCTTGTCGTGCAGGGCCGGCCCACCTCTGATGCCAGAGCTCCTGTCTGCCTGCCAGTCTCACTTCTCTTTCCCAACACTTCATCCCACTGGAATCAATAGGTAAGAATCAATAAAATGCAAACGCTGCACTTTTTACTCTGGCTGCTTCAGACTGCCTTCCTCCAGCCCTGGAAATGCCGCAGCTCTCCCTTCGCAGCCTCTGTAAAGCAGTTCAAGGGAAAAGGAAAGGAAGGTCCCGGGTGACTGATGGGCAGGAAAAGCAGGGGGGCTTGCTCAGCCCCCAGCCAGCAGCTACGGACGCATGGGTGTCCTTTTTTGCCGGTATTCTACCGCTTCAGTAACCAGCAGCGCAGCACGACAGCCTTCCAGGGAGCAGGCTGTGCAAAACACCAGCAAGAGCAAGGGCAGTCTTGGTGCACTTTCAGAAAAGCAAAGCCTGGAAACTGCTTCTCTGACCTCAGCAGACTTCAACCATTGCCCAAGCCAGATGGTTTTAACCAGTCATCGTTTCACCACTGCCATGAGGCCAGAAGCCACGCTCATTCAGGACTACAATTTTACCTCCAGCTCCTTCCTTAGTCTCTTTCTGACAGACTGCTGGCGCTGACAGCTTCACCTTCTGCCATTTCCAGACCCCACAAATCACTACTGGCAGAGCAGGAGCTCAGCAAAACAACCCAGTTGTATAATTCCCTCTCTAAACTTGCCATCAACCATACAGACACCTAAATAAGCCAGTCTTTCTGTCTGGGATTTCAGAGAACTCATCACCCACCTATCGCCCGGGGCACGCAGGGGGTGAAGGACCTCAGCTCTGGGTAGCATTTCTTGCCTAAGTCACCACAAGTCTTATTGATTTGAATGCTCCTGTTATTCCAGTACTTGTTTAGCTTTAACTTATTCTGGTTTATTTCAAACAATAATATCATTTGTATGGGCATGATGCATTTCACTTCACTGAGAAGTCAGGGTCTCCAGAGACTCGCACTAAAATCATACTGATATTGTCAGTAATGTAATTGCCACACGGTCTCCATAGACTTCTATTGAAATTGCTTTCCTCTCCTAATCTCGAGTAGTAGGAACAACATCCCAGCAGAGACTCCAAAGACTTGCAATGGAGTCATGTTCCCATCATAAATGGTCTCATAATGATCCTCTTTAGACATTCTTTGAAACTGCCAAGAGATTGGTGCTGCACAGTATTTATTTTCCACAACGTTCTGAAAAGGACATTAATGTTCTCTCCCTTGAATCCTGGAGCTCACATCCTATTAAAAAACTTTATGAGAAGTAACTACTGCTTCACTGCAGTCCCCCACAGAGCCTTCAGTATATATATTATTATTTCACAAGCTTCACTACTGAGTTGCAATGAAATTAGGAAACATACCCTTTACCCAACAGACTGGATGGTATCCCAAGGATCTGTTTTGCTCTATGAAGTAATGGTAACAAGGGAGAAGGGAAATGTATTCCTTCACCCAGAAAACAGACTGTCTCCTTGGGAGCCGTGCTGGTCCACGCACAGCAACCCTAACGAAAGGGTTAGCACCCTCAGTGACAGAAGTTGCTGGATTTGTACAGTGGAGGCTGTAAAGGTAATTTCCCTCCATTTTCCCTGGTTACATACTATAGCCAGCAGGGCAAGTTCACCTGAAGCTGCGACATGCTGAGAATGGGGATTTAAATCCACCTGGGTGTAGAAGGAAGTTCAGGATGAAGAACAGATCCTAAATCTGGTCCACCTCTATCTTTGACACCACTTCAACTCAGAGAATAACTAATCAAAGTTTCCAAATTTCTGGAGAAAGTTCTTTCCCAACAGGCAAGCTGAACATATGCTCAGGTTGCAGCACAAAGCAAATTTTGCAAGAAGCTTTAGAAGTCCTCGGTCTCAACGGGTTTTGAGTGGGAGTATCAGCAACGTTTTCAGTCCTCCACAGGGGCATTTCGTATTTTATAAGCAGCACCACATAGTTCGTGGAGAAATAAACACCAGAGGTGAGCAGAAGCTGAAGGACCAGAACTCCTAGATGCCTCTCTTGTCTCTCCTGGCCCTAGGATTCACGTGGTGCTAGCACTTGATGGCTTTCAGAAAGCCAGCTTCAGTGGCCCAGACTCCCCATCCACGAAAGGAAGGTTATACTACTCACCAGTTTCAAGGAGAACCGTCTGCCACACATGACACAGGAGATTAAGCTTTAATTGCATAAAAAAGGAAACTAAGAAAACAGAACAAATTATTCTACCTTCTGGGATACCCAACTACTCCTATGCAGCAGAAAATGGAAGAAAACCCCTTTAGTCAGTTTATACTTACCCCAGCTATTTTACCCTGGCAGTCATGTGCTGGAAACCTCATATAAATGTCATCTCTAGCCTTTGGCTGCATTTGCCATGATACTAGATGGTACAGAGGCATTTCATACTGAACCAAAGATTTCTCCGAGTTTAAAATAAAGCCTGATCAGCTTCTCATATAGAAACACCAGCATAAAATTCTATTGCATATGTCACGGACATGAGATGCCCCCTGAGTCAAAGGAACCACTTGGAGAGCAGTAAGGACAGGATTTTTTCTTTTGCTTGCGACATAATTTAGGAAAATTATGAATATACAGCTTCATGTAAATGTAAGATACAATTACTAAAAATTATTCGAGCACCGGGGAGAAATGGATCAATGGTCTCATCTTGGTACCCGTCAGTACCTGGTCTTTACCATGAAACCTTACAAGCCAATGTACATAGTGAATTCCCTGAGTCCCAGCTCTTACACATATTCCCCAGAGAAAGAGCCCTGTTCTGCTGCCGCTTCACGGTGCAGATCTTAAAATCAGCAAGCATTTTCGTTTTACGGCTGAGTAAGATCTACTGTTCAGCACTATATGCCTGTACAATATTGAATATTATAAACTATACTCTGGCTCACACTGGTCCACTGTAGGGTAAAAGTAATAGTAGCTACATCTAAAATTTAACAACCTTAAGGGTTTGGTACAAGCCAGTTTGAAATATTAGATTATTTTTATGTCGGGAAATAGTTTATTGTTTTATTTTTCATTCCTAGTCAAAATTGCATCTTTTCTACCCGTTAATGAACCCTGCCTAAAGTAGACATTTACATTCAGACTATTTACCTGATGCATAATGCTTTATGAAAAAAAATCAGCTCTAAACAATACCGCTAGAATTTTATTACAGACTTTTGGTGCAAATAATAAAATATTTCTACAGCTAATGAACTGCCCAACAAAGCAAGTTTGTTAGTTAATAAAAATAAATGCTTTTAAAAACAATCACAAGATTAGAAAAAGACAGTTTTCAATAAAGACCCATTTGTACATTTTATATTAATTGACATATATTACTTTCAGATTTTCCGCATTTCTAATAGTATGGAAATAAGCATCAGGAATATTGGCTTTCAGGATAACTAATTTATATTAGAATTTTTGTATGTCTGAGAATAAACAAAGACTTCACTATTTCATCCAGCAGGTCAGCCAGAACGTCAAATACAGATAAGCATCTAGCGATGGACCCACCCTGTTAGTAAACATTCTCCCCTTAGACTTTAAGGTTTGACCTTTATTTTTTAACCTTTGGAAGACAACATTAAAAAGAACAATAGTAGGAGGGCTCAAAAGAAGAAGGCAACGTGTGCCTTCACGGAGTAAGGGTCTTCACTGACCATTCAGATGCGTAAATACAGCGCAGTGCCAGCAGGTACTGCCAGGTTCTTCTCTTGCAGTCTCCTGCACTCACTCAAGATGCTCTCCTGGTCTCTCCACTTACTCCTCCTCTGTTAACAAGGATCATGCCAAAGCGTTGTGGTCACGTGCGCGTGTGTGTACATGTATGTATGAATCACAAGATGAAGCTTTTTGGGGTCCTGACCTCTCTGCAAGTACTTTTAAGAGATTTGTGCTTATAGACCAGTCAATAACACACATACTTAATGCCCAAAGAGCATGAAGATTTAACTTTAATTCTAATTCTCTCGAAGAGATTAGACTGAAATCTGTTCATCAAAATATCTAGACAATAAAAGTGAAGGGAGATAGTTTTCACAGTTTCTAGACAGAACAGAAGATGAGATTATGCCACACGATCTCAGTTACCCTACAGGCTATTGCATTTCACACAGATGCTCTACATTAAATCCAAAATTTCAGTTAAATTACAATAGTTCAGCTCTCAGATGACCAGAGTTAAACACTCAATTAACTCAATTTAATTCCATTAAATACCAAAGACCCTGCAAATAAGAGGAAATCAGGTAAGAACCTGGCAGGAGAAAAACAACCCAGGAAAGGTGACCACACGTTCACTTCTACCTGACCTGACAGACTTCTTCCCATCTCCACGTGATGATAAGCAAGACTATGTCCACATCAGTCAAAAACAACACGGCTCAGGGGCGAGCACTGGTACTCTCCTGTCTCAGAAACCCACTTCCAAGAATGGAATACATCAGGCTTTAGAGGGAAACAGTTATTAAACAAAGAATAAATCCAGCTAATTGTGAGAGGAGGAAAAAAAAATCCTGCTCCCTACAGGTGACTTGCTGGAGTCCTGACGCACAAGACTTTATTATAATCACCTTCGTGAGGTGGGACTTTAAGGGTGATGGATGTGCTGAAAGCATCAAAGGCAACCCAGTTCTGCCCACAGCATGCAAAGGAAAAAGGGTAAGAGGTGCCCTGAGCACAGAGCTGAAGGAAAACACACGCCCGTACCTCACCCTGACTCCAAAGGGCCACAGAGACTCCTCTGCAAATAGAAGTAACGTCTTCCAAAAAGACATTCAACTTTATCTCAAAAAGCACGAGACATAGCAAGTCCCACCCTGCACCTCATAGCAAACATAGCATTTAACTGCCCTCATCGCTCACAATAAATGTGTGTTATTTCTAGGCTGATTTTGTCAAACTTCAAATTCCAGCCACTGGATTTCTTTGTGCTTTTGCAGCCAGACCAAAAAGCTGCCACCCCTGAGTTCCAGCTAGCATTACTGTTCAGTGCATGATTCCCCATCCTCTTCCCAGCTATACACGAGCTGCTCCTCATCCCTACTTGGAGATCAGTTACGTGCACATACCTCAAATCCATACGCAGCTCACCCTGAAGACACCAGCAGCTTTGCACAGTCAAGGACTGTAAGCCAGACGTAACTTAGATGAGGCTGAAGGTGACTCACAGGACAAAATCCAAGGGACAACTGAAGGGCCAGGCTAATAGTTTTAATAGAAAACTTGCAAGAGTGGGAATTTCAACCCGCATCTTGGCAAATTTTCAGCTCAGGTAATTATGTTCTGCCTTTTTAAAATTCCTTAGAAGTTTTGCTTGGAGAAGTTAACCTCCCCATTTTGATGGACCTTCAAAGACGTGAGGCTATGAGGGACTGTCCCTCAGTGATGTGCAAGGGACCTCTCCCCGGGCAGGTTACCAGGCTCTCTGGTCTCGGAGGGAGAAAATGTTAGCTGAAAGATAGAGGAACCTGCAGCAATGCTCTTGAAGTGGAAACTGCAATAAAGTTAACAAGAGATCTGTGAACATCACAGCAAAATATGGAAAAGCAAAATATAAGTAGCAAAATGTAAGTCCTTTTCTTGGAAGGACCAGAGTGTTAAGAGGTTTCCCCTCCCATTAACAAAGCAAAAGCCTTCAGGTCATTAGTATATGCACAGTAACCTTCAGAAATCTTCCCAAAGAACAGGAGATTAGCACCACTCGCACACGCGTTGCTCAGCTGTAACACAGCAGCACCTTATGTACTCGTCTATGAAATTACAGCACTCTGTATGTACACAATCGATGCGTAAGCGCAGTTCTATTTCAAGGGCAGTAAAACCTGAGAGTTGCACTACCAGCAAAGTGCGAAACACAGCGATGTGAAAACATCCAAAGATTTTGCATTGCTTTTTAAGAATTAGTGGCTTATAGTATAAATTTCTTGATGTTTAGAACCGATGAAATATTTCTTTAAGTGCTGCATATTTTCATTTTAAACATGTTTTCTCAGGGTAGTTAAAAGTGTCCTGTAAGGAAAGATGCTCTCCAGTGCAAAATCAATCACCTCATTTAATACAATCATCAAGGAATATCTTTATTAATTAATTATACACAGCATATTACAGTTTAATATTCATAAATGCTACACTTCTTTGCTGGACCACTGCTAAAAAGTTCAAGCAGAAAATGGGACCATTTAAAAAGGAGAAGAAATAAAAACTGAAAATATTGCATACTTTTATTTTATTCTTGGTGTTAAATTTATCTTTAACAAAATAAAGAAATCACTTCTAGCTCTCCTATGTTCAGACCATCCTGACACTGCGTCTTCCTGACTCTTTGGCTGATTTCCTCACAGCCGTCGTTTGTCACATCCTCAGTCTGGCATCCAAGACTGGTGGCAGTAAAACGTGCCCTTACGGCAGGCGAAGGGTCTGCTTCCCATCTGGGGAAGAGACGGAGTCCAGCCAGGCTGGGGGCTGCGGCAGAATCAGATCCAAAGGAAACGCCAACTTGGGCAGAGCCCCCATATACGTTTCTGAGCTGCTGCTCTACCATCATCTTCATCTTCTACAGCTGCTTGAGTGTCCCGGTCTGAGATGAGAGTAGGAACCCCAAATTCAGAGAGAGAGACACGACTCACGTTTGGCATTTTTCCCCTTTCCTCCCCCCTTCTGATGAGGGGGAAAAAAAGGCAAGTTGATATGAGAGTGAATTCTACTTTTGTAGCCAGGATTCAGAATTCATATTTGTCTCCCGAGCTTGATTCAACAGGAAGTATCTTGAAGCGAGAAGCCTCTAGTGTACAAGTGTTTTAAAAGATGTGCTCAGTGGTTTTATATTTATTTTTTATTGCTGCCTTAGAAGAAACTCCTGCCAAGATATCACACTTTTTAAGAAAATGCAATAGCTTCCCGTAGTAACTCTCACTCTAGTGACATCTTCTGCTCTCGCACCCAACCCTATCCTCCCAAAACAGAAAAAAAGAGCACATAAGACATTCATTAACTGACCTCAGAAGCAACTCACGGGGCAAATCCCACGGGGCAAAATCCAGGAGGCGCAAACACGGACGTAAGTCATACATTTTAGGCATTACGTACATTGTGTGGCCAGTAAGAAAAGCAATTCGCCTGAGGGACAGGCAAGTGTGCAGGAAGGCACGGCATCCACGATGTGAACCTGCACCATCCTGCCATGTGCTGCGCCGTCAGACACCGTCCCTCCCAGCCCGCCGGCCCCACTCTCTGCGGACGACCGGAAGAAACATCAGCATTGCGCCTGATGCGCACCTGTGACCCAACCCGCTACAACCCAACTCTTCCACTGTCTCCATTGCTGTTCGACTGTCGCGACACGGCCTGTCGTCTTTACGTGGCAAGGAGCAGAGTCCTGTCTTCTTACCCTGCCCGCACTCACCCCTACCGCTCCGTAAGTAATAGTCAATATTAACAACAAATCCACCA
The DNA here is from genome assembly GCA_013400195.1 of Aramus guarauna. NCBI lineage: Eukaryota > Metazoa > Chordata > Aves > Gruiformes > Aramidae > Aramus > Aramus guarauna. Next base: position 1,825,449 of record VXBL01004928.1, read on the forward strand.
GAGATGAGGATGCCATCGCCAATGAGCCATACCCCTAACCTGAACCCTGGAGAAATTAACTTATCTTCCCTTCAGCCCTTTTCACACGACTGAGCCACCTCCTAGTTAGCAAAGAAAGATCAAAAGCGCTCCGTTCTGCGAGGGTATTGCACCAGGAGAAATAAATATGTTGCCGCTAGAGAAACTCTGTCCCTTATTGAATACTGGAGCACTATTAGGCACGTTGCTGGCATCCATGATAAATATAGTGCTCCTAAATTTAAAAGACCCATTTAAAATATTCCTAGACACAGTGAACGTTTAACAAGTTTATACTGAATAGCGTAAAAGAAAACAGAACAATTTGGTTTTCAAACACCCAGCACTGATACTATTGACATTTAGCTCCCCCCCAGCCTTAACCTTATCTTCTTTGTCCTTGTCTCTCCCATTATTCTTCCTTTCTTTGTTTACTTGCTCTTACTTTTCTCATCCTGTCATTTACACAGTAACATTATTTTAACGAGTACATTTGAACAGGAACTACACCAATTACTACATCATCCATTTTTGCTTCGCCTTTATAAAGAAAGGGTGAGGAAGGAAAGGAAAAGATTAAACCAAATGCTATAGTTTCGAGTTCTTCGCAAAGTGCCACTGCATCTCAAGTTAAGCCTGCTCTGCAGAGAATGTGTAAAATATATGCAGTGCCGTATAAGTAATGACATATCAATTAACTGTGTCACAAGGTCTAAAAATATGCAAATTACTGTACTTCAATTAGAAAAATCTACATCCTTGGAGAATATTGTAAATCAGGAAATTTGGGAGACATTAAGAGTAATCAGTGAAGGAAAGCATGCACTTTTCCCCGTATCCTATTTTTATACATACATAATGAAATAATTATAGCTACACTGTATTTATGCCTCTGCAAAAATATTAAAATCTTAAGATCTTTACAATGATAAATTTAATCCACGTTACGTTTGCAGACAACATTAATTATATGAAAAAGAAATCTATTATCATTCAATATAACTAAGTTGAAACTAATTTGGACATGTAAATTAGACATACGACTTTTCCATAGTACCAGTATATTAGAAAACAGAAATTCAGGAGAGATATATAGATTAATTAAAGAGGTTGCATATGTGAAAAAGTCAAGTATGTTTCATTTGATTATATAACCAAAAATATATATTGACAAAAAAAAATGTATGCATGCATTTTGAGAAAAAGAAGATTTTTATGTTTTAACAGCAGCTCTTCAATGATTATTTTTCCGCCAGGAATTCTGCATCGCACCCGAAGCCTATCAGTGCAGGATGTACACCTGCAAATGTGTATGGCACTGTCAGTTTTCAAAGACTAGGTCATTCACCACTGTAGCAGCCGTGGTGATATCTTTTGTTTGAAATTCCATTTGCATCTGTTTCAGAGATGCCATAAGAATGCATATAAGGAGCAGGCACATGACTCGGATCTGCAGTGGCTCCATTCCCCACAAGCCACCGTAGCCTTCAAAGGACTGAACAGTCCAGCAGAAGACACTTCCCAGTACTGCTCCACAAGAGGAAAGGGCTGCCCTTGCCCACTCCGGGTTTCTACGTGCTGGAGAACCTATTCAGCAGCACGTTCATTGTCTCCTGTTCACCAGAGAGTTTCTCCGTCTCCTGAAAATCCTGCTGATCACTGTCAGGTCACCAGGACCCTCTGAGGCGTTCGGTGTCTTTTCGGACGAGGCTCAACCCCACCACGTCCAGGTCAGCTTCCAGAGAAGCCGCCAAGGTTTGTCCACTGCCCAGCAGGTGTTAGGCGAGCAGGCTGGGAGGCTGCAGGAGACGGCTGGGACACACAGGGACGGTGCAATTATCCAACACGCAGGTTTCCTTGCAGCCACAAGCATACAGGGAACACACAAAGGCAGCCAAATTCAGGCAGGCACGAATTGCAGAGATGAAGCAGTCCGATATTCCACCTTTAAAAGTGTAATTATTTTTTTTAAAGCACCAAAATTATGGTCTTGTGCTTGCATTTACCTGAGGAATCAGAGGCAACCAGCAGCCAGTGCAATTAATCACGGGTAACCAGGAAGGATCAGCAGCACGAAAGACACCAAACCTGGACTGAGTCCTCTAAGCACCTTTGACCTGGGAGCTGAGGCCACCAAATCCTGACAAAAGGTGCCCGGAGTACAGCAGAAGGGGCTTTCCTTACCCCTTTGTAAACATCAGAAGACTACAAAGCTCTAGACGGCTCAAGGCCATGTGAGCTTATTCCTGGGGTTCTCTACAAGCCGCTCAGGACTCAATCTTGCTCTTAACGAAGACGACACCTTTCCCCATTGACTTCAGGGAAAGCAGGGACCAGCCCTTCACGGAGCCCACCTTAGACCGCTGCCGCTGAGCTGTGCGCACTGCCACTATTAGAATAGCACCATACACATACCTCTGCCCAACTGGAACGGACTCCTCCATTTAACCAAATCAGAGCTATACATGGATTTTTAAAATGTATATAGGCCAGTTTTACTTAAGCAAAGGAGATTTCTGATAAACATGCAAATAGGAATTTAAACAGCAATTTAAAAACCACGAATTCAATTCTCATTACTTATGCAAACTATCATGGTCTTGTCATGCTTTATTTCTCTGCCTTATCATTTTATCTATGGTATTTCCCCTCTGTCGCTGTATTTTCTTTTTTTCCTGTCATCTACATTTTCTGGACGTGTTTTTAATGTCCTCACCTCCATATTTTAACCTTTCAGGTAAAATGGGATTTACAGCAGCGGGCAGGGAACAGGCATTCGCATGTAACTAAAGGCACCTCCTGTAATTCCTGGTACATAATTGCAGGGAACAGAAAACTTAAAAGATATTATCAGACAAGTAGTTTATCATATGAACCTAAGGGCATTAATAGGCTACAAGCAGAAAACAGATAGACAGATTTACAGTTGCATTCATACAACTTAAAACTTTAAAAAGCTATCAGTGATTATAAGGAATAGCTACATCTCCTTTTAAAAAAAGAAGACTCCTTGTATTTAGTTCAATCTGTGTTAGATTTATTTGCCATATTTCTGTTTGTCATTATAGTTCAGGAAAATACCAGAATATCCATCCTTCTTGAACTGTAGGACAGCTATCAGATAAGGATCAGAACAAATTCTAAAAAAAAACCCTCACGAGTTATGATTAACTCTATGTAAAAAGAGGACAGGCAAGGGGAAAAAATACGAGGAAGAGAAAACCATAATCACCATCTACCATTCCTAGGGGCGGTGGGGGGGGTGGGTGTGTGTAAGGAAAAAAACAAAGGAAAAAAAAAGGCAAAGCAGAACGAACGAGAGACAGAAGTATATGCTGTAAATATAGCATACATTTTATTACCGCCTATGTGCTGCGACATCCCAAGACCTTGCAATTTAGTTGCCTATTATTTGCCTTTAAACATTAGCAAAAGAGATCTACCATTTTTGAAAGGTAATTATACTGTAATGCAGATGGCAGTAAAACAATTACACAAGATAAGCCCTTGCAATGATCTTTACAAAGCAAACCAAAAGTAGTACTGAATCATAAAAGACCCAACGTGGAGAAGGCTGCATTGCAGCACTACCGCTCTGCTACAAGTTCCCCTGCAAAAGTGGCAGAGCAATATTGCAAACAGCGTAAGAAGCAGACACAGTGAAGGTTAAGCACTTCCTAAGTTTAAAGGATTCTTAATCCCAGACTAATCCTTTACAGTCTCTATTTGGTGTGGATCCCAAAATACTCCAAGTGCTACAGAAACGTTTGTTTGGGGTTTTTCTTCCTCCCATATAGAGTTTAACTTTTACACCTTCCTGCTATCCACAAGCTCTGTTGGCACGCTGTCTTTTTAACAGGAGTGTTCCTGACTCCTGAAAGTTGTTCAGGCGCACGGCGAATGCAACTGCTGAGGAATCATTAATTACTATTAATAGACAGCTTTGGAGACGAAATGAACTATAACAAGTAGTTTGTTTGACTGTCACATCAATGCACTTGGTATTTTTATGACTTGTTAGTGACTCAGTGGGTATTTCAGATGGCAAAAGGTGCCTCGTCAACCCCCGCTGATGGAGATTGCCAGTTCCCAACAGATCGCTCTTGTTTTAAACCTTCACCAGCCTTCCAACAAATCAGGGCACTCGCTGGTGATACGTTACGGATAGGAGCTAGCATCAGACATGCAGGGAAAAGAGGACACGCAGGAGATAGGATCTGATCTTTGCTATTTTCCAGTGCATAAAATAACAGTCTGTCATCTACCTTTTGCAGGTCATTTTTATCAAGTTGCAGGCCAAAATGAAATTTGACCTCCATTTTCCAGCTAGCCTGGAGATGATAAATTTAATGCAGACAGTGTAAATGAATGGTGCGCTCCTAGGGAAAAGTCGAATTGGTGAGAATTATTAGTGGTGAAGTTTTTGCCCCTATATTTTTCATTCTATTTTTCCCCTACAGTTTTTTGTCATCCTTTTCCTATATTTTTCTTCCTCTTTCGCTGTGGTCTGACACCCTTTCCACCTGGAAGGATAACATTCACCGCAGCCGTGCCCTGGTCGCTGCTCGCACGGTTCTGCTGCTGGAAAACGCAGAGCGCAGGGCAGCAGGGGCCTGACTCTGCGCACGCACCCGAAGGAGCCAGGACTGCTTCTATGCAGCACGAGAGGCTACGCCAGGGTAAAGCCAGCAGATACTTACGTAGGGCTTTATAGAATAACACACGTATCGTTTCCGTGTTCCTCGAGGAAAAACAGGACAACAAAACGTACGCGACGTTATGCCCACCAACGACAATCTCATGAGCCCACGCCTGTCTTTACTCACACGCAGCATCAGGACCTGGGCTACCACCTCTGCAGAGCCATCTGCTTGCCGTCACAGGTTAACAGAGGAAAGGTGCCCAGCACCTTCGGCTACGACCACGGCTGGAAAATACAAACTTCACCGGTTTGCAATAGATGGTTTTAAACCTTGACTAGCCTTCCAACAAAGTCCGTTCCTCTTTGGCAGCAGAGAGCGAGCCTTTAGGCCGACAGTCCTCTTCCATTAATTGCTTTGATGAAGGAAAATGAAGACTAATGGTGGGCCTGGTGGACCACTCCACCTGGCTGCAGTTTCCATGCACAGTCAGCTGTCCTAGAGAGTCTTACGGTTATCTTGGGTAACTCTCTCAATGCTATTTGAAAATAGTGACTTACTGCCAATGTAAATCTGATACTCCCTTGTTTAAGAAAATGTGGTTTTATTATTAAAGCAAGATGCCTCACTGGAGAAAATTTAGTACTGCAAAGAACAGCAATGGATATATTTCAGTATTATTATTGTATACAGGGTGCACTGCTTGTAAGAGGAACATCTGTGCTCCTAATTTTATTATAACTTCCAGTATTTATGACATCCAGGGAGGCAAGCAGCATGCACCATGTGTGTCTGAAAGATGGGGACAAGAACGGATACGTGACAAACTCCTGAAACCCAGCTGAAACTCCGCACGGCTCCACCTATTTCTCTGCACCAGAGAAGGAGCAGCTACATACCACAGGGCCATAAAAATCTGATGGAGATCACAGCTGAACCCACTGGGCCAGAGACCTTGCATTTCCAGTGGTCTCCCCCTCTGGAATTCACTCTCAGCGAGGAGATGAGGTTGAGCACAAATACTAAAACTATCAGACTGCAATTCAAAGCTGGCAGTGGATCTTCTACATTACTAAGTGCTGAACAGTGGAATGGCCCCAGGAGTGTAATCCTGAATTAAACTACATGAATTCAAGTACCCATAAGCAAAAGATGTATAACTGAAGCAGAGGGAATTAGAACTAGTTCCTTCTCTTGAAGGAACCAGATGCTTTACAGGCATATTGTAGTACCTCTCTGCTACGGTGACAGATGCCTTAGTGATTCCTATAATTGGTGATGATGACGGTGATAAAGGTATGCTACTTTTATCCCACTGGACTGACAAACATTATCTTTGAATCTCAGAATCTGGAAAAAGAGAGAAAGCTGGATACCAGCTCTGTGACAAGCGAACATATCAAGGGAAAAGTCTGACCTGCCATCCATGGAAAAAGAACAACATGAAAAAAATCCTTTCCTGCTACTGCAGAGAAATAAGGAGTTATTCTGGGAGGGAGGGAGAAAAAATCCTGTAAATACTGTTTTAACAAGTCCTTGCGGTTGGCCTATTCCTCCATGTGCTGTCGCAGCAATGCATCATACAGCTGTTTACACACCCACTGATCTGAAGTAATTCCTCTCCTCTCACACCCCAAGGAGGCAAGCAGTTAGAAAACTTTCCCAGGAGCACACATACTGCCCTCCATTTATTTGCCAATGAATCCTACAGCCTGCGTCCTCCCCGGGCACGCTCCTGGCTCCTGCCTAACACTCCTCATCCAAAGGGTGCCCAGGAGCTGGGGTGGATGGAGATGATGGGCATGGATGGTAGAGACTGGGCAGGCTCCTACTCAAATCCTTCCAGCATCTCCTTTGGCCACTGGCAGAGGCAGACTGCCAGGTCTGACTTTGTACAGCACTTCTTGAGCTCCTATGTAGAGTGCGAATCTCCCCAGGGAAACTCCCATTCAATCTTCTAACCCAAACGCTACCCTTGCGGGAGTATCTTGTGGTCATATATTTCAGCCCGCAACTCGATTTGCAAAATGTAATCATTTGCCAGAGAGATCCTACACTGCAATCATTCAGATAAAATACCAGCCGAAGAAAAAATAGAGCCGTATTAAAACAAAAAATGAACTAAACAAGTGGAGTAAACCACGCCTAGGTAAAGGCATCAGGACTGCTGGGAAGAGGGAGGATAGCATCCAGGCAAGGACTGAGGCCAAGCCCTTGTCTGCTTCTGCGCTGACACCTCTGCGATGAGGTCCGATGGGTTACCCGCGCTGCAGTAAGAGGGCGATTCTGCCGGCAAGTGCTCATTCCTTTGGAAATAAAAAGGGGAGAGTTGCACATGCAAAGGACACCGTACACGCTGGAAAAGAAAGAGAGGAGAAAATCAAGAAATTAAGAGGCAATATGTAGGAAAGGAGCCAAGTGAATCTGTAATAAAGTTAGGTGGCTCAAACCATGCTCTGACCATGCCTTCGCTGCCAGCAAAGGTCCCTCGGAGCTGGGGATGGAGGAGGAAGAAGGTCCCCCCGAGGCACATGGGCTCTGGCCCCAAGTCCGAGAGGCGAGCGATCCCCGGCCAGCACGGCCGCGCAGGTACGGGCAGCGGCAAGCAGGCAGCCGAGCCGTGCTCTGGCTGCGGTTGCTGCTTTTGCAGGGGCAGGGCGGGGGCTGCTGTAATAAGCTATCTTGTCAAAAAGAGCGGTTTTGCCAGGACAAGCTATTTCCAGCAGTCTACCCAGGACCGCTTTGCTGTTGCAGTGTGTGGGTATAGCTGCATCAGCAGCCTGCTCCTAATGGAGACAGAGCTCCAAGGCTGCTTTCCACATGGAAAAGGGCGGAACAGAGGGCAGCCGGCTTGCCGCTTCACCTCCTCCTACTCCCGGACCCAGTAACGCAAGGGAGCCAGCTTCCCAGCCATTTTCTGATGTTTCTGGCGGAGACAGGTCATACTAGAGAGGCCATATGGCTGCGCAGACATATGGATCAGGATTTCAGGCATTGTCTGACACAGAAAGAGAGAGCAAAAAGTGTCTGTACAATCTTTAATTCATCCATGGAACTGGATGGTGCAGGATATTGCTCAGGCAAAAAAAAAAATTAGTAAGATGGAGAACTCATGTGTTTCAGTGCAGATCGATTTGAGGAGAATCACAGAGGGCACATCAAAATTGCCCAGAGTTGGTTTGTGGCTGGAAGGAAGAAAGACGGGAGAATTACAAAGCAGCTAGCCCTGACCATCGCTGGTTAAAATTTGCCTTTGCAGAGAAGGCAAGAGGCTGTCCCACTGTAGCCATTCCCATTTGCTTATCGATTTTGAGATCTTTTTTTTAAAAATGCATTCTGGATATGTGCTGTACCGTAAGCTTTACTAATAGCACCTCCACAGATCTAAAAAGCTGCATACGACAGGTGGAAGTGCAGTATGTCCAACACCCCTTCCCATGCAGCCTCACCCGTCACCTGCCTTACACAGCCCTACAGCCCAACCGCAACCAACCACATGAAGATAAAATTAGCCGTGATCTCCATATTGTATGATCTATCAGAAGTCTGCTATCATCGCGGAACAGCTGGAACAATTTGTGGCTAAGCACTTCAGCAACAGACTACAGCCTTGCTTATATCAGGATTTTCCAAATACAGAGTATATCAAAACCTCATGATCCGGATATTAAAAAAATATTTCTGAACAGAGAGGTTGCAAACTTAGCTTCCGGTGCCCATGAAAAGAAGTAAATAGACACTTTATTCCATGTCCTTTAACTTCTATGGTCTTTACGGAGAATTTTTCTCAGCGAGCGAGACATGTTCATCTACAGAAAAATGAGTATTTTGAGACAGAAATGGAAAGAAGGGCAGGCTAACACCTCCCTTCGAATTTTTATGAATCTTTCTAATGATAACTAGTGAAATTTCAGACAAAGACGGCAGCACCCACGTAGATACTAATACCACACTTACAAATTTCAAGTATTTCTTGTATAATAAAAAATAGCAATTTTTTTCCCTTTCTGGGTCCCAACAGCATCGCCCCAGAGCAGCCGGGGCTTCTGCTCACCTCCCCGACCGACCCCCACGGACGTCTGGTGTCTGGAACCGGTGAGCATTAGCACAGACTCACGGGGTCGGGCAAAATCCCTGGGAAATTGTGAGATTGGCTCCTAGAATGGCGCTAGGACAACTTTACAAGTGTAAAATCGAGAAAGATCAAGACTTACAGATACAGCAGGAAACAAGAGACTGATCCCGCTGGGGGCTAAGTGCCCTCTAAACTTAACAACTTCCAGAGGATCAGCACCTTGCGAGAAGGGCATCACTTCACAAGATCAACCTCCTCGGCAGGATTTGTGGGTGCTACTATTCTTGGCTCTCTCATGGCTTCACGTATAATTTTGTGCAAGTACATTAACCTTGTTGTGGCTGAATTCACCCTTTGTGCTTCCCCCCCGCACACCCCGCAAAGAGCTTTCTGATCTTTGGAAAAGTCAATATGGGTTGTGAGATATCTCCTTATAGTTGCATGAAAAATGGAGGGCACAATTCTGCCATCCTCTCTCATTCGAGCATCCCCAGTGCTTTCCGTTGTGTTAGTAAATGTTACTGGCCATGAACAAATGCTACAAGGTAGGACATTTAGCAGAGGTAAAAAAAGGATACTAAATGTCAATGCCAGAAATTCCCCACATCTTAAAGAAGCGAGAAATATTTAAAAATTGAATTATGCATTGAGTAAAACAATTCTTAAAAACATCTGAAAGTCACATTCCCATTAACATACTGCATCACACACAAAAAACACTGTTAAAAAGAATGCTCTTAAGGCTGTACAATCAAGCCTCCAACATTAGGCAATGAAAGAATTATGGTTGCTGATGCAAACTTAATTTGGTATCCTTTGCGTATACATTATCATACAGTCTAATTTTTTAACATTTTTTTTAAGTGCAGTTCTCTTTCACAGCACAGGATGGATGGCGTTGAATTAATAAAGCAACTATTCAATATTTTGTCTTATCATTGTTCAGGGTACGGCCTTATGGCTTGTTTCCTGCTAACTATTCAGAGTGCTCTGAAGACAAAATTATTAATTTCCTTATGGGCTTTTCTACAGCACTCATCACTAAAATAAGTGAGGGCTTCACAGACACTTCACTAATCTTCACCAAATCCCTGCAAGTTGAGGGAACTATTATTCTGTTTCATACATGGGGAGCTTACACACAGATAAATTAAAGCCAAAAGTACCCACTAATTTAGGAAAGCCTGCCTTAAGATGTCCAGGGCATGATTGTTCAGAGTCTTTAGCTTTATGCAGTGCTTTCTATCTTCAAAGCGTAAGTCTCACAGCTTTCAGTCACAGCTATGCTCTTCTGCAAAACAAGCCCTAGGGCTGAGGTTGGGCTTCCAGAAAAATGTGACACACGCAATTAGTGATTGCCTTTAAAAAGTCTGTTTTAAGGGGCTTAGCGTCATGGAGAAATCTGTGACAGAATGAGAGACAGAACCCAATTTCGAGGGCCCAGTTACTAACCAGAAGGCTGGCCAGCCCCCTACCATCGCTGCCATTCACCACAACCATCTTCCATCTCTTCCAAGGGACAACCCAGTCCCATTGACAACAACTCTGACTTGCCCACCCACCTTCATTTGCCCTGCACAGCTGGTGAGGCTTAAATCCCAGGGGAACAATGCGGCATCGCGGGTGCAAGACTATTACAAGGTGTAAGGGGCAAATTAGTATTGCAGGAATAACCTCAATTCCCCTATTTCCTAATAATTCAAAAGGTTATCCTTTTATTGCTCAATTTTACATGCATTTTCCTTTTTTTTCTCCCCCCAAAAAAGCGGAAAGCACAAGAACTCTAGCATCGTGTGGCTATCCTCCCACTTACTCAACAAGAGTTGTAAGTGTTAAGTTATACCACGTAGACTTCTGCAGCTTGTAGAGTAACTGACAGCAGTAATATATTATCCTCACTGATGTGGACAAACACTTGAAAATGGATGACAAATACTCTTACCAGGAAAATTTAGAGGTATTTGGGAACAGTGGAAGACAGATGAGTGCGACCTTCCCAGTTTACATTCCTTATGATTCTCAAAGCGATCCCAGTCTCCTTGCTAGCACTAACTACCCTGTTTGTCCTCGCTCTCCAACCCCCAATCTTTTCGCATCCAGTTTTCCTTTCTCCATTTCCAAATTCATCTGTTCTGCCTGACCAGACCCTGTTATGTCCTCCCAAGCCACTGTGTGATCTCTCTCCTCTCTCCCTTTCAACACGTACCCCAGTCCCAGAATCTCCCTGTTCCAGTCTCTCATACATACCTCTCCAGTGCTTTTTAACATGTTCTCCCTCCTCGCACCAGGCCCTTGCCCAAATGATCTCTTCCCCTTCCCCAGTTTCCTTTTGCAGTCAATCCCAGTGTCACCAAGTCCCCTACGTTCCTCTTAGAGAAAAGATAGTTCCCCATTCATCTGCACAACTCTACTGGGCTCCCAATTCCAGTTTCACGTGTAACTCTTTCCTTGGATACGGGATTCCCCTCTCCTGGCCAACAGCCTCAACTATTAGTCTTACCACTCCAATTTGTTTTTAGGCTCTTCATCAAGTCAATTCCAGCATCATCCTCCAACTCCCTATTACGCTTCTCTCTTTTTCATTCCAGCCCCATTCTGCCAAAGTCCTTGGCCAACTACCCATCTTCCCATCTCTTCATCCACTTACTGAGGTCTAGCTTTTCCCTCTTTTGCACTACCACCAGTTTTATTTTCTTCACTACCTCACATGCCCAACTTGTCTCTTCTCAGCCCTGAAACCCAGGGCCAGCCAGGCTTAGTGCAGACCAAATAGATAAACTAATCTGAGACTCACTTGCCGCGCCACCAGTTACTCACTTGCAACTCTTCATGCAGACACTATGGCTTCCACCAAGCCAAAGCATAGGCAGAGAGATTCAATTGTAACATAAAAAAAACCTAATAAAATCTTTAAAGGGCACATCCCAGTCTTTTTCTCCTTCAAGATTTATAAACTGCTCAAAAAACAGGGCTTGTTTTCATGAGTGCAAAAGGAGCATCCTTGACAAAGGAGACTACCTCCCTGCCAGTTATCAAACCACTGCTCCGAAGCACAAGCTGTTCGAGAAGTCTGAAGTGTTTCTTAAAAAGAGCAGAACAGCATGTTTTTCAGCTCTTCATTTTCAGAAAGTTGCTAACTTTATACAGTATTCGCAAGGAAATTCTGCTGGGAAGTTATTTGGTAAAATGGTTGAAGTTTTAAGCAGCGGGAAAGGGGATCCTTTAGAAGGACACGCTACAAAGCCTTAAAAACAACCCGTGGTGTCACCCCTCGCCCTCCTTATAATAAATCCAATAACTTCTCATTTCAACCAAGAGAAGCAAAGCCGGGAAAGAAGCCAGAGTTATACTTTGATGCATATTGAGGAAAGAGTATTGCACGGTCAGGAGACCTTATTGGACACAGTCGTCTTTCTCACATTTTCCTGAAGATGCCCTGAAAGTCAGCAATGCCAATTCGACTCATTTTGCCCACAGACACAGGATGGCAGGCAGCAGCATTTGCTGTTTTGACTGAAGCAATTAACTAATAATATTCAGGATCTGACTGCAGTTTCCATTCAAAAATATATTGCTTGGGGAATCGGGTACAGCTTGAAGGCAATCCTGTTTTATCAAGGGTAGTGTACAAGATACTTCCTAATAACAACAAACAAGAATGAAACATTTTCCTACTTCTGTAGCCCCAGACCTTCCTCTGGGCCTTCGATCATACTAAGAAGTGTTTTGTTTCTGTGGGCTGGGGTTTTATAAGCTTTCCCTCATTTCAAATTCTGCTCTGGCTGCCCTGCCTTTCCACCGCTGTCTTTTGTTATGCCCGAGCTGCTTCTGCTTATGTCAACTCGTGCGCTTGTGAGCACACACGTGTGCACACTTCTGCCGTGCTGGGCCAGCAAAACAACACGCAGCCATTCAATTTGCACTTGGCTGCAAAACACTATGTATTTTTAAGGAGGTTCTGACTCAGACTATGCTAAAAAGAGCTTCTGAAAAATTTCTTTTTCTTGGCTCAAAAAAAGGGGGCATCACATCTGCCAGCTGCCTCCAGGTTTCATCAGCCCAGGATAAAATAACATCAGCCTGTACAGAACCCAGGTATTTTCAACCAGGCAATAAGCAACGTGACTTGATGCCACAAGTTTCTTGTCTGGTCCTCTACCCAAAAGGTGCCTATGCTGTACATGCACACACTTACACCATATACACGCTGCTATGTGCTCGTTTTAGAGACCATTACACCAAAGAAACGCACTCCAGCAAAGCAAGATGAACCAAAACTGTTTAGTAACTATTTCCAGTGTTTTTAAACAGTCTTGTATTTTTTTAAAAGGCAAAGCGCTCAGTCCTATTTCAACACGTAGATGACAAATACATTAAATAAAGAAATACAACCTTAGTCTGAACAGGCCCCCGGCTGTTCGGCTGCAGTGAACTGGCTTTGGATGCTGGCGGTGCTCAGCCGGCCCCGGGCAGGAACCTCAACTTTGCTGCAACCTCCAGGCCCGGTGCTTGATGTTCCTGCGTCACTCCAGCCTGCTTAAAACAAAAGCTGTCGAGGGGTAGAGGCACAGAAGGAACTGCAGTGACATTGTGGCCTTTTTCTTGATGGCTAGAAGCATCATCAGGCAGCGCGATGAAGTCGGGAGGTTAAGGAAAGAACAAGGGAGAGGGCGGGTGTGTGAAATGGCACCGGTTTGCTTCCAGCTTCCTTAACTTAGTACCTCATGGGGAATGCTGGTTTGAACAATTCAGCGGATTCAAAGTCCCTCTTTGTACAGAGCTAACCTGTGCTTCATACTGTCTAGTAGCTGGGTGGAGAAAACACTGACATACAGCCCAGAAACTTCATTTTAGTGGGTTTAATACAAAGAAAATACAAAATACAGACGTGGAGAGTTATGCGACTGAACATAAAAAGGAGCAGCTCACTGAGCACTGTAGCTATCTAGAAAACACACATAAAAATTCAGAGAAGAACCGAATGCAAAGCAATAGCACAATTTACTTACAATCTGGAATATCAGCAGGATTTTAGTTTGTTGTTTGTGGGTTGCTGGGGTATATGGTACATTACAGTAGAGCATCAGCACTAATTCTACATGGCAGCTCCTCAGAATACCATCTGCTTCCCCGGTAACTGTTAATATAGTTGTAATTATCTACTTCTAAGCACTTTATTGGGAATATCATTTGCAAATTAATCAACTACAGACCGGTAAAACAAATGACATGCTTGTCTGAAAACAACAGCATTATTTCAAATTATTTTCCTAAGGGTTGGGAAATATCAGCCACAGTCAAAGCTAGGAACAGAGCAAGGAAAGGTCTACATTCAGCTCAAAAACATTGATTCTAGCTGCATCCACCATGAATTTACGGGTACACAGACAAACAACTGGTCTTCAGGAGCAGGAAATTAGCACTGTAAGATGCACCTCTGTTTGGGAGTCCCCTTCTCATCGCTCTGGACAATCCAAGTTCCTCCAGGACTTTGCTGTCTCTGCCTTGGCATCTTGCTTTGAACCAGGCTACTCCAGCCTCTCTGCCCTTGATCTCTTCCCTTTCTACAGTACTTCTGCCCATTTTGCACAGCTCATACTCCTTACTACTGGCTTCTGTCTCATCATTTGCTTTCTTCAGCAAAGGATTCTTAGCCCTGGGTACCCTCGTTTAAGTTTACACAACCCAGAAGCGGGTATCATCTTACAATGTCCAATATGAGATCTATGATACAAGGCTAGATCAGGATCTACTCCTCCAAATTGCAGTTACATACTCGTCATGTTGCAAAACTGAAGGCTGCCTAATGACTGTAAACTATCGGGTCAAGCTGCACCTTCTGATAGAATGAAGTAGCTTTAATTATTTGAAAGCTGGTTGTATGAGGAATGATGAGACACCACACAAAAGCACTGTCCCCACCGAAATTTCCAATAAGCTATTAGGAAAATGAATTTGGAGGACCACAATAAGCAACCAGGCTGCTATCAGTTTACTCATGCAGATACCATAAATAGCCCTTCCATGATAATGCTGTTGAGTGAGAGATTTTTAAAAGCACTTAACTTATAATTCTTGAAATATTAGAAGCCTTGCAAAGTTAATACAATATTCTAGCTCAGTGAGCAAGCAATATGTAAGGCATGTCTTCCGTGGCATCTGTTTGCAATGTCCTTTGTTTGGCAGTAGGTCTAACTGAAGCACTGCCTAATGGCAGACAGTGGGGTAAGCTGATCGATAATCGTGGAGTGCCATTTCTACATTCATGGTTGAAAGCTCACAAATAAAAGCAAACAGGTTATCTGCTCTGTGATAGAAGTGTCCTCAGATCACTGTATTCCAGCATCTCAGCACTTTTCTTATGCTCTTCCCATCAGTGCCTCTCCCATCTATTAACACAGCCATCAAGGTTAAAAGCAAAAAGAAAGTACATTGTTTGGGGAGAAAAATTAAATTAATTTCTTTGGTGTGATAACTTCTGTGTATGCATAGAACCAGCTCCTCAAGCAAAAATCCTGCTTTTTGACTTTAGAAATATGGATCTATTTTATGTTCCTTTGCCTGTACACTATTCAAGGACCCAGATGTAACTTTATTAAATAACAGTTCATAGTAATAAGAGTTTATGTTCTTTAAAAAATTGAAGTCCTTGAACAGAAATCCGCTCGAGAATCCAAGCGGCAGACAAACAACTCTGCTGCTAAAACTCACCGACTAAAATAGTTTCTCTTCCTTCTCATTGCTGTTCAAGTGAGCAACGGAATTGTCACCTATCATCAAGGCTGAACAGCTACTACTAACTGCTACTTTTGTGCATGATGAACCTTTTCTTAAGGGTTACAGATACTTAACTCCAACAGCAGACACTTCATCGTAACTGTAATAAAATGGTATTCTACCTGTGCCAGTCCATTCATAATGAACTGGAACTTTGTGTATTATTCATCACCTCTGCTTTTAATATTTCACTAAACTTTATAAAAAAGCCTGAAAATTAGCGTGAATCTCCATCCAAACCTTTCAAATTTTTACAGTCTTTTACAGACATACTTAAAAAATATGAGCATTTAATTTTCTTCATGTAAGGGTATGTTCTTCCAATGGTACGATAAACACCTTTAGGACCAAACCTAATTGTCTCTTAACAAATCATGTAGTCTCTCTGTACAAAGCAGGTTTCTATGAACGTCAGCTAATGCAAAATTTTTGCCAGAGCCATGAATAAATGGCTCAGAAGTTAGCGTTCGCAAAGAACAGTGAAGATTTTTTTCTGTAGCAAAAAAAGGATATTTAGAGTATGTGTTCATTAAAGCATATAAAAACTGGGCTGCTTTTTGGGATTGCATTGCACTCTATGGGATAAAACACCAAGAAGTTAGATCTTCATTATTTTCAAGGGCTTATGTCAGCAGACATCAATTATTATCTGGCCCATGAACTGTTTTTCATGTATTGCTGAGACTGAAGCTGTAAGTTTTGAGCACAAACTGCTGGATAATAACATTTGTAAGATAAGGACCTCTGTGCAGAAGTCTAACTCACAGCTTATGCCCCACTTACATACAAAATCTTCAGCTCATTACATGAGAATCAGCAACTTCAGTGATATCTCTATTTCTTGCATTAAATATGTTTTTCCAACTATTGTGCACCACAATCTTCTATTCTCTCATCCTAAAGGAACTTTACTGCTCATTACATCCTCACTTATCCTCTACTTAGTGCTGCACTGAGGCATTAAACAGCACTGCTTGCCAGGGACCAATTCTTTACCTTCTTTCTCCTACCCAGAGCAGCACAACAGTTAGGAAAACACTTCCCCAGGGAGTCAAAATTTCATACAAACTTGGTGATCTTTTTCCAGATTTATTTATTCATAGGAAGCAGGTAATTTCATAATCTAAATATGGTTCTCAAGCAACACAACTTTCCAAATTCCAATTAAAATCTTCAACCTAAATGGGCAATGGAGAGAAAGGAAGGAGTGAACCCATTTTCTTATTATTTCTAAAGCATCACTAAACATAAACAAGCACAAGAAATTGGAAGGAATGTGAGAACAACAATGGAGATTTGACGCTGACCCAGCAGAGGAATTCAGAGCTAAGATAAATGCTCTAACCTTAATGCACCTTCACGGTGCCTAGTCATCTGCAGGGATCTTTGAACAACGAGTGCCTCTGCATATCAAGTGAACTGAAATACCTTGAGTGGACACAATAAGGCAAACTAAAGCTGCAAGGGCAGCTTGAGCTCAGAGTGCCCAGGGGTTTGTCCACTGAACATTTGTCTTTGAGATTCCTTGCTTGTGCGGGGTTAATTTTGCATGGGAATGTAAGGGTCTGTTGTGGGAACGTGGTGGGGTACAGACCTCAGAAGGAGCTGAGAAGACAGCAGATTGTCCGGTCTTGCCTTGGCTGATCCATCCTGTGCCCGTTTCCACACCTTTTGCTTGCGAGGAGCACGGTTGTGCTTTGTGATTTGCCACACTGAGCTCACAGGAGGAGTTCAGGCGGCAGAAAGAGGCACGTTGTTTCCAAGCTTAACTTGAATCAGTCCCGAAATTCCTCCTACTAGTTTTCTGTAATATTTCTTTGCTACTAGCAGGGCTTTTCTGCTGCATAGGACATCTCCTCTGTTCTCTAGAGCTTCTGCTTGCTTTATCGCAATCCCTTGAAGGCCCCCTGAGGTTGCTTTTTATGAAGCAAGACATATTCTGAGTGGGCACAGACATCTTTGCTAGCTCTCGCGCTGCAGCTTACTCATTTCCTTGCTCCACTGTGGTTCTAACCTTCTTTCAGATTAAGAGCAATTTACATCTCTTTAACTAGACATATTGGTGTTATTACCATTGCAGTCCTATTGATTGCAATGCTGCACTTAGCATCACTGTTCCAATTTTATCATCCTTAGTCATTCTTGCATGACTGTATATTTATGTACAAGTTCTATTATTTAAATTAGTATATAACATTAGAAAGGAAGCATGACAGTATTAAAACAAACTGAAAAGCACAAAAGAATGATGCCTAAATGCTGAAAATAATGCCCTCCTTTTCTTGTATATATCAGCACTCAGTTATTTGGATTTCTTTTAAATGGAATGCTGTTACTGGTTATTTTGAGACATTATAGCCATAAAACGACGTAATCAACCTTGAAAACAGGGAAGTGATTATTTTAAAGTTTCTTATTCTGGTCCACGGTACAACGCAAAAAGGCAAAGAAAATGTTCCAAGTATGGGTATCTGTAAAGTACTACAAAGACTTGTGACAGCCGGTGTTTACCAGCAAAAGACAGAGTAAGACAAACACTGCTGAAAATAAAAAAAAAAGTTGTTTCCACCATATGATTGCAATAACTAAGAGATCATGAATGTATAGTCTGGAAAAATAGTCCAGAACTCTGCAAAGGGAGCAATGATGTATCATGACATCAATCAGACTCCATCACCCCATTAGGCATTTCATGTACAACACGGGAGAGCAAAGACAACCCTTACTCTGAGTCACGGGCCAGAGGTTTCAGGCAGTACCTGAAATACAGCAAACCAGATTTTTCTAAATTTGTGAGGTGTCAGCTAAAGCCTGCCTCCCACCATTAGCTCAGCTCTCGCCATCTCCACCATTCTGATTCTTCCTTTTAGAACAAAACTCACACCAAAACCATGCACTACAGAAGAACACTGACTGCACCTTTCCAGGGCCCCCCGTTCTGGCATGGTCACTGCTATCTTTTAACCGGCCTGCAAAATTGGAGAAGAAAGCTTATGATGGTCCCAAAAGCTCACAAGTTTATTGACCAGCTGGAATTACAGTACCTGTGTTCTTCCACATGCCAACATTATCTCAGTAGAGCTCAGGATGAACCAAGCAGACTACTCCCATTCCTGTACTGTAACCTAGTACATTCGTAATTCCATGACCTCATTAAAAATACATACCTAGCGTTCTCCTTAGGCCCACAGTGACTTATCTTAAAACAGTGTCAGTCAGTCTAATGAGAGACAGAAATACTTTGCCTTTTGAAAAAAAAAAAAAATTGATCAAATGGTCTTTGAATATTTGATAACCCAAATAAGAACATGCAGATATAGCACATAAAAATTCAGCAACTGCTGTAATCAATAAGCAGGCCATTCAGCAAATCCACTTTCATTAATTAAGAGAAGGAAGTGTTATTTCTTAAGACAGATGCAAAATGACAGTCACGTGTTATTACTTCATGTTAACATCTTGATCCAATCTGGGTAAAAATAGCATGTCTCATCTCTTTTAAACAAACAAAACCTCCACTTACTACCAGTTGGTGGTCTAAGTCTGACAGCATTTTAGTTGTAATGAAAAATGTGCTTTCACAGCCAACCAGACCAACTGAAGTCAGTCCACGCATGGTCTCAAGACCGGCTTTTTGCTTTAAAGCCCTGCTGCTTTTCTGTTTTTCCCAGAACCACAGAGACCCACCACTTCAGAGCACCTTCGCCAAGCTAGGATGAAAAGCCTGAACACTCATCCAACGACTTGCTGGACCTCTCCTAGTGTCCACATCCTCGCAACGCTCTTGCCCTGAGCGGGGCTAGCGGTGGCTCGTGCCCTTCAGCACCAAGCTCTTCCCAGGCTAGGTGCACACCTCTGCCTCTCGGCATCAAGAGTTACCACTGCCCACAGCCAAGCACGTCCCACCAGCCCTGCCCAAGGGTGCCAGGACCGTGCGGAGCACTGTGGGGAGCAAAGCACATCAGCTGCAACTAGTGGAAAAGACAGTGCGACGCCTTATTTCACCACATTGGAGAAAAAGGCCTGCTCTGATGAACAGAAAAAATGTCTCCAGAGCTAAAATGTTTCAGGTCCTGCTTGTATCTGTAAACTTTCCCTTTCAATTCCCTCGAGGCAAACCAAACCAAACCAAACCAAACCAAACCAAATCAAACCACTCCTAATTCCCCTGAAAAGAAAGGCAGTCATAATCCAAATTTTTTTTTTTTTAAATCAAACAGCTCAACAGGGAGAACATTTCAAGACTGAGGGGATACAATCAGGAATGGAATTCAAGCAGATCTAACCTAGATGCTCATGACAGACCAAAATCAAGCCTGACATAGAAATGATGGAGGTTCAGAGTTTAACAGTTAGGTAATTCAGAAAGACAGGAAAGAGCTGATCCATATAATCCAATGAATGTCAGGATCAGGATTTAAAAGTCAGTCCAGCACATAACTAAAAGTCAGTGTAACAGCAGAAGAAGCAGAGGAGTGTGTTCTGCACAGAGCTAGTACGGTTTAGCACCTTAGCTGTGTAATTCTCCACTGAGCTATTCATACTCAAAGAGATTCATCAAAAATAAACCACAGGAGAACTACAGAGGGTGTTCACTAGTTTACAACAGAAACAGGACAAGCATCTGCAGGCACAATGCAGGACAAGCTGTCCAGAGCTCGTCTTGATTTTAAAAAGACGTTCATGTCTGTGCAACAGACAGAGAGGTTAGTTAATAAAAATACATCTCATCATATAGCAGGTCAAAATGACTGATGTATGACAAAACAGATTTGATGAACTGAGATAGTAATCTTCACAAAGTTATTTGGCATTCATAACAACTCAGAATTTATATTCACACTACCTGATGGGGGGCAGCTCGTATTATTATTAACAAAATAACCAACAACTGATTCAGCCTCTAAGTCAATTCTATTTACAGTTCGCCATTCCATTATAACAAAGCAGCACTGGCAGAGACACAAGAAAAAGACTTCATCCTCATAAAGATAATTTTTTACATACAGGCACAGACAGGCAAATGCAAACACATTATTTTAATAAAGGACACCTAAAATGGAGAACTGTAATTTTATACTAATTCAAACTGGTCATCAAAACGTGCCCTGTGGAAATACAGTCCAGGCACTGAAGGACTCCAGGTGGACTCTTCTCCACGCCATTGCATTCTCATGTAAACCAGTAGAGGGTCCCCAGAAAGTCGTTCTCTGGGGCATCTGCAGACATCTAACAGAGGAGTGAGAGATGAAGCATTTGGCTGTAAAGGTAAGTCACCGGGTCCTTTTAACATGTTAATAAGACAGCAGGTATTACAGTAGAAGAAAATACATGATGGGATCCAATTCCATAACTTTTCACTAGTCGATCATACTTCATGCCATCCAAAAATCTCTCAGAGAAAGGCAAATAGCACTCTAACAGTCAAATTAACTAAGGAAATATGCTTAAATTGCAGGTGGCCACTGAAACAGATACTTTCATTGCACAGATGGTGGCCGCAAAGGACTGGCATATGGGTCTGTTAAGATTTGGTGAAGCACTTGGGTTTGGATTTTTTCTTTTACAAGAATCAAAAAGCAAAACTCACTTATAAAAGAGCAGAATTTGAAATTTAATATTCACCTTATTCATAACTGTAACTTGGATACTCGAACAACTCTTCTTCAGCAGGGAATCAATTCAGGATTTATGCAAGCGATGGTCTTGGCAATCCCTTCCAGAGTAGAGTCTACCAAAGGTACTCTTCACAGACTATCAGGAGATCATGATGCCCTTGGAAGTCTCTCTAATTAACAATAAACTGCTTTTACAATTGAAAATGCAGCCTCAAACCCTGGTGACACTATAGATACGTCAATTCCTGATCCACACGCTTCATTGTATGCAATGTCTTTGGAAATCAAGGGCAACAACAACCTGGAAAATATTTTTCAACGTTTGGACTGTTGCCACCAAATCAATAATGGTGGAACAAAATGAATTACAAGATTCCACAGCTTCAATCACAGAAGAAGTAGAGAGTAAGCCAAAAAGAGAAACCACAACTTACACTGAGAGACTAGTTGGACTGAATTGCATGTGGACTTGTTTCTAATCAAATCAGACTAAAGGCAAAAGGGAGGCAGAATCATTTGATAGCTTGCATGGAATTGGTCACCACAAAGGAGTACTCAGCTCATGAAATATGTAAGTAAATTCTCTTGATCAGGCCAGAAGACTGGCATGACCTCCACACCTGAAGGACAGCCAATGTCACGAGGAAAGGAGAAGGTTTTACTCTTAAGATTATTACGACTTTCCTGAAAAGCTTTTGCACAGGACTCAGGTTTTCAATGCTACAGGAACACAGGTTCAGAATGATTTAGGGATGATTCAAATTGGGAGAAGGCTGTGAAATACAGATATGTGAAACACGGCAGTTTTCTCAGAAAGAGATGATGTGCATTGCTTTGATACATCTGCACTAAACACTTCTGCCTTGTCAAGCCTCAGCTCCGTCAGCAGCCAGCTCCTCTTACTTGCTCTCCACTAGCTTCCCTTTGGCAAGAGCAAACGTGGAGTAAGCCAGAGCACCATTTCGGCCAGCAGCATGTTCGGCGCAGGGGAAGCAAGAAGCGTGCTCTGGGGAGCAAGAAGCTTGCTCTCTTGTACAGATCACCGTATTATGTGGCAGAGAACTAGATAGCTTCCTCTTATCACAAGTATAGCCTTCAAAAAGACCAATCCAGCAAAATGCATTTCCAAAATGGCTGAATTTGTTCTCCAAGTATCTTAGCCCTGTCCCCAGAACCACATACTCTGATTTTCATTGTATGGCTTTAGCATCAGATTTAGCTTTAAAATGCTGCATTTCTCCAGTGCTCTCTACAATTGTCTCAGTGGTGCTGGTGAGGACATAGCACTCCTTATTTTATCATTGGTGCTGCTTCTGTAAACCAAACCTACGTCTGGAATAAGAAAGTCACACATTGGCGCTGAACAGATCCTTGTGGGAAGACGACCGGTGCTCACACCTGTATGACTGCTGGGTACACTAGAGAAGATTACATTAAACTTTCATGGCTGATGCTTAGGTCAAAGAACCCACAGCGAGCTACAATATAATCTCTTGCTTTTTCGTAAATGCAAAGTGAGGTAGGCAAGCACACATTAACATTTACAAACACAGACTCAAATGCATATAAGTGATACTGAGGCATTTGAAATACACTTACAACAACAATGGACAGGGACACTGATTGAGTCTTAATTTCCAAATGTAATTTGCCATCCTTTGCTTCCATTTTCTCCCCACAAAAAGGATAAACTGTCCAAATAAGGTTGATAGCTTTAAAATCAAAAGTAACAAGCAAAATGGTACCTAGTAGACTAAATACTAAATACATGAATCTCAAAACATCCTTTACTCTTCTTTCCAGCTGCATTCATTAAAGGATACAGCTAGCTCTAGTACAGGAAATTATAGACCTTCTGTGAGAAATGTATGTCAGGTGCCAAAAGCATTTAAATTCTATCTTTTTCCAATTCATGAAGCTCATTGTAGCATTGTATTGTTGCATTATTAGATTTATGCATTTAGCAAGCAAGCATATTATAAGAGTGGCTGTAAGTAATTACTCTTTTCTAACAGCAGGAACCACAGTATTGTCCATGCTATGTCGTTTTTATGAGAAAAATAGTCTGTTTTTAAAAGAGACTTCAATGTTTAAATAAACATCCAAATATCTCATTTATTAATAAACCGTAGTCCTAACTTGTAAGAAGAGCAAGGCAGACAGAAACTGAGGACAAGTGACATAATTGGTCCATTACGGCATATTGACTACAAGACCCCATCCAGAAAAGGTTGTTTATATAGTGACAACACATTCCCTTGGCAATTATGTCTTTGTAGGACACCTTTTTAAATGCAATTTTGAAAACTACAAAATTCAAAAGTAGTTTCCTATTCTTTCTATCTTTTTGATTTGTCCTCTTGAATGGGTCACATACGTATGGAATGTTCTGTCAGGAAATTACGGGGATGGAATACATATTAGTCTAACTGCTTAATGGTTGTACCAGTCTGCAAAACTTTCCACTTGGAGTCTTGCAGCAAACATTCTCAAACCTAAAATCTTGCTTTCCAGACATGTACCAAATGCTCTCTGTTGGAATTGTCTTTCTGCACCAGGAATGCTGGCATTCACTAGATAGAGAACAGAACTTCGTAGGTGGCTCCATTTCCTGAAGTTTTCCAACACATTTATCCAGTCTTTCCTCAAAGTTTCATACAGATCAGTGAGAATGCTCTGCCTAAGAATTCTGGAATACAGTCTTACATGTATCATATGAGCCTAAGTACCTAAATCCATCAGCTTCTTGCATTCACTACTCTCTGCAAACACTTTAAAGGTAGTACCATCCACATACAATGTTCTTTCTACTCACTGTATGAAGAAAGCTAAATAAATTTTGTGAGTTAAATGTATTTGTGCGTGGTATAACTAGATCCCAGGGAAATTTTTCGTAAATTGCCTAGTTTAATCACAAAGTTTAAACCCAGTTACAATGGCACTTGTGGTATTTTGAACACAGGAAGGGACTTTGTTCAATTATAGACAAAATAATGTCTGTGTCAAAATACTCAAACCTAGCTCACACTTCTCAGGCAAGACTCTCACTGGAAGCATGTGGGTTATGCCAGCATATAAGGACTGAGTTTACCTAGGCTTTACTCTGTAAGACATTACACGTTACCAGCTCCGTAGGACAGCAGTGTAACACAAAAAGGTCCAGAACTGCAGCCTTGTGGCATTTATCACTCAGTGCTACAAATTCTGAAGTCTACAGAAATTCTGCCATGATTTCAGTGAGCAGATGAACAAATCCAATGAGCAGAATGGATCCTGAAGTCTATAGAACCTACTGTGGTCTGATGGTATGGAAGTCACCATTGAAACATATGGCATGATTATTAGCATTTTACACAGAAGAATCCCTCCAAGGAGACAACTGAGTAAATGTTTAGTTTTTCATTTAATTATCTGATCCTCACTTTGCTTCACTCTGCCCTCACCAGTGAAGAGCAGCAAGAAAATAAGACACCCCTGTAACTATCCTGTTGGCAAGGCTAAAGAGCAAAAAGAAGAGCAAAAAGTTGTGTTTTATAAGGCACCCTGTTTTTACAGATGCTGCTGAAATATTATTGCTAAGTACCTGGGCAGTTTATAAATAAAAAAGCATATTTTTACACAATCAGAAAATAAATTAAACTATTCAAAATTCATGCTGCTAATTAAAACAGTCCCTGTAGGAGGGCAAAGCAGCTACAAGGCTGAGGTAAACATGATGCTTTTTTATTGAACAGCAGCTGATTAATTTTGTACCTTATTTACATATATATGCTAGTATCATCAAAACTGGGTAAAACCCACAATTTTGTGCTCATCAGTGAAAGACTCCAAACTGACAGTGGTCCATCAGTTTCAAGATACCAGCAAGATCTCTTGCTTTTATTGAAAGCCAGTAGCATGACACTTGCATTGTAAAAAAATCTGCCAGCATAGGAAACTAGGAGCAAGAAATATGTAGTCCTTTATGTATCTGGCTCAAAACATTTTATGCCAGAGCCATAATATTGGAATTACATGAGTTGTGAGATACCCGGAAGGATCTATAAAGGGTTAAATGTACATTACATTACATGGTCTTCTAATAGAAAAGTGCTGTTCATGAGAGAAATAAACTGCTCTCTTACTACAGTGCCAGGAGCAAGCTTAAAGTCACTTTTATTCAGAAATGATCATTTTAATTTTAATGGATGATACAGTTTCATTTCAACCAGCTGTTCAAGATAAATTTTTCTCCTGACAATACAACTCAGAAAAACTCAATACTTAACATCCGAGTTGCCTAAAAAGTCAATCTAAATACACCTCAAGACGAGTGATAATCTTGTCATGGTTGATTACACAACTTGTACCACAACTTTACGAGTTTATGGAAGCCCATGGAACTGATTAAGCTTACTTGGCCTAAAAAATGAGCTACAGATACACAGAGCTCTCCATTTGGTGCCTTTATAACAAGAATCAAAGTGAAAAATGAAAACCTGGATAATGCAGACCTCCCCACCTAGCACTGGCAGGCAGCAAGCAAGGCACTGGTGCATTTCAAGGTCTTGCAAGTACAAGGTCTCATTAGATACAATATCCTTAATAACCTAGCAGCGAGCCACTCTCAAGATTGTCTTTCACCCTATATTCCATATAGCAATTGAGAGCAGTCAGGGTGCCCTTGTTTTCTCTCGGATGAGCAAAATGAATTGGACCTAGGGAAGGCTTCTTGAGTGGAGACCCTTGACTGTGAAATTTTCTTACTGAATTGGTCTGTAACCTACAGCTCAGCCTTTCCACAGTTACTTAATTATTTCATTTTCCTTTCTACTCGGGACAAAAGCACTTCTCTATCAGACTGAAATCTGGGAGGGACGTTGCAGTCTGTTCACTGGTCCTCACTTTTTAAGAGTTGAATGAAGTGCACCAGCACTTGGAGCAGTGGTGGCTGCTTAGTAAGTCATAGAATGTACGGGAGAATCTCCATTACCTCTTCGTGCCTTAGACTACAACGGGCTGCAAGGACTACATCATTCCTCTTTCTTTTTGTTCACTTACGGGCTTATTTGCAGCAGTTGGTGGTTTGCTCTCGTTCCCTCTGGGCTGCCCCTTCTCACAGCTCCACTTGCTGGTGGAGCCCTCGAGGATGCACCCAGCAGTGGTGAGCTGCGGTTTTAAGATCACAGCCTCTCCACAGCATCAGGAACGTCTTATTTTTAGTCAGGATGGGCAAACCCCAACATTTGTTTTTGGGGAGCCCCAGGTACAGCTCCCAGCCAACATGTCCCTGTTCAGAAAAAGCTGTGTGACAACTAAGAGGCCAGACACTGAGCTACGCACTTGTGGTCTGCAGCCTCTGCTGTTCCTGTGAAGCAGAAGAGCAGAGCTCCAAACACGAGCTGCTCACATGCAATTTTTACTTTTTGCACCAAGAACGGTATTGGATTTTTGATTTAGGTCTAATGTAAACCTGGAAAACTGTCTTATTTTTCCACTGAAATGAAATTCACTTTTCCTTCATAAGAATGAATAAATGGTAATTGAGAAATATTGTTTCTGACCCTATAATAAAATGTACACTTAACCGAGAGTTTAAGTTAAAGCCGAAGGTATTTGCACACATACCAACAGAACTGTATTCCAAGAGGTCTCTTTCAACAGCTAAAGACAGACCTAAGCCAGAAATCTGTAAAGAGATAATGTACCACAAAATTCAAAGTTTGCACAGAGGCAACACAAAATTCAAAGGTTTTTGTCTCCTGAGTTCAGGCCAGGCTCATTTCCACCCACGTCCTGGCCAACCGTGCTGCTCTCCCTCCCCACGCCCACGGTACGCGCTGTGGCTTTGTCCAGCAGTGAGCTGTAGCTGGGATGCAAAGACTACCTTTGCATGCAAAATAGAAGGAAGACCTAATGGCAGGAGGTTGAAGGAGGTAATTAGCTGCTGCAGCGATTACCACAGGCTGCGGTACACTGCCTGTCACGAGCAGTTTCAGTATCAGACGTTTTCCCTAAGAGAAGCTCTAGTGCAATGATGAACTGATTCTGGTGATTGTGGTTATGGATCAAACCAGAAGGCCACAGTGGTCCTTCCAGACTTTACCCTCATGGATCTACATGCAAACTTTCCTCTGCCACAGCTCCAAATCACTCATGCACTTCAAACAGAGCAAGAACCAGATCCTCAGTGAAAAGAAGACCATGCCAGAAGCCTGTAGCATTTTATCAAACATGGATTTTGCCCTTACCCTTCACTGAATTCCTGTAACAAGCGGAAATTCACGTGGATGTGCAATGGAGGTGACATGTCTGCCTGACGACAGATCTGATGATGGGCCTCGTGCACTAAGATACAGCACCGGGAACGCTAACCGCTCCTGTAATGCCGAGCATCATCTCTGCCAGCCATCGCCACGTCTCTAACTTTCCACAGCCAGGACCGGACTGCGCCTCACTTCCTGATATTCAGTTACATCCTGTCATCCCTGGAGCGAGGCCAAAGTTCTTCTAAAGAATGAAAACCAGTTAAAGTTAGAAATAGAAACCTCATAAAGTTCAGCAGCTAGATCACATTACATGTTAAGTAGCCCCCAAGCCAGCACAAGAGGCTGCTCCAAGTCTTCCCATGGCCAGCTCAGTATGTCAGGTAAAGGTTTTTACTCCGCTGAGGAGCAGGGAGTGAATGCACACCGAGGTGATCAAATGATGTTCCACTCTATGCTGCGACGGTGGTGTAATCCTCATAAATAAAGCAAACGGCTTTCTTACTTCAGGAGAGATCACATAAACAGGCCTTGCATCATGTGAATAGAGACTGTAGTGTGGTGTGACACAGAGACTATTAATTTCAGGACCTTCTGGAATGTGACATTTCACTACAGTACACTGAGTCCATCTCCTCCCGACGCCACATGATCCAACATCTTTTAGCTTTCCATCTCCACGGTTCAGCTGCCGTAGTGGAAGCACATAGTAGGACTGGATTTCAAATGACGTAAAGGCGGCCTCCCATCTATGTAAAATTTTCAGTCCATCTTCAGAAACTCTGCTTTACATCCAAGTTTTAACTGTGACCTTCCTATCCTAACGGTGCTAACAGTAGCCGGTCACGGAGCAGTGCGAGAGGAGGGTCACTGCTGCCCACACCACTTGCACTGCTCAGCTCGTGCAGGCAAGCCATGAGGCATCACGATAAACCTATTCAGCCAGCTTCAGAGCATCAAAAGGTCCTTGACCGAACACAGAAAGAGGTGTTTTAGGGGCAGTGCAGTGCCTGTCAACTTGAACTAGGCCAGGCGGTGTCTGGCCAGCTGGCCCCAGGGGCTCAGCAGCTCCCCACAGGGATGCTCTGGGCACACAGCTGGGTGGAAGCACGGCTGGGGCTCGGTCCCACATGCTATAAACCAGCCAACAGAACCGCCCTCACATCAAAACGCATGGTTAAAGCAAATCTGAAAGCCACAGACCCCATCAACGCAATCACAGATTTTGCCTAAAACAGTATAATCCAAATCTTCTGTGCCTTTTCTCAGCCACAGTCCCTCTAAACTCTGGTGTCCAGAGTACTCGGTGAAGGTGCGCTGAGTTACAGAGGAGCTTGCGGACAAGAGGGAGCACACTCCGAAGGTGTGGGTTGTCTGTCTTTCATTTTGAACTACACTGCACTTGCCGCAAACCATTTTAAGGGGTTGTCACTTTACTAGAAATCTATGGGACGGTGATTGCCCCAATTAATCTTGCTGACTCCAGCATAGATTAACTTTTAAGATCCGTTCTCAATATAGGCAACTACAGTTCACCAGCTAGGCAATAACACACAACAATGCATTTCTGAGCAGTTAGAGCATGCACCAGTGTAACAAAGTGCAGTCCTTCAGGACAACTGATTTCAACTGAACTATGAGCACAATTATCTTTTGGCTGCTACTTATTTATTAGTGCTCCTTTTAAATGGAATTTGTAAATACAGATAAAGAAAATCAGCTAAACCTGTACCTTGACCAGACTTTGTGCCCCACTCTGAGCAACACATTCAGAGAAAAACCCATCAAACCCCTATCCATAACTGCAGTATTGCTACGATTAGTATTTCAGAATGAGTTTTGCCTGAAAGGACTACAACAAGAAGCATATTATTGGTATACATACACTATCATTGACAGCCAAAAGGAAAGCTCAAACAAATCGTGTAAATCCACTTCATAAGGACATCAAAAAAGCCAAGCTCATATTCCCATGCAGCTGAAATCCATACAGCCTTACCTATACAGACTGTCTGAGCATCACAGTCGTATTTCAAAGTCCTGATGCAAAGTCTGCTTCCCAAAATAAATCCCAGTAGTGACCCCTGGGATTTAAGTGATCTTTGGGGAACACAGAGGACAGGATAATAGCTAGATTTTCACTCTTCAGATTTGACAAGCGGCAATCATACACTCACTCACTCCCCAGCCCCACCAAAGCACACCAGCGGGGCACTGCCAAGCCACCACACCTTTTCTAATCCGTGCTGGAGCTTAGCATCTCTGACACCGGACTCTGGAAAGCTATAGCTCAATAAACACTTCTGAAATTCGGGGGCATCTCCTTAATAAGAATGTGAAAAAAAAAAGAAAAATATATGGAGATGACAATTGTATTGCCTTCTTCAGTTTTTTGTCTTTTTCTTTTTTGCAGCTGGCACGGAAGGCTGCGTAACCAGGAGTCGGTGTAACATGGTGCTCCGGCAGCCTGATTATCATTCCAAAAACTTCTCTCCTCTTTAGCATTGCATCCTCATATTAAAAATAATGTTTCTGTGCTTAGCCTTCTCACTCTTAGTGTACTAGAAACACATAATCTGTGAGCTGTATGTATATTCAATAGCACCATCAAATAAATTATTATTATGGCATGTGTACTTTTTCCCTCCTTTTCTGATTTATAATGGATTTTAGCTTTGTTAAAACTGCAGTTAGTCTGTCTACAGTCTCATAATTCTTCTCTCAGTCAAATGAAACTACACTCTTGCAATTTTTAAACCAAATTACTACTAAAATGTGTAGAAATAGGAATTTTAATAAGATTTCTATGTTACAAACATTTTAGCTCAGAAATATTTGGAGTCAGTCTCAGAATAGGATTAGCTCCCGCATATTTTCTTTTAATTTTACATATAAATTAAATATAGGTTCTCTCATCATAATTAAATTTGAACTATTCAAGATTATGACTGTGAAAGTACTCTACACGCACATCTACGCAGATTACTCAAAAGCCAGTAGATTCCGTAGCCTGCAAACAGAACACGCCAACCCCAAAGTCTTTATAGTTTTTCAGTCTCTTACGGTTAGAAAAGCTAAAATACAAGCAAGGCACCTCCTTGGCTAGACAGAAACTCATCACACAAGCTTCTGCTTGAAGGCTCAGGATTATGCACTTCATATTTTCGCAGGTAAACTAGAAGTATGCTGTGTTTTGATGGATTTTAAGTTACATTAAATTAATGATGATGGTCTGACTGATTAGGATAAGCAAGGAATTGTAGACCTGGGATTTCTCCTGCATCATCTAGGTCAGTAATAGCTTTGCGATTGATTTTAATGAGATGAGGACTAGGCCACTGATGAACTGCAACAAATGAAGGCAAGTGGATCAGAGTGGAAAAGGGGCAAGGGCAGAAGCTCGCATAGAGCAAAGGGATTGGAAGAGAAATTCAGAGCAAAATCAGAAGCTACCATTACTGTCCTGTACATAACCAAAACCGTTATTTTGTCTCAAATCAGCACTTCATGTTTGCCTTTACACATATCTGGTCGAACACAAAAAGAGCAATATTTTCAAGATGATGCTACATACCCAATTATTTTGACTCTGTATTGCATCTCATATGGCTTCATTTCTTTCCTCTTAAATCTAATTTCCAGTCTTTTTCTTTCCCTTATGTATGCATTTTGTACAAAAAAAAACATGCTAAAGGCCAGGTAATTCCTTTTGTCTGACCTCAACTATATAAACAATAAAAATGCTTCACCCATTGAAGTTCTGTAAGCTTCAAGAATCCCACCTTCATGATTATCTTTCCTGCTAACAGTGCTTAGCATTGGATCCAGATGTTTATCTACTGTTTCTGCTAGCTAAAACCAATCTCATCTACTGCAGAATTTCACATAAATGACTGTCCAAATGGAAGTACAACAGTAAAACTAGGATTGATACTTCCATATCACAACAGACAGTACTCACCTATACAGAGACTTTATTGTACCTAAGTTTAAGTGTCTATTTCTGCACTTCTAATTATTCAAGTTTCCACTGGTATCAGCAACGGAGAATCGAGTTCGAAGAAAATTCCTACACCAGCAAGTCACCCATTCACTTGAATTTGAGCTTGCTGCAAGTCCCAGGCTTAGCAACAGACAGATTGCATCAGTCCAAACAAACGGCAATGGAAGACAGTTAACAAAACAAACCACTGCTAATAAGACACTTCTGCATCCAAAAGGTACATACAGCCAACCTCCCATAAAGCTTCCACTGTCTACAGCAAACAATTCTTGCCCAGACTGGGAAGTGCCCCTGTAGGAGAATCCTGCCTAGTACATGATACGTTAGCATTTAATAATAGTTACAGTGCTGAACTATGAGCTTCTACCACGGCAACTCGCATATTGTGACAAGGAAATGAAGTTCCCTATTATGGAAATCCTATATTGTATTTAATTATGTAATTATATTTTATTGTATTAGTGAGTGGTTGGGCACAGTAGCAACTGCTGGGATTTCTGCAAATTAGGAGCACAAAATTCATTCTTTCCAACAGCTGATTACTTTTTATGATTCTATGGGGTTTTTTTTCTGAGCTATGGAAATTATTCTATTTTTGGCCTATTTCTCGTAGACACTCTCCAGCAGCAGTGATCCCCTCTCTTGACACCATAATCCACAAGCACACAAAGAATTTCATCTTAGCAGAGTCATTGGGCCAAATTAATCCCTAGCATAAACTCTTATGATTTATGCAAATGCAGGGTGATGTTTACATCTAAGATGAATTTGACCCACACCAAACTATCGCACCTGGGCTTTTGTTTCATTTTTAGAGTCAAGTGTTCACAGCACTGCGGAGTGCTTGCACTCGGCAGAAAGGATAACATTTCTAAGGATCGAAGACGAACTCCTACTGAACAAACTGGTATTACATCTCCATGTCCTAACAGCAGTCAAGTAGGACACGCCGCCTTCCTCTCTTTCAGCCTGGTGCAGGCTTTTCTATCCCGTTGAGCTAACACCTACCAGCAGAAATGACACGGGAAGGCAGGCAGAGATGGGCAGTAACTCCTCGTTACCTTACCTGCTGCATGCACGGAGACACGCGGCTTTCTCCTTCGGCCAGCACTGCCATGGCAGAAATGGGAAATTCATTTCAGCCAGGAACGTTTCAGCAGCGGGGTGCAGAGAAGGAAAGAGATGTCGGGGCTGCTTGAATCCAGGAGGGAAAATGGGAACTAAAACTGTGACACAAAACCTACAGCAAACACAGGCAGCCCCACTCCATGCCACTTGCAGAAATAAAATTCCTTTCACTTCAGGGACAAGCACATGCTTCAGGGCTACAGGACAACTACAGAAATATTATTTAATAATAAATATGAATACACTTATATATATACATTTATATATACACAAAGCAAAATACTAACTTCGTAAAACTAAATAAATGGTAAATAATCTTTTATTTATTTTCTTTTTTCGTGCCTTGGTATACAGTTCATGTTATTGTGGACTCTGAAAAATGAAATGTAAAACTGTTTATAAAATATAACATGCCGACTCCTTCCTTTTGCTGACATTCTTCATAAATGTGAACAGAAGGGATGCAGTGAAATGGGGCCTGATAGGAAAAGTGTATCTTCACAGTGAGACACTGACCAGCTAGAGAAGATCATGACCAACATTTTCAGCAGGGAAATGAATGGGACATTCTTAATGCTCAGAAACTGTGAAATCCTGGCAGCTACTTATGTGCTTCACTGTGGCTGAAGAAGCTTATTTCAGTCACCCACCATCTCCACTTTACAGCGTATGGCACTGGGCTCATTTTCTGTATCTATCATCTTTTACTACATCTGGTGAAAACAGGGACAAGGTTCAAATGCTCACAAGTATTTTAATAATAAACACTACTTGCCTATTGAACTCATTTCCAGAACAAGAAAAATTCTGCTTCTCTCTCTCATCTTCTTTGTTCTGGTTTGGTTTCTCTGGAGTAAGTCTCACAATGAAATTCTTGGCTTCTGTTCACATCTTCACCACCGGCATGGACACTGAATCACTTTTACACTGCTTAAAGAACCCGTGTTAATCTGGACACGCTATGCCTATCAGATCAATGTAATCCAAGTTAAGATTGGGGATGCTTTTCATTATATCAGCCTAACAATCACTTAAAATAACAAAAATAGCAACTTCACCTGCTTTAATACAGATTTTCTACAGCCATAACACACGTTCAGCTCACGTTTGACTTCAGCCCCGCATTCTGCAAGCAATTCACCTGCTGACATTTATTTTTGTTAAGCAATCTCGCAGTGGGTGCCTAGAGTTGCTTTTCTTTATCTACATGACATGATGGTATAGACAGACATTACTGGATTAGGAAATATTTCATTCCTGAAATGAAGTTAGAGGGTCAATGTCTAAAATGAGTCATTACAGATCTCTACTAGGAGATTAAATATTATCTACCAACTGAAAACCAGTGATACAGAATGTGTAATTATTCTGCAGGATGTGATTACAGTATATTCTTCACATCACTTATTTCAGCTCTGTAAGTGCTACCACCATTTTTACAAACTAAAAACTACTAAAAGAGGTACCTAAACCACAAAATACGTTACAAGAAGCAAACCCATAATGAGATTATACTGGGGATTTTCCATCTAGAGATTTCTGGTGTGGAAAAGGGGAAGCACGCAGGGCTTTTGTTTAAAACTCTGTGATTAAAAGAAACAGAAAAAAGCAGACAAGACCCTAGCTCTCCCTTGAAGCAAAGCAAAAGAGCAGTTTCTCTATAAAAAATCATAAATATGCACTACCAGGAGGAGGAAAAATACTAAATGACGTGCGACAAGCCTTGCTCTAACCATATTTTGACATCATCACTTCAATTAAATAGTCTCACTAACTCTAAAAAGCATCTTAAAAGGTAATAAAGGGCATCATTTAATGTCAAGCAGACGAGAATCCGAACAGGAAGGACATGGAGCCTGACTGCCTCTTACAGTACGCCCATCGTGGACAGGCACCACTGACACCATTTAAATGTTCAAAGTCAGGAGGGCTTACTCTGCTATCCCATTACTAACATATGATAGACACGCAAAGAAAGATGTGAGATCAGCTGTTTATATCTCATGTCTCAGGCACTTCACTCAAATCTCTGAGCAGATTTATTATTTACTTGCCTGTTAATAAAACTAGCAGCTTTACCAGTCAGTACTTTTTCCCCACGCTTTTGAACTCCGCTGAGATTTGGAGGCAATTAACATTCACCAGTAACAGAGCAATCAACACGGGGATATCTAATGGGACTGGACAGAATCCAAAAACAGGTATTAGGATAATAGTGAGTCACTGACATAAGGTTATGATGTTAATTTTGGAGGGGAGAGCAACAGTGAGTTTTCAATAGCAGTGTCTGTGATTGCTGTCACATTAACATAACGTTCTTTTCTATATGGCTGTCTTCTGAATCTGAAACGTGTTCAAAACTGAAAGCAGCTGACAACACACAGAATTAACTCTCTATTGCCTATTGCTAAAAAGCCTGCCCAACCAAATTACTTACATGACTCTTTCCAAATGTTTTTCTTCAATGAACAAATAAAAATACTAATTTAAAGATGCCAAGAATTGCTAGCAGCTGTGTATTATTTATGTAGGATACAGTCAGGGAGAGATCTAGTTAATCCGAACATCATTACATCAAAAAGCCAGGGACATTCCTGGAAGTGGTGACCATACAAGGAACGGCTGCTATCTAATCAGGTGTCTAACTCAGCAGGTTTAGGCTGCAGGCTGGATCCCATAAAGGGCTTGGGCACCTGGAAGTTAGGCATTGCAAGGCAGACATTTTTAGAAAGTTGGTCCCAAAAGGGAATCTGCAACGCAGAGGCAGATGCATAGGTCCCAAGGGTGTAGAGAAGCAGAGGAGATGTCAGTACCCATCACACCACACACTCGCGGTTAGGGCAACAGAAAGGTGGGACACCTGGTTCAAATCTCTTCCAGCCTGAGAGCCCAGATTCAACCATGTGTCTCCTCTGAGAGCACCACTGCCAGCAGGCCATAGGTGACACTGGTGTCGAGGACTTTCCTTTGGGAGCTGTGTCACCGGGGAGCTAGACACTCATCATTCGGAGCGGCAGCAGTAGTAATACAAGCAACAGCCTAATTTTGTAGCACCATGATTAGGGTAAGGGGCATGTTGGATCTTCCAGATGGGCACTGTTAGGATTAAGTGGCCTTGAAGAGGAGCACAGATCTATGCGTCCAAGTCCGTTCTGACTGCATACATTTCATAGAAGTCAAAAAACAAAACCAAGGGGCCACAAACAGCAGTATTAAGCAGAATTGTTATTTTTCACAGATTAGTAGGTCTCAGAAAAAGGCACTGTACAAATGTAGCCTCTTCTACAAACATATGGCATTTGCTATCAGCACCATATGTAGCTTCTGTACTTAGTGAAAGAGCATCCATTCTCGTAACATGTATACTGTATTTATTAAGTTATGCTGTGCCTTCCATAAACATCCACGGTTTTTACAATGTTATGTTCTCTATACAAAAGCCACTAGAATTTGCCAAGTAAAAGCTAATAAAAGCACGGAAAGGAACTCAATGTTTGGCTTATAGGGTTCATTTCACTTCATCCTGCATCCAAATGCAGGCATCAGGGGTGGGACACATCAGACAATTCACTTTGCCAGCAAACCAAGAACAGTTTATATTAACTAACTAAAATGACAAAAATATTTAGCTTCTCACCATGAAAGGCTGGCACAATAGCATATAAAACATAAGGATTACACAGCTTTACCCTCGTAGTCTGAAGGATCATTTAAAAATTAAAGACATCTACATGGCATTAGACACGCTTCCAACTGAAGTTGTCCGTATTTTTACAAAGGCTGAATGTGCAGCCAGTTCACTGAAGGACCAGACTCTTAATGCTAAATGAAAATGGGAATTAAGACTTCTTTCGTCCTTGGCAGTTGTGTTTTTCTGCTGACCTAAGCTCCACTGAAGCCCCATGACACTCCTGCCTGTTTGAGCACAGCCTGTCTCAGCCTTTCAGAGTGACTTCCATTCCCTTTAGTGATACGGGTGAATCCTCCTGCTTCCCCTCCAGCCCTCACACCCCGGCACGAGACAGGTTAGTGCGGAAAGCTCAAGAAACTGCTTGCCAGGATGGTTGTCTCTTCATGTGAATACGTAAGCCTACCAGCAGGTTTTGGAGACTACGTCAGTCTCGCAGCATCCCCTAGCTTCTTTCTTGGGGGACTGGGGTAGTCTGTTGTAGAAACACCCAAAGAACTTAGGCAGGCACCCAAAGCTGAAGTTGCGTTGAGGACCTTTACATAGGCAAGGACACCTCTCGGTTCCCATAGCATCCTGCATCCCACCGGTCAGACAGCCTGCTCTAGGTCAGGCACAAAATGCACATTTCACATCTCTCAGGACAAGTTTAACCACCTTACCCGTATCTTGTTTTCCTTACTAAATGTGTCCTTTCTTGACTGTGACTTGAGCAAGAGAAATTGCTTGGATCCCCATTTATTTTTCACTGCTATTCCTATCCCTTTACTGACCTGTATATCATCCAAAGTTGGGTTTTAGTATTTCATGCTTCTGTGTTCCTCCATTCTCCAAAAGGGCATTCCTATATTTGGAATCATTCTTGAATAGCTGTTTGCAGCCACTCCTGTGCACAAGATATAGCATTTAAACGGAAATTATTCAAAAAGTGTCCAGAAAACACTGACTGTTGTCAGCCTTGGGGGGAAAAAAAGTCACTTTAAATATACTGTGTCTCAATACCCTTCCACTGGCATCTGCTGCTGGTCTGAGACATGGTACTAGGTTATCGAGACCTTTCATTTGCAGTATTGGCTATTATGTGCTGACATTAATCTCCACCCCCAGCTTACCTAATACTGTGTTTTGAGCTGGGTCTCAGGCTGCTCTGAGTCAGACTACCACACAATGGCTGCTTCCACAACTCTGGAGGGGAGAAAGTGCAATTTGTATTTTCTTTGCACGGTAAAAGGTAAAATAACTACTCACTATGTATTTCTCTTTCTCTGCTGCAACAGTTAAATATTTTTCTACTGCAGCCACAGGACTAGAAGATTAAAGAGCTAAGCGCAGTCATCCGCTTCTTCAGCATGGTCCCGCCACACGTCTCAATCACTGGCTTCCCCCAAAGCCACAGTGGTAGAGATTAAAGTGCTTCTGGTCCATGGTAATCCAATCAGAGCTAGAAGGGCTTTAATCTCTGCCATTCTGTAGACAAACATTTTGGCAAAATGCCTTCCTTGCAGTATTCTGAATTCCACCTGGGCTGCGCTCTGGCTTTGACAGAGATTGGGGCTGTGTAGGATTATCACCCCACCCAGAAGGGTGACAATTGCTGCCTTTTCCCTTGGATTAAAAAAGAAAACACCTAATGGCATATCCTGCTACATGGATAATAAAACTGCTCCCAAGTTGTATACTGGGAAGCAATGCAAACTCTCTGGACAAAAGAAGATGTAAGGAATGCACTTTCTAATATAAATTGGGGACAAAGGGGTTCTTACTGTTCACAGTGCCAAAGGATGCAACGTTCAGGTCATTCATCACCTCCTAAGAGAAGGAAAGAAACCTCTATAACCCAGCCATGTAGAGTGAGCCCATTTTTTAAAAATGAGGTGACAACCAATTGAAATTCTGGAGCAAAAGCAAGCCTCTCCAGCCCAGGGAATTTGCATTATGCCCACAGGCTAGCACAGGGCTGTTCAAATTCTGCCCTGTCATATAGATAGGATATGGCATGATCTTCCTTGAAATGTTAGATTTATGTACATCTGTTTGTGTCAACCACATTACTTATAAGCAGTGAAGGAAATTTTAGCCAGAAAGGCTGACACAGTCATCCTGAAAAAAAAAAAACTGTTTTTTTTTAAAAAAAGAGTTTTTTCACTGACATGAGGTTCTGCAGTATTAACTGTTTCACACTTTTTTTGGGGTGGGAATCACTGATGAGATAAAGGATTTTCACTATCACCTCAATAATCACTTATTATCACTACCTTCATGTATCACTCCCTTGGACTCACACCTGTTCCATGAGTAGGAAGGGATCATCGTGCCTGCCTCTCGCTGCAGAAAAAGAAGCACTGAATTGGCCTGTGTTTCTCATTAAAGAGCAAAGGGGAAAATCTGGGGAGGGAATCAATAGGGGGAAAGGAAAAAAAAAAGAGAGAAAGAGAGATGAAGGAATATTATTCTAAAGTCAACGTGTAAATCTTTAGCTGTACAACTCCCACTTGCATTAAAGGGATTTGCACAGCTAAAACCTCATGCATCAAGTTGACAATACAGCCATAAAGATGTGAAATCTGAAGGGGGGTTTTGTTATGGCTTGGGATTTCTTAAATTTATTTATTTGGAAAATAGGTTTTTAAATTTTTATTACAAAAGGTGAAAGCACAAACAGCAACATGATTCCATTAGGCCCACATAGCCAGTGCCTGGACACCTAAAAGGATTTTTCCATATGGCAACTAGATATGTGTCCCACCTGCTCTCTGACAATGAGCCATTTGCAACATTTGGGCTAAATCTGTAGGATTAATCAGGGTAAAATGTTCTCATAGCCCCAAACCAACTTCCTTTGCAAGGAATGCTGATGGCAGGGGGCCTAAGAGAAATAATCTAAAAGATGCCTTTTCGTTTCCAGTGAGGATGCAACAGGTGGGACATGTCCCATGCAGCCCGCAGTCTTTACACAAGTTGTGCATCCTCACATCAACTGTCTAAATGTGAGAAGATAAATTTTCATGCCCCAAGCCCAGCCCTGGCTGTAGGCAGGTCCTATAAAGACAGGAAGAAAATCCTATTGTGCTTAAGGGCAGGGAAGCCATAGCTGGGCTACAGAACTCTGAACTCGGATGCTCAGTGTGGCTCTGGAGGAGCGTGGCAGCGGGGATGCTCACTCCCTTCTCTCCATCTGACCCCCTGGAGGTTGTGCCAAACTGCTGGCTACAGGCCCAGTCATCATGTCAGAGACATAATTATTGAGTAAGACCAAGAAGAACTGGGTGTCATGTTTAGCGACGGCACTGCTGCTTCACAAGGTGCAGAAGAATACACTGCGCACAGGAATACGGGCACGGAGACCTTTCTTCTATCTCTAGAAGTGGAAGAGGAGATCTAGCTCACCACATTTACTGGGAGCACTGCTGCATCACAGGCTTATTACTAGTGACAGGTTGCACCAAAACACAAAACTGAACTTCGTACTCTCTGAGAAAGCAGGGGCAACCAAAAGTTTCTGAGGAGATTTTAAAACCTATGGCAGGTTATAATCATTTTCTGCTTTCAACTTACTAAGTCAAATTTTGTCAGGTATCAAAAAGGCAGAAATATTGGTCAGCATTCTGCTGGTGAGACCATGTTAATGACCCACGTACTACTTGTCCTTTTCTCACCTCCTGTCTCTGCTTCTGCAGTTATCACTGCCATGAACAATCCCAAGAACAACTGCATCAATGAGCAGGTTTTTCCAATACACCTCCAACATCAGGCAGTGTTCCCCTCATCTCTACTACCAGCAGATTTAAAAGTGACCAGACCATGTCTCAATCCTACTGAAGCCGATGGAGTTACACCAGTTTTGAACAACTGAGACTCTCGCCCTAAGTACTTAGACTGTAGTATAAGTCCATCCCAAAAAATAGTAGTCCACCTGTACAATTTTCCTGTTGTCATTCAATGTACTGATCCAAGACTTTCAATGTATCTCCCATGGCATAAAAAGCCGCCACATCAGCGAACCAATATTGCCTGCCAAACTTCCAGCAACAATTTGCTCTAATCAATAATTCTCATGTAATATATTAATTGGCACCCTTTGCCACTTTTATCTCCACGACTTACAGCATGCAATTTGGCCTATCAATTTACTTTAAAAAGAATGATAACATTTACTATCATGATGAAGAGCTTATTGACAATGAGGATTTTCCACCCAAGTCAATAAAATACAGATTACTGTTTAAAAATTAAAAGTTCAAAGGAATTGCTTAAGAAGCAAAAACTGTAATAGAAACTTATCAACGCTAAATAAGCAATAAATAAGACAGTATGAAAACTGTCAGAGCAACTTAGCATCCCCATTCTATTTGCGCTTCATTTTATTAGCTAATCAAAGTGTCATATTATTTCTACTGGCATCTATTTACTGCCATGTAATTTTGATAAGGGCACCATCTGTATTTATAAAAGCATTATCTTAATAGCTGTCTAGCAATCTACAAACATAGGTGATATTTAACTTTTCTAAGGGGATCAATTTTAAACCAGGCAAAAGGACTGATATAAGTCAATATGCTGTGTTAACACACCGAGGGCCCTATTTGGATCTCCCCCTGCCATGTGCCGTTATAGCAGCCTTACACTAAAACCAAGGACACGCTGTGCGCTCTTCTTTGCTTTATTAAGATGTACAGCCATGAATTTTGTTTAGCAGGGCTTAGAGCAG
Organism: Aramus guarauna; assembly: GCA_013400195.1. NCBI lineage: Eukaryota > Metazoa > Chordata > Aves > Gruiformes > Aramidae > Aramus > Aramus guarauna. The sequence goes on from VXBL01004928.1 coordinate 1,866,349, forward strand.
CCCGGATTTTAAATCCCCAGGAAAAAAAAAAAAAAAAGAAAAAAAAAAAAGAATTGCCAGAGAACTATTTTGCCACAGTTTGTTTAAGTGACAGTGCTAATTTAGATTCTGTATGAATCAGGATTTTTTTTTCTCTTCTTTAAGGATTCTCTAGATGATTTAAGGCTGTAAATTTTTATATATAAAGAGCAGCTTTGTTACACCTTTTGCACTGGTCTACCTGCGGAGTGAGGAGCTCCAAACCCTGCCCCAGGTCAAGTCTCTTCCACCCTAGAAGTGCCACAACCCTTCAGTTGCCTACTTCCTCCTGGCTCCCAACTCTTGCCCTCAACAGCAGAGCAGCCCAGCTTCAGCAAAGAAAGTTAAGGCAACTTCTAACTGGAGTCTGCACTAGGGTTTATTCCCATGGGACAGGAGATGCCTCGCTGATTACCTCCTTCCCAAAGAGGACTCAGATCTCAGCTGTCCCACTTTCTGGTCAAGTTTTCACACAATACTAGCACTGCTGTTCTGAAGATGCAATGCATGGTACTTTGTGCCTTGCATGGTTTCAGAGGGATGTTTGAGGTATAACGTGGGTCACCGTGAGCAACTCTGGAACACCCTTCTTCACCCTGCCTCTTTCTGCCATCGTGGAGGGACACCACCTCAGCTCCTGGCAGCACCCAGAGGTGCCAGCTGCAGGCTCATGGCTCGTCTGGCACCTTCCTGCTAAGGCATGGCCGGTGTTACAGCTCAAAACTCTCTCTGAACATCTCTTTGAAAGACTTGGAGCTATGGGCAGCTGCAAAACACAAAACATCTTTTTAAGCAGCCACTGAAGCAGGGACTTTCTGAAATGCTTATGTAGAACAAGGCACCTAAACCCTGAAGCCTCACAGGAGGTTTAGGTACAGAAGACTCCCTGGATTTGGCTCCTTAGTTCTAGCTCTAACTCTTTGGTCAATGTGATGGTGAAACAGGAATTTCTGCAGGATTAAATCCTTTGGGATCTCAAATAAATACATTGTCTAAAAGCATGATTAAGGGGAAAAGAGTAGGAAAACGTAGCCCATCTTCCACTACGTGACAAGTACGTGTCAAATATTCTTAGACCAATTTTAGTACAATCATTTCTAATACATTTCAGTGTTAATTGCCATCTCCTATTTGACATAATAATTATACGTAACTGAATAACTATAAAATTGCTGCCTTATATTGCAAATTAGTAATTATAGTAGTAAACATTAACAACATGCCATATATAAAATAGTGATTTGTATACTGAAATGAATTAGAAATAATTGCAATGTGTGATAATTAAAATTATGCAAACATTAGCTATCTAATTGTTAGGTGAATTTTTTTTCATTTAGATTCTCCTTTTAGAGATTGAGATCATTATCCGAAATTTTTTTTAAATGTGTAACTCGAAGGCTTTTTTTAAAATCCAAGAGGGAATGAAGACAAGAAACACATCCTCATTGAGCCCAAATTTGAGGCAATGCTCATATACGTGGCTATCCAAGCAGGGCTATGACAAGAAAACCTTTAAGATTTCCCCACAGAGGAATCCTCTCCTTGCCCCATCTGCAGGATGGGACATTACCCTTATAGTTCAGAAGCTTGTAACCAGAATTAGTCATCATGATTAGCAACCACAACAACCTCAAAGACACCTTCTTGCCACTGTGACCTCTTAGGACTTCTGTGTAGAAAACTACTTGGAAGGCGCTCCACAATGTCTGCCTCAGGCTGCAGCTGGCTTCTTGTGGGCCAGTCTTATCCTCTTCCTGTGGCAGGACTTGAGTGAGCAATGGCGGGTGTTCACCTCAGACCCTTCCTCTCTTCCCAGGTTCTGTACCTCTTCTTCTCTTGATCTGTGGCGTGTGTGTCCCTTGCTAAGGAAAGACCTTTTCCTCTCTATTGATCATCACAACATTTCCAAATACAGGTGTCTAACTTCAGATACAGGGCTTTGAAAATTTTTATCTTAGATTTCAGTTTAGGTTTGGTAAAATGTTAACAGGTGAGAACTGGAAGGAACCATACAGAAGTTGGGCCAAAGTTAAAAATTAACACCTAGCATAACCTTCAAATGATGACATTAACGTCCGATACTGATGGGTACTGAAGATCTGTAATTCCTATCAGCTACACTGGGAGTTATAAAGACCATTTATATTCAAGCTTCCTCAGAAGTAAAATAGGAGAAACTTCTGTCCTGGCAAAATTTCCAGCTACTTGCAACTCTTTCCTCCACATTTTTCTACCCTGTATCTTTGTCCTCTTCTTCTCCAACGCTCATCTCCCTCCTATCTTCCTTTTTGCAGTGCTGTAGAAACCCTAATGGAGAGGAGGGCTTTGACATTAAAGTTGCTGTAGTGTGCAAGCAAGGAATAAATTAGGTTGCTAAAATGATGTGATAACCCTACATTTATCTGCTAAAGAACATCTTTAATACTAGTGTAAGACTGGAGCACTAATCAGAAAACAGTCGAGAAACATTATCAGCAACAGAGCAGTGAGAGGGGACAGCCCCTTTATGAAATTGTTTTCTTTGATAAAGGGAGTTTCTTAGTGCTGTAATTCTAACTCACATGAGTGATCATATAGCCACAGGTACAACACTCGTTATTAACTAACTAAAGAGTATGCACCAAATCAATTAAAAACAATCTTTAAAAGAAGGTACATAATTTAATTGTACCTAGGTACAGCTCTGTTCTAATTTATCTTCTGGCCACTTTCAAGGGATTTTACTTAGGTGTTTAATCTAACATTCATTGCAAAGGGTAATTCTCATGAAATTGCTGTGGCATCTCCTGTATCACTTAATGCAAATGCTTCAGTGCCTCGGCAATGGAGAGGAGCTTTTCCAATAAAGACACACATCAAAGTGCAGTATGAAGTGCTCTCTTTGTTCAAGTTGTTTTAAAAGCAGCAAAATGTTTCACACTAACGAGACATTCAGACTCGAACACCAGCTACATTTAGATGACAAATCACATTCCAAATAGTGGATGTACATTGCATGTCCATGATGCGACAAGGAATATGGGCTCCAGACATGTTTTGCATATAAAAGCATGCCCGGACTCATGCACTGGCACAGAAACACGAGATAGGAGCACGTCTGCATTATCAGCTGATGTACAGCATTAGGATATGCCTCTGACGTTTGGGGGGGAAATAAAAAAAAAAGAAAAAAAAATCCCAAAAAACTTATTCTTGGCTCCGAAATTCAGGTTTAGACGCTTATTTAAGTGGCCCAGTCATCAAAGGTGATGTAGCTGGCAGCGCCCGTTAACCTGACTGTTTGTGTGTGTTTATACAGTAAGTTCTAGCAGGTACCAAAGCAAAGAAGAACCATTATCTACTGCATGTCAGCAGGAGCTAAGCTTTGCATTCATCTAGAAAGTCTTGGTGGTCAGCCAACGAGAGGGGAATTGCTTCCTGGTGAAGGAAGATTGAACCCAGAAGACAAGGTAAGAGCTGCAGTAGCAGGTCCTCAGCGTGGGGTACCTGTAAGAGCCCACAACATAAAGCATCCAGATTTCTGGGCAGCAGGTAGATGGAACTTCCTTTACAGAAGGACCTTGAGTCTGAGCCTGCTCTTATTCTTCCTACAAAACTTCCAGAGTCCTGCCACACCATAATTACTCCCAATTTAGACCAATTCTGTTGTTTGGCACCACATGCCCAGTTTGGGAATGCAGGAAGTTGGGGCTGATGGCTCCCGGGGCTATGGGAGGTATATGAGCAACTACAGCTCGGTTAAAAAAGTCTGCGTAGCTCCATTACAACTTCCTCTTCCTGGGGAAGACCACAATATTGTGCAGGAAACAAAAACTTGGCTATTATTATCTGCTGTTCAAACAAGTGATGGGGAGAGCTTTCCTGAATAACGTCCCACTCAGCACAGATGCTGTTGCAGGAGGCAAGAGAGAAGGGGAGAAGGGGCACAAAATCCACCTTCAGCCCTGGGTACTGAATTGCTTCACCGCAGCCCTGATGGAAGACTGAAATAGCACCTCAGTGACAGGCAGCAGAGGGGGTTTCCAGGCAATCTTGCTGATACCTGCACATACATTTTCTCCATCTGCCAATTTTCTCTGGAGAAGGAGATAATCTGCTGCCTTACTCCGGTACTCCTCACTACTAAAAGCAACCAGGGTGGGGTTTTGTTTGGTTTGATTTTAATTAAGACCCCTACCAATATTGCTGTCCACCATCTCAGAAAATGGCTCAGGAGGATACCTACTTCCTCTCGCAGTTATTTTTCACCTTTACTCTTGTGCTGAATATATAAAACATCACAGTGGGTATGGATTCCCATATTTACAGAATACCTATGTAAGCAGCTATAAATCTTTTTATTTAGAAGCTCTCTCTTCAGGTTACCATTACCATCCATCTGACTAATAAATGTACTTATAAATGTGCATTTTTTCACATCTCTCTCACCGATATGGTGTCACTGTGTTTGCTAATCATGATACAATTATTCAAGACTGGCACCGTAAGTCTGTGCTTTCTTCCTTGACACAGAGAGCTCTGTACCTGTTAGCCAGCCTGGGTTTTTTTCATCTAAAAATGCTCTTAAATTTTTTCATTCTCTTGACATGAAATGAAATGCTTATGTTACAGTGAAGATTGGAATACGTTACTGTGTTAAAAAATAAAACCCGTACACAAACTCATGATATAAATATCACCCTACTAGGGAAAAGACATTTATGGTCATGTTTGCACAGTCCAAACGCCAACACATCAGTAATTTGAAATCATTACCAATCTTTAGTTTGTACAATAGAGTAAGTAAAAATGTTAATTTAAATATCTTTCCACACAGCAAAACTCTACTGACATCAGCATATTACCAAAACCAATTTTCTTACATCAACTCACATCTTCCCCTAATTCTGTAGCATAGCTCTTGGGAGTTGCTACAAGGTCTGTGTAAACTGAAAATCTAAATAACATTATGACGCCTGTTACAGAACTAATTTATAATCTAATACCCTAGTTGAATTTAATATCCTACTTATTTATTCAAGCAAAATATCTGGAAAAGATATGTCACATCATAATGCAGTTGTTATGAAAATGGGAAAAATAAAGAGGAACTTTAAGTACGCATAACAATAATCAGTAGGGACAGGTACAAGCAAGAACTGTTGCCTGCCCATCACATGAACAAAAGCTGCGGTGCCTTAGTAATTGGAATGTTTGTTTCAGAATTCAATTATTGACAAATCTAGTATTTTACATCAGATCTGCGAGCTGAAAATGCTCCTTCTATTAATGCTATTAGCTCCGCTGTACATCAGCATCTAACTGGTGGACAAACTGCTGCCTCCTCGTCAGCCACCTTTAACAACTCCTTTTTTTAACTGGGTTGAAGAATTGAGCTTTACAACAGTATTTGCGAACGTGCGCTTTCAATCTAAACACAGTCATACATGCATCATAACTTTCAAGTTAATGAAAATAGACTATGTCAGCGAATATCAAATTTAGCTCTTAATTTGCCTTTTCTAAGCCCTTCCAAGTGAACACATCTCTCAAACATAGTTTTGTAAAAATATTTAGGATCACAGCAGGAGAGAAAAACAAATGGGCTAAAATCATTCACAAAACATTTTGCTATTGAAGTGTCACTGCTGGATAAGCCCTGTTAGCTATTCTGGCAGAAACAGCATTTTATAAAAACTTAGTAGACCTGAATAGCATATTTATATGGCAGAGCTGAATGCCCAGAAAAAGGACAGCATCCTTTTTTAGCCAACTTCATACCCACCGTGGAGGCCTGCATAAATCACGTTACAGTAAATGCATCACCTTATTGCTTGACTTGAGTTGTGCTGCAGTCCAAGCTCTCAGCCTCCACCTGGCACTCAGCAGAGCAGAGCCAGCCACTGACCATCATGCTCTGGTGACTACCAGAGGTCACATAAACAACATCAGTGGCACACACCACAAACCCAACAATATATGTGTATACAAAAAAATTATAGATCGGCTCAACCCTCTTGAGTAGTCCGTCCTTGGACACACAATTCACTCTAGGGGAAAAGTTGTCCTGAGGCTGCTAGGAAAATGTAATTCCCTTGTTTAGCCGATTTGTTCGGTGTGTGCTTAGGTGCGCCCAGTTAGAGAGGGGGTGAAACTGCCCTGGTTGGAAGTCTGGGCCACAAAGGCAGAAGCTGGTCAACTCTGCTGCTACCCTTGAGGGTGCCACGCTGTTTGAGGGCACAGGATATCCCTGGTTGAGTTTAACAATGGCACCTCACTTACAGTAGTGTTTACTCATGGTAAAAACTCTCAAAAAAAGAGGAAAAGCTGCTCTCCAAGACAAGTCACAGAATGACAATTAGATGCTCCTCCTCCGTTTTCTCCAAAAACCTGCAGTTCCTTATAGAGAAACACACACACCACAGAATGGCTGATTAGAGAGATGCTGCCTCCTACTCCCTAAGAAGATGTCCCTAAGGTTTCTTTTAAAAACTAGCTTATCACTATCTTCTTTCAGGAGGTCAAAGGCTTGTCGAGCACTTGTCCTCCTATGATGTTCAGATCCTCCTCCAGCCCCTAAAGGCCACAGGCCCCATGCTGCTGCCTCCCTGAAGCCATGAGGTCACTAGCCCCCAGGCAGGAGGAGCTCCCCTCTGCCGCTCCTGTGCTCCCACACCCTGTGACAGGTTTTTTGCTAGCTAAGAAAAAAACAGGAGGCCAAAAAGCATGGTCTCCAGGATCATGGCAATCACGCAACAGATGCATGGGCAAGGGTACAAAGAAGTGCATCAGGCACCAGCAGCAGCCACCAGCACTGCTCTTCTCCGCCAAATACTCCGGAGAAGGACTCTTCCCCGGGAAGAGTTGGACTCTGCCAGCCTCACCATCTTCCCCTGGCTCCTGTACTGCTTCAGAGACAGCAAGGCAGAAAAAAAAAGTTTATCTAAATACAACCAGGAAAGCAGCAGAGCCTCTGCTCTGCTTTGGTAAGGCTTTGCACCGCCACCATCCCTCAGGGATGTAACATTGCAACAGCAGCCATTCCAAGTGGACTATCCAAAAATGTTTCTAGACATCTCACTATTTTATCTGCTTCACTCACTCTAAAAATATATATTTGAGGGGCAAAAAGTCATTATCTGAGATTAACGTCCCTCACACTTACTAAAAACCAACATTATGCATGGACTCCATTTGAGTCCAGTTAGCCATATCGGACTCCACGTAAAATCTTTTTTCCATGAGCACTATAAAAATAACCCTCACCTTATGAAGCTCATAGACAGACTAGAGAAGTGCCAAGCACATCTGGGGAAATTAGGTTGGGGGGGGGAGTCTTTTGTTTGTTTGTTTTGGGGGTTTTTACCATCTTTCTGCTGTTTGCATTTCTGAAGACTACCAGAGCAGAAGCAGTCCCCAGCATGCATTAAATAAGCTATATGGGGAATCCCCATAAGCTGCCTTTAGGCAACTGTGATTTATTTTTTTTTCACCACAGGTACAGCAGAGGAGGGACTCATAAAACGGAAGATCCCCAGCTCTTGGCTCTTCAGGCAGGCAATAAACTTCCCCTGGCCGTACGCGGCATGAAGGCTCCTCTTCTTTCTTTCAACAAAAGGCTAAAACCTGTCTGCATTTTTCTCCACCAATCCTTCACTAGGGGAAATTATTTTGGACAGCAGCACGGCCAGCTGCTCTTAATTATAAATCAGGTCTCCAGCATATGTGCACAGGACACAGGGCCACTCGAACAGTCGGAAAGATAAAGCTGTACGTGTGAGCCAACCCTCCGAGGAGCAAATGGTGGCTCACGAATTGAAGGCGCGCGGTTCTCCACCCACAAAGCCAGCCCTCCACCAGCTCGGCTCCCACGTCCTCTGCAACCCTTCCCCGTGCTCCTGAATGTAGAGCTGCTGGAGGACAGCAATGCTCAAAACCTTCAGTGCTTTACCACCTCCTTGCCAGCTTTTTCTCATTTGCTTTTAAGACATTCATTAATAGCCAGATTTGCTAGGGTTTTTCTTTTCAGTAAAAACAAACAGGAGAATATGGCCTGAGGGCCAAATGCATCCCATGAAGTGCTACACTATGGCCTGAGGCCACTCTCTCCTACTCTCTCTCATCTCTTTCAAATATTTAAAGATTGCAGAAAGGCAGGGACCTCAGGAGAACGTCTTGCCCGATGCCTTGCACCAACATACCAATCGCTGCATTATTTCAACAGAAAAATAGCCAGTAATAACCGAGTCCAGGTTTTTCATCAATGGGTGCCTCAAGCATTTATACTTATGGTTCAGACTCCAATCAATCAGGCTGATTTACGGTAAGTGATGCTGAGGGCCAAGAAACTCCCACCGAAGCTAACAGATTGCCTCAAAATCCTATCATGTCTTTAGATTTTTACGTGGGGACTTACGAAAGAATTCAATGAGTTTGAGTTCACAGCTCAAATCACTCCTTTTCTACTGGCTGTATGAAGGTTTTCACTCCTTTTACTTTCCTCCTGCCCAATGGCTCCTAAGTTAAAACGTTTGTATCATTTTTAAGACAAACATTTATGAATCTATCTACTTTACTCTGGTACACCTGCATCTAAGCTTCACATATTAGAGGGTATGCTTATTACACTTTTTATTTCTCAAGGTTTCTTTCCTCCTTTTGCCTTAGAAGCAGACATGAATGCAAACTTGAGGCACGCTCCTTTTTGTTAGCAACTTGGCCACATGATCCCTACAGTCAAAAATTAAGCAGCCACTTAGATGAGTAGCAAAATAATGGAGGAGGCTGCAGCAAAGAAGAGAGCATAAGATAGAGGAGGAAAATAACCAAAGGAAAAAGGGTATTTAAGAAGAATTCAAAATGAAGAAAGGATGTGATATTCTAAATATGTAGTACGCATTCACAGCTAAATGGCAAGCAGAAAGCACTGGCTAGTGCAGCTGAGGCTCTAGCTTGGTAACTAGTGTATTCGCTCCATATGTTCAGCAAGCACCGACCTAAGCCATCTGTTTCTTGTGTCTGTGGTAAAGGGAGCCAAAACCTACCTGATTTCTCACACCTGCCTTCCCTCCCCAAATGGCAAACGCTTACAAAGAAAATAAAGCACCTCTCCTCGGTAGACACAAACCTCTGGAGCACGTGTGTGTCTGTGCTTGCATCTTGGGGGGAAGAGTTCATTCCCCTGCGTTTCATAACGTGCCAGAAAAATATATGACATCTTCTAATAACTACAGGGCAGATTTTCCAAGTCAGGCATGTGCAATTGGGCAAGCCTAACTTATGCATGCAAATACCAGATGTGCATCATGCACAGATAACTGACCTGCACACGCAAACACAGATACAGTTGTATTTCACAACTCTGATGATACTGGGGCACAGGTTTACCTTCAAAAGTCGACTCTCGCTTGTGGAATTTTACATCCCGATTGCAAGGAAAAGATGTTCATTTAAGTTATTCAGCTACATACTGGTATTCAGCTGGAGTTCAAAGCAGTCAGCCAAAGAAAAAATGCCCCAATCTTTCAAAAGAGGTAGGAGAAATGTATGGTAAGGAGAAGATTTTAATCAATCTATATCCATCTGCTATAATAACAGCACTGTCGTTTATACAACGCCCTATCTAAAAACAGTCTCAAGAATGATTATTTCTAGTATTTGAGAATTAGATCCTGACGGAAGGCAATTTAAGTGGTGCATTGAGTGTTTTATGAACATGCAGTGACAAGTAAGACTGCTGTACACAGGCAAATATGAAAAGTGAAATGAAAGAGCAAGGAAATAACAGAACTGAGTGGCACTGTCGTACAAGGGGTGGACGGATCCTCACATCTTTCATCCTGTGATGGTCTGGCTGCCATTGGCCGATCTCACCAGAAACTGAGGGAAGCAAATGATGAAAAAAAAAAAATGAAAGGATCCTCAAAGCTGCTGAGAAAGGAATAACAGATTTGGGCTCTGACCTGACAGAGTCATGGAGCCAAGGTCCTTTTGAAAATCCTTATTTAGAAATCTAAAGATGTGACCTGATTTCACAAAGTACTGAGCACCCAGAAGATCCCATTGACTTCAGTGTAAGTAACTGCAAGAATACAGCATATCCCCTCAACTGCTAACAATTTCACGAAGCAGGTGTGTCACCTACAAGATCAATGGGATGGGTAGGTGCTACGTATCTCACAAGATCAAGTCCACCTGGCTAGGAAATAAACCAATTGCTACATCATTTACCCTTTCTTTCTCAATGTATGTTCAAAATAAAACCAAAATTACAAGTTCTGTTCAATGAATGGTACTGACTTGTGAAGCCTTAATGACACCTAGTATATGAGCAATCAATATGTTTACACACATAAAATGGGTCCTTTAACTCTTCAACTCTTCGCAGTAATCTTAACTTATGTGCTGTCATTGTTTGAACGTTTTCCAAGGTTTTTCTTTATGAATACTGTAGCCTGTCCTGAATCTCAGGACAGCACAGCTCAGGTCAAGAGTTTTGGAACAGATACACAAATGAGCAAATCCAGTTTGCCTAAAATAAGAAAGTACATTATTTTTTCCCTAAACGAAAACAAAGGTCGGCTCTTTTCAGAATGAGAAATATTTTGTTTAAGGATCCTAGTCCTCTTTTTTATTTATTTATTTTGGATATCTATACGTTTTAAAACAAACATCCTGGTATGTTCACATTCACCAACAGCTGATGTTCTCAGGGGGAAGAAGCCAGTGTCTGAGCACTAATAATATATTGCTATCCAAGTCAGCTTTGAATGCTTTAAAAGGCCTGATACCATCTGACCACTATGCCATCAGCCTTATGTGGACACCTGAGTGTTACTGAACTGCCCTGTTCTATAAAATCTTTTTATTTTTTCACTGCTGATTTGCTACAGAAGAGACTCCTGTTTCTGCCTTAACAAAGCCTTGTGGTGCTGGGTTTCAATTCAGAATTCTAAACCAGCATACCAATTATTTTAAATGCTGCAAATACTTCACAAAAAAATGAACAGTGTTATATTGTAGGCTGGGACACAGTTCTTCATAGTCATATACTTAACACTGCAATATTGTCCACTGCTACATGTACAGAAACACATACTCATACACATGTAGAGCAAGTCAAAATTGAAAGGTAAACCCAAAAGTTCTTCTGTGCAACCAAACCTGGATAGATCTCAGCTCTTCTTTTTTTTTTTTTTTTTTTTAAATATGGGTACTGAAAGCAGAAAATGTTTCTGGTTTTGACTTTACTTTTTAGTAAAGAAGGTATTTTAGTAAAATATATGCTTCTGGTTTTGATTTTACTTTTTAATTGGGGAAAAAAAAGACAAACAGTAAATTTTGCTTTAAACCCACCACTCTTTGCCTACACCTTAGCAATCTGTACAATAACAAGGATGAGAAGATACAGGTTTACAGCAGAAGTTCCTGAAAATTAGAGATTTTACATCAACCAGTGATCCTTCTCCCAACCACCAGTCTCCCACAAGCTATTCTGCCTGGTTATGGACCTGTGGGACTACCTGAAGAGTGCCCAAGTAACCAAAGACAGGACCAAACAGCACAGGCAGCATCTAACCACCCCACTGACGCCTGACCTCCTCTGGGACTCTTCCCAGCCCAGGTCTGGCTTTTGGCTCCCTACACCCTTACAGAAAGCCGAGGGATGCAGCAAGGAATGAAATGAGGGGGTCAAGGAGAACTGTTTGTCCTACAGAGGACCGAGGGAGACTGGAGCAGAGATATTACATTGCTGGAAGAAATGTAGTCTGGCTGCCTATCAACAGGCATTTTTTCTGCCTGTCTCCCTAGATAAAAAGAGGAGCTACCAAAAATAATGCTCAGGTACTATAGTTAATGTGAAGCCGGAAGGACCACGTCCTGTTTTTCAGCATGCGGCAGCCAGAGAAAACACGAATCTGAAACTCCTCGCCTAATGACCCTTCCTTCGCTCAACAGACTTAATGTCTCATAGTTGTACAAATTTAATTTTACCCAGTGAGAAAATACTACAGGTTTAGCATTGGTACAGATTATTTGACATCCATCCAGTAATGACGCAACCAAGTACCCATTTCATATTAATCTCAAACAACCACAACTAAAACTGTTGCTCCAGCCGGGAATACTGGACAGGCGGCACCTACACCTGTGTCACAGGGATGTCAAGGCAGATGCAGAGATTCCTGGTGCCCATCGCCACCTGTCCCGCGTTACCAGGCTTCACTCCAGCCGCAATGATGGACTCGGTCACTTTGAGATTGCTGTCTACTATAGTACTTTCAAACAAAAAATTTAATTCTAATACCTTCAATTAATTCTTTAAAGTGGTAGCTATTATACATTTTAATGCATCTCTTATTTTGGTCAATTCATAAATCCCTTCGTAGGTACAAACATTCTAAACTGAAGGTAGGTCTTACTGGAAAGGGCACTTACCATTCTTTCGCCATCTTTGCAAGTCTACCTACACACAGGTTATGTATTATTCACTGTTCTATTTGCTGGCACAATAATCTCTGTAAATTTTAAGAATTTGAAAGAGATAGGTTCTGATGACTGAATATTCAACTGTTCCTTAATAGCAAGTCTTGAAGTACAAACACAACTACAGAATCTGTCAGTACAAAGCTTTTTTTCATTCAAACAAATGCAGACTTTATCAATTTTCATTATTAATAATGTTTAGGAAAAAACCACATATTTTCAGAGAAAGTTACCTAATCATGTTACGGTAGTTCTGTTTGCCAGAATCAAAATGTGAGACAGGTATTTGAGACCTCCCTCATGTACACTAATGAATGAAATCCATTTTCACTATTTTGTTTTGCCGTGATGTGTTTTCAAGTAACAGTAGCATTTATAACCTAAGAACTTGTCCTCAACTCTTTGACATAAGCTACCCTTCACTTAAAGGCTGGCAAACTGACATATCGCCTGTAATTTTGAAACTCTGTTGTCACATACAGAAAAGCAATTGAAAATTGTTCTTACACACTTCCAAAAGCAGCTGGTGAATGACATGCAGTGTACTCTTTCCTGCTACACGGAATCACAGAATTACAAGCACTGCAATTAGCTGGGAGCACATACTCATTTTCTATTACTCTGTAGGCAGAATAGTGTCTCCAAAATTTTCATTAGCATTATCAGCCACAAATGATGGTACAAAGTTGAAATCACATTATTCTAGTTTGCGTTTTTTCCAGTATTGTTTTTTGTTTTATTCCTGTATTGAAAAAAACCTGTATTCAATTATATAGTAAAAAAGCTATCAGAAAGGTTTTGCCGTTTTGCCATTTTCATGGTTTGAGGCACCAGTGGTCTCAAATAAAAATACATGCTTTCCACCAGATTTTTGCTTTCTCAACTGAAAGAAAAGTGATTGCTGGCAATACTTAGAGCTTTTCTCCTACCAAGATGTATCATTGTAGCTATAGGTGAAGTTTGGTAAAAAATATTACATGCTGTTACAATCAAAACTTTCCTATAATTAAACTAATTTCCCTATACTTTAATTGTTAGAGTCCCTCCTGCAATCACAACACATGCAGGAATGCAACTTAAAAAATAAATATATCATTTTTTAAACATAAAAATTATTAGACTCAGACACTGTCTCTGCTCTCCCAAACTGTGCTGGGCCAATAAACTCAATGTTGTGCCTCATACAGCCAGTAATAAGCTTATAGTAAGTAAAGCTTTAACAGAAAAAAAATCTGGAATGTTTATCAATCCCAGATGTAATTTTTAGCAGTCTACAGCTATTAAGGAAACACCCTCCAAATATAGCGTTTTGGATTTCAGTAGAAAATTAAGTGCATTTTAACACATACAGTTGATATGGGAATTGGTAAAGAAAATATTTCAAAAGCATTGCAGTCATGTAACATGTTGCTCTTTGGGATCAAATACACGATTTGGTTTTAAAACCATCAGAAAGGTCACCAAAATGAGAGACACTAAGGAGAGAGCTTGAATGCAGCTACGTGGAATTCCCTGCAATTGTATTATTACTCCTAATACTTCCCCCCCTTTACTTCCATTCCTCTGGATAGATTCTCCAATTTTCAAAACTACTTAGCTGGATCATTCACAGTGACGTCCAAAACAGGCTTTTTGTTTGTTTAGGGTTTTTTTCGGAAGGTGTTTTCCACTCCTTGTTTCCTCACTTCTCCTCTGACACTCTCGCTGGTCTGGATCCGACGCTTGGGGTGCACCAGTTCTGCTTTCCAACCGGAGCACAGCGGAGTGAAGCCTCCCCCTACAACCAACCCTCTGTGCAGCTCAGCACGGCACATCAAAGCTGGAGCTGGAATCCACCACCACTTTTATGCTGCTGAGCTTATAATAAAAATTTCAGTGAACAAATGTAATTTATGTAGAAACTTCAGGCCCTGTGAGGAGATGGCTTACCACCATGATTCAAAGCCCTTCCTGTACACAGTATTCACTGAAATCTCTCCAATAAAATGCACTTACGTGTGAAAGAACTTACTGTTTACAATGTCTTTAGTAAACCTTTCCAGAAATTTTCTTTCATTTCATGCATAACCTTATGTAGGTTACAAATAGAAGAGCAGAGGTTTTAATAGGCAAGATCTCAGAATCCCTGTCGCCAGTTTTTTCAAGCGTGCAAGCTGAGGCACTTTTAGGACAACAAAAAAAGGACAACTTCTGGGTTTTGTGGGTTTTTCACTAAAAGGCTCAAGCTCTTGAACTCTGGACTAAATAAAATATGTAACAACAGTTGCCCTCTCTTGTAGGCAGGAGGAGAGTGCGAAGGAGGGAGCGAATCCATGCTAACTTCTGAGTTTATTCCCCTCTGTTTCACTTTGCCGTAAGTGATGTGTGGGATGGGTCAGGAGTGGGAAATGGCACAGGAGGCACACAAATGAGAAAGCATGTTTGGACAAGGAGAGTTGCACTTCCCCGTGGTCAGACTGGGATGTATCCCTGGGCTGGGGGCTTGGCACCATCTCCAAATGAGCTCATCCCCCGTCCCGTTCATCTGACTCTTCAAAAAGCTATGACTGACAAAGCTTTAACTCGTGGGCCACGTTCTTGCCTCTCTACATCAAGTGCTACGTGTCCAAAACGCAACAGGTTCCCTCCTCTCGCCATTCTTACGTGATAAAGAAAGGTGAGCAAGGATNTGTGTCCAAAACGCAACAGGTTCCGTGTACCTGCTAGAAGGAATAACAAGCACAAGACCCACCAATTGCTTAGTCAAAAGGAGTCTTTCCACCTCTGATTCTACAGCCTACTCATAGGATAAGTACAAAATCCTGCACTAAGGGACATCCTGTGGATTTGTAACACTCTCTGGGGACAACACGTTCATAAACCAAGGAACAGATTAAGTTCATCCATGCAGTTTTTTTCCCATCTATGGTGGATACAGTATAGATAATAGTCTCAATTCAATAAGTAATCCAGATATAATTCGATACTTTATTAATGCAATTCAACCCACGTCACTGATTGAGCAGCCTTCACCACAATTTACTCCCCGAGAACCCCGCGGGCGAGAGAACGCCCAGCAGAGAACGTGGACGTGTGCAAGAAAAGGAGCTCAGCACCCTCCAGGAAGACCTTGAGCCATGACAGGTTTTCCGTGCTGCCCACCCTCCTGCAAGAACTCCTCAAAGATGTCTGCGCACACCCCGAACCCTCCGCTCCAGTTAAGGACCGACTGTCATCACCAGGGAAAGTGAGGCCTACGCCTCCATTGCCTTGGTATGGAGTACGCACACTACATGTGCTAACTTCAGCAATTTCATGTTTAGCAAGTTTTACTTGAAATAGTTATGTCTTAGAATAAAACAATAGCAGCAGTAAGCATGACGTGAATTCAAGAATAGGCTTCTGTTTCTGATGTCCTGCACGAGTCATAGCCCCAAATTTTTATCTTTAAAACAGGAATAATTACACTGCCCTCCTTGTAATATAAAAATAAAGCCATTGACACGCTGGCTAGTCAAACTGTACAGTGATGGATAAATACCTAGATAAATAAGTTAATTCAGGTAGGATGCTTCCCTCCTCTCGCCATTCTTACATGATAAAGAAAGGTGAGCAAGGATCTCACCAGGCTTTCCTTGTACATTATTTCCTGCCATTTCTACCATTAATCTCTGCTCAAAACTAAGTAATTCCAGCTTTCTACTGGAAGTCTTTCCACAGATCTAGTTACTTCTAAAACATCTTTTAATTTCTGCTATAGAGCTGACTTTTGAAGAACACATTTATGACTAAACCTGCTGTTTCACAGTTATCAACGGAGATCAACGCACCTCCAGCAGGAACGTACCAAATAAACATAAACAACCAATGAAACAGCATACCTATACTCTGTTTTCCTTCTCAGAGTATTGCTGTGTATTGTGTACCCAAAGTTTTCCACATAAAGCCTCCTCAAATACCACCCTTCCAGCAAAAGATTGCTTATTCCACAAAATACTGTGTTAATTCTGTTGTTTTTTGTTCCAACTATTAACGAAATTACTAGAAATTCTCTCGGACACTGAATAATCAGAATAGGGCATGTAGGAGAGTACAAGAAAGGTCAGCACACAGCCATAGCTCAGGGTTAAAAAAGAACAAATATGGAAACCCTGCCTGCCAGAGACTGCTGAGTATCTACGGATTTGGAGATAAAAAAAGCAGGAGTCCTCTAAACCTTGAAAGTTTACAAATTATATTTTGCATTAGCTTCCATGTTTTCGGTACAAACCAGTATAGGACATTACGCTTCTCTGTTTGCAAAAAAGCGCTCTCGCTCATATGGCAGCTGAAAATATCACTGAAAATATATGTGCTTATGCGTTGGTTATCATCTATATTTGATAACTAATGTCATAACAGACTTCCTTATTTATGCAAGCACACATAAACACACACTTATATATATACATGTTTATATGCATATACACACACACGCGCGTACCTCTGTATGCGTACATGTATTTTTGCATATATAAAGAAATATGCATGGAAATACCCATTGAAATCTCCACTCCACGTCTGATTAAAATGTATTGAAATATTTAGTCATTACAGGCTTGGATATCCATCACTTGAAACTGCATATTTACACATTCAGTAGTACGATTAAAAATGGTTCATGAAATAATTGTTCATTAGTAGGTCTTAAATTAGGGGAAGTCTGAAATTATGAATATTTTAGGCCAACCAAGGGACAAGGATGAAATCTGTGGTTTGTGAATTCTGCAGAGCAGCTCAAGGCTGCTTTGAAAATATGACACATTTCATGCTTATTGTAATACTTTTTGTTCATATTCAATGCAGCAAGTCTCCTGCTCAGATTAGTTTGGATTTTTGTCAATTTAATGTATCTTACGCATTGTTATTATTTATTATTTAATCTATTTATTGAATAGATAAATTCAACTTCTATGAAGCTCATATCAGAAATCACTGAGGTTTTAATGAAGTGCAGTTTGAAAATATGCAGATTTTTGTGCAAATTAAAATGTAAAAACCTAAAGGCAGAAGCTATAAAACATACTGTTTGTCTGTTTCAGAAACTATTTCTGGATTTTCAAAAATCTGTATCCATTTTCTGTGGTTTTCATGCACACACGGTCCCTTAAAAAAATCCCAATGAAACGATCTTTTATGATAGCATGCTACTGATATATAGAACCTCTACTCATCTTCCATTTTAGAAACTACAGTACCTTGTTTCTATTTTCTATTCCTGAATCAACTTAGCAGTCAAGGTAGCTCATAAAAATCTGACTTCTTAATTTATTTATCAGAATGAAGAAAAAAATCTGGTGGTAGAATAATTAATAGTTGTGACATCTGATACACTATAAAAAGCTTGACTTCATGAGCACACAACACTTGATGTTCTGAATAATACCCTTTCCCAAATGCTGTAATAGGACAGTGTACGACTACTGGTTTAAAAACTACTCGGTTTAAAACAGCATAGCAAAACTGGCAGTGGAAGCTTGTAAACCAATATGGGTGGTTAGTGTCCTGTTTGTGGCCCATCTGGAAACCAGGGTGGGTGAACGGAGGCTGTACCATGACAGCCACCTTCTTGCTCTGAAGAAGCACCTTCCTATACCATCTAAGAATAAACACTTACCTGCTTGATTCTTCTTATGCAAGAAAACCAGCTCCTCCACAACGTTTGGCTTTGCTGTGTTAACACTCACCTTAGTGTGTTATTAGGAGTGCTAAGTATTTTTTCATAGATGCAGCTAGTTACAAGCAACGACCAGGCTTGAGACAATGCAGCAAAGGTTTCACTGTGACAAAGGAAAGAACAGACAATTGCATCTCCAAAAAGTGTTTCTCCTTCAGTGACACCAGATTTAAGGGTAGGAATGGACAGAGTTTGGCTTCGAAGAGGGATAACATCCTTTGTGGGAAGAGGCTGCTTAGAGAAAATTATTTTGGAGTAAGCAGAATTCTAAAAAGCAGCAGGGGAATTGTAGCATAAGGCATGTAATGATGTAAAAACTGAGTTATCACAGAATCGTAGAATCCTAGAATGGTTTGGGTTGGAAGAGACCTTAAAGCTCACCTATTTCCAACCCCCCTGCCATGGGCAGGGACACCCTCCACTAGACCAGGTTGCCCAAAGCCCCATCCAACCTGGCCTTCAGCACTTCCAGGGAGGGGGAAGTGTTCAAACATTAATGATGAATTGATGGCTTTCCACACAAAGTGAGCACAATACATGTTGTGAAAATACATTGTGAAAAAAAATTATCAGAAATGTAATTGTAATTTTGTGACTAAGAAAGGTCACCTTGATAGCTGTAAGGTAAAAAAGTTGTTCTGAGGTGGGCAAGGAAAAGGAGGCATTGCTCATAGAAATTAGCTGCCGCAGAGAGTGTCTAAATGGAAGAATTATCAATCCAGATCATGATGTGGCAGTTTCTAATGAGAAAGGCAGGATGCAAAAATAACATCTCAGTGTAACTATTAAGCCAGAATAGATGCTGTTTACTGTATTAATGTTGCCTTTGCTGGTGTAAAAAAAACAAAACCAGGATTGTATTAGGCCATCGTGCTCCCATCTTTTCAATTACAGAGATAGAACAATCTCAGATTCCAAAGCTAACTACAAATCAAAATTGTGTTATGTTATCTACTGAGACACAAATGGAAAATAAATACTGTTAACTGTCACTTTCCATTAGGTAACAGAAATTCAATTACATTTCAAACAAGCCTCCATGTCAACAGAATAAATCTGTTTCATAAATGAGCAGGTAACCATTTTTGATTCTAACTTCCCAAAGGGAAAAAATCAATTTTAATCACAATTGTTCATTTTTTTCCATATGAATGTTTTGGAGCAAAGTACATCATCTGACCTAATAAATATCGTTGTATAGCACCGAGGTTTAGGAAAAAGGAACAAGGTATGGAGTAGAATTATGAAATTCATCTGCTGATACACTGTACTGGTTTTCCACTGAAGGCTCACACTGCCCAACTGACCTATGGATCATCGTCTTTCCTGGTCTTCTTACTGTATCAGAACATCGGAAACTCAAGTAAGCATCAGCAACTACTGCAACAATCAAAAGTTCATCACAATGTAACAGCCACTGTAAAAAGTGATGGGCTTTATCAAGGTGATTACACTTTGAGAGATTGAGGCAAGTAATAAAGCAGCTTTTTGGAAAGAAAGGGCCCCACTGTCTTCTCAGATACAGACAAAACAGTTGGGTGAAATACTCTGCAGGAATACAGAATTTTGTTTTGTGGATTCAAGAGTACCTTCTCATTTAGGAGACCACCGCAGTAGTAACAGGAAATGAAGAAATCTGAAATTGGGATCTATATTTCATAGAATCATAGGACATCTCAAGTTGGAAAGGATCCATAAGGATCATCAAGTCCCAACTCCGTGCTCCTTGCAGGACTACCTAAAACTACACCATATGACTAAGGAGTGTCATCCAGATATTTGAGATCCCTTTGTAAATTTTTATACCAGGTTTTGGAAATAACAATCCTGTTTTACCTGCACAAGAGCCCCAGCTTGACAGAAGCCTGCCCTGATGCAGAGCAGAAGAAAGACTCAGCATCTGAGTCTTGAGCACCAGACTTTCTCTCTTTTCTAAAGCACAAGAGGCAGAAAAAAAAAAATCAGCTTGATATAAAGAGCAAGAGTGCTGTGACACCAACTTCACATCTTGTCCTCCCCATGTAAGCAAGAAGACGAACAAAGCCACCATTGGCCTGACGTGGGGAAAATCTTGTCCCTGCACTCCCCTTCAATTCTGGAGGGGAAGCCTGAACTGGAAAGCAAGTGTATCTGGCAGCCGTGTGCACCCACAAACAGTATTAATTACAACAGACAGAATGGACATCCTCAGCTACTCAACTGCCAATTGGCTGACTGTCACATTCGGTTAGAGAATGAAGAAAAATACTCTTAATACCACAAACTTATTTCTTTCTATGGAAACTCACTGCGGAGAACACAGAAGTCACAAAACATATTTCTTGTAACACAGTGAACTGGTTCAGAAAGTAAGTGAAATTCAGCCATTAAGTGGCAGTGGTCACAGTGTAATTAAATTGGATCCCCTCTCGGGGTCATCACATCAAGAGGCAGTGCTATGACATTAAACTTGAAGCAGAAGAGGGGCTTTTTTCCTAAATTAGGAAATTAGTTATAGAGCAAAAAGGGGAGAGAGTTAGGATATTAAAATCCATGGAAATCTACTAAAAATACCTTATTAGAGTCACAGCAGGCTTATATATCCCAAAACAAAAATAAAGGAAGCAAAAAGTCAAGAACAAAATAGTATGGCTAAATAATAAAGCACAAAAAAACCCTAAGTCATGAGAAGTCAATAGTCAAAACCAAATTTCATTACATAAAGTGTAAAAAAACAGATTATAAGGGTGAAGAAAATCCCCAAAACAGATAAATACACCGTACGAGTAAGAGGTTCTATACCTACAGCTTCCAGTAGGAACTGCATGCCTATTAGGCCACCTGGGCACCAACAGTTGAGTTAAACAAAGAAAATGGCTAGGAAGCTAAAAATGTTCTTGGAATCACTACCCATCACAATTAGTAATACTTGGGATGGGCAACTCTCCATCATACTGGTGTTGTCAGAGACAGGATGATTAAAGAGGATGAAATTTGACAAATTCAACTGTCTACTCCCAATAGGACCAAAAGCCTTCCTCAGTTTCAAAACCTTCTGCAAATCTGACCCCACTTATAGCACATCTGTCATCTTATGACTCTCACAGCAGAAACGGAGACAGTATTTGAAGGTGAAGTAGAAGAAAAAGATTCTGTTTTGAATGTTCTAATATTATATGCTCTGTATACTGCATAAAGTTTGGGTTTATAGTTTTATAATTTCTAAGAATATAGGAATAGGTGGGCTGGTTCAGAACCAGGGCGAGCTCTTACCTGTTTTCAACCGTGTCCTCAGTGCTCAGCCTCTAGGGGAGCCATAACAGGGCACGAATATATGATACCTCCCCCCTCCAAAGTCCTCTCCCTACCTTGGCTATGTACAGTTGATGGAATTTCCTGTTCTTGATGCTGGTTCCCTCTTTTGTTACTCTCAACAGATCTCTCTTCCAATTACTTGCTCAGTATAACCCTGAACCAATTTTCTGTAGGTTCTGAAGATTCTGTATACAATACTTCCTCTGTCAGGTTTTCATGATAAATGTTTCCTAAACAGTATCTTAAGCTTAGCAGTTTCCAACCCCAAAAGTGGGCTGTGAAACACCGATCCAAGTTCTGAAAGAAGCAAGGATCAAGAGAACTGAGTTACTAGTGCAAATGTATCATTTTACTTCCAGCCTCGAGGATAAAGGTGAGAAGTTGTGCACAATCCATGTAAGTAGAGGCACACAATTTTTAGTCTTCAACCAGAAAGAGGTTGGTTATTACCTACAACAGAAATCAGGAGTCACAAAACACATAGGGAGCGTAACAGAATTCCTCAAGAGAAGGGTGGCCTCATCCCGCCAGGAGTGTCCTGAGAACCCATCTGTAACAGTCTGAGTGAAGAAAAGAGAGAGCAAAGGAACATTATACACACTTTCTAGAAGATTCTTGGTATGAATTTACTTAGAAAACCTGGACACACAGCCATGAAGGCCAAGTATTTTTGAGGGGTGGGGAAGGCCTCCATGGGAATTAAGAAAACCTAAGATTACATTCCGGTCTCAAAAGGCGCTTCACTTCATCAGCTGTAGAGGACACCTTGGAGACCAGCCTTGATAACTAATGTGAGTCTTTGTGGGTATTCACAGAGTGCAACCCACGCATTTACAGGTGCATTCCTGCCATGGACTAAAAGACTAACTAAATGATTGGATATAGGATATAGGGACAAGGAGGAAAAATAAGTAGTGCAGGAAGAAAGCATGTCCAAAGGGTCAATACTATGAATGGCATAGTTATTCATATTTACTAATAACTGAAAGCTGACATGCTTTAAGTAATAAGAATCTGAAATTTGCTGACTACAGAGAACTATTTAGGGTAGTCAAGACTACAAAGGATTGTGAGGAACTCCAGAAGGACCTTTAAAAAACTAGGTAATTGGACAACCTGACAGCAGATGAAATTCACTGTGAAAAAAGTGCAGAGTAGGGTACACTAGAAGGAACAAATTTAAAGCCACTTGTACATACTGATGGGTTCTGAATTAGTTATAACCTCTCAGGAAAAAAGATGCAAGATTCATCACGGGCACTTCAATGAAGACATTTGCTCAATACACATGAGGGGTCAAAAAAAGTGAACAGGATGTTACCGTGTATTGAGCAGGGAATACAGAATACGAAAAATATTAATATACTGCCATTTATATTGCCATCACTGTAAATTAATGGCACATACTCCCCTTGAATACATTACCTCTGTCAAGAAGGACATGAAAAAATAGTCCAAAGGACATCAAGGATAAAAATCTTCCTGCTTGGTCTGTTTAGGAGCCTGGTTGACAGAGTCCCTTGGGAGGCAGTCCTGAAGGGCAAAGGAGCACCGGAAGGCTGGGCATTCTTCAAGAAGGAAATCTTAAAGGGGCAGGAGCAGGCCATCCTCCTGCCGAAAGACGAGCTGGTGGGGAAGAAAATCAGCGTGGCTGAACAAAGAACTTTGGCTGGAACTCAGGAAAAAAAGAACAGTTTATGGCCTTTGGAAGAAGGGGCAGGCAACTGAGGAGACTACAAGGATGTTGTGAGGTTATGCAGGGAGAAAATTAGAAGACCAAAGGCACTGTCGTAAAAGACAAAAAAAACATTTCTACAAATACACTAGCAACAAAAGAAAGGCTATGGAGAATCTCCATCCCTTACTGGATGTGGGAGGAAACATAACAACAAAGCATGAGAAAAAGGCTGAGGTACTTAAGGCCTTATTTGCCTCAGTCTTTAATAGTAACAACACTTACTGTCAGGGTACCCAGCCCCCTGAGCTGGAAGACAGGGATGGGGAGCAGAATGAAGCCACACAATGCAAGGGCAAGTGGTTAGCAACCTGCTGCACCACTTAGATACACACGTCTCTGGAGCCAGATGGGATCCACACAAGGGGACTGAGGGAGCTGGCGGAAGCGCTCACCAAGCCACTTTCCATCATTTATTATCAGCATTCCTGGCTAACCAGGGAGGTCCTGGTTGACTGGCGTTTAGCAAATGTGATGCCCATCTACAAGCAGGGCCAGAAGGGGGATCCAGGGAACTAACAGGCCTGTCAGTCTGACCTCAGTGCTGGGGAAGGTTACAGAGCAGATCATCTTGAATGCCATCATGTGGCATGTACCATACAACCAGGTGATCAGGCCCAGTCCACATGGGTTTATGAAAGGCACGTCCTGCTTGACTAACCTGATCTCCTTCTATGACAAGGTTATCTGCTAAGTGGATGAGGGAAAGGTTGTGGATGTTGTCTACCTGGACTTTAGTAAAGCTTTTGACACCATTTCCCACAGCATCCTCCTGAATAAATTATCTGCTCATGGTTTGGACAGGTGTACTCTTCACTGGGTAAAAACTGGCTGGATGGCTGAGCCCAAAGAGTTGTGGTGAATGGAGTTAAATCTTGTTGGTGGCCAGTCACAAGTGGTGTTCCCCAGGGCTCAGTACAGGGGTCAGTTCTCTTTAATATCTCTTTATACAAGGCTCAGTGCTGGGTCCTGCACTTGGGTCACAACAACCCCAGGCAACGCCACAGGCTTGGGGAACAGTGGCTGGAAAGCTGCCCCGCAGAAAACGACTTGAGGGTGTTGTTTGACAGCTGCTGAATATGAGCCAGCAGTGTGCCCAGGTGGCCAAGAAGGCCAACAGCATCCTGGCTTCTATCAGAAAGAGTGTGGCCAGCAGGACTAGGGAAGTGATTGTCCCCCTGTACTCAGCACTGGTGAGGCTTGAGTGCTGTGTTCAGTTTTGGGCCCCTCACTACAAGAAAGACACTGAGGTGCTGGAGCGTATCCAGAGAAGGGCAATAGAGCTGGTGAAGGGTTTAGAGCACAAGTGTTATGAGGAGCAGCTGAGGGAACTGGGTTCATTTAGCCTGGAGAAAAGGAGGCTGATGGGAGACTTTCTCGCTCTCTACAACTGCCTGAAAGGAGGTTGTAGCCAGGTGGGTGTTGGTCTCTTCTCCCAAGTAACAAGTGATATAGGGCAAGAGGAAATGGCCTCAAGTTGTGCCAGGGGAGGTTTGGATTGGGTATTTGGAAAAATTTCTTCATGGAATGGGTTGTCAAGCATTGAAACAGGCTGCCCAGGGAAGTGGTTGAGTCACCATCCTTGGAGATATTTAAAAGACGTGCAGATGTGGTGCTTAGGACGTGGTTTAGTTGTGGACTTGGCAGTGTTACGTTAATGGTTAGGCTTGATGATCTTAAAGGTCTTTTCCAACCTAAATGATTCTATGATTCATTTGGAGAAGAAGGTCCCTAACTGAAGCAGTTGAAAAAGAAAGTTTCCTTGTAGAATGATTTTTCTATCATGATTCATACCAGCCTCTGTCCTCTGTAGTAGTGTAGAATACCCAACAACAGAAACAAGATACCAGGCCAGAAGTCCTTGGCCTTTGTTCACATGACAGTGGCCATGCTTTCAATCAGAAAGTTTAAAAATATTTATCTAGCTTTCAGAGAACACAGTAACAGAGGCAGGTGATTTAGTGACCATGGACACAGGTAAGGCTGAGATACTCCATGCCTTCTTTGCCCCAGTCTTCACCAACAATGTCCCTCAGGCCTCAGCGCTAAGCAACAGGGGTGGAGCAGGAGATGATCAGCAATAGGTGAGGACTGAGTCAGGGATTTCAAGAGAATTCCAGCCACAGGTGTCCATGGGACCTGGTGGGCTGCATCCAACGGCTGCTGCCCTTGTAAGGCCACTCTGTCACCTCTGAAGGGTCTTGGGGAGCAGGGGAGGTCCCAAAGAAGTGGAAGAAGACAAACCTTGCATCAGCAGGTATCTCCCGAAATTCAACAAGGACAAATGCCCCCTCCTGCAATTGGAAAGGAATACACAATACAGGCTGGGGCCTGGCTGGGAAGCAGTCTGGTGGAAACAGTCTTGGTGTAATAGCAAGTCGAACATGAGCTAGCAGTGTGCCTTGGCAGCAAAGAAGGCCAACAGCTTTCTCAGCTGTGTGAACAGGAGTATAGCCAGCAGAGAGAGAGAAGGGACACCTCCCCCTCTGCTCAGCACTCATCAGACCATATCCAGAATACCATGACCAGTTTCACACCCCCACCCCCAAATACAAGAAGCACATCAATAAACTGAGGCAGTTTCAGCAGATGGCCCCCAGAGTGGTTGGACTCCAGAGCACTTGCCCTGTGAGGAAAGGCTAAAAGAACCAGGCATGTTCAGCTTGGAGACGAGATAGCTTTGGGGGCAACTAACAGTCCCCTAGCACCTGTGGGGAGGGTCACTGAGGAGATGAAGTCTGAGTCTTCACAGGAGAGCATGATGGGACAAAACACAATGGGCCTAAGGTGAACTATAAAGGTGCAGGCTGGATATAGGGTAGAAACCTTTCCCTGTAACAACAACCCTGGCCACACTGTGTGAGGTTGGATGAGAGACCTCCTGAAGACTCCATATCAAATTATCCTGTGATACTCTGAATAGTTCTTTTTTCTGTCATAATCACATGATGAAGGAGCCCATTTATTGCATCCAGGTGCCTGGAAACCCACATTTCTATATAGCACCAAACCCTATGGATTTGAAATGACAGCAGCAGACAGAATTCTGGACAGGCTGTTTCCCTTCCTCAAGTTTCCATCTGTTCTCTTCCATCTACTTCAGTTTTATGTGGCCTCCATTAACCAGAGCTTCTCAACATCATCCTGTTTCACTGCATTTCAGAACCATGATTATCTTTACGATGAAGAAATGAGTAAATTCACTGCCATGTGTTATTGCTTGCTTTCCCTAACTTTTCTTGCTGTGGATCATTAAGTTTTGCATTGTCACATGCTGGTACCTTGTATATGTTCACAACACAGACTCGTTCATAAACTGGAAATTTTGATATATAGTCAAATAATGTTTTAAATTACAAGACACAGGATAGAAAAATCACAGAATCCAGAAAACTCAAATTTTTTTTCACGTATTTTCCTTATTTTATTCCACTATGATGTACTACTTACAATTAGCAATAGTTTAAAGATGAAATATCATCTTTACTTTTTCATTTCTTCAGCACTTTAGTCTAATGGTTTTCAAGCAGAAAATTTTTTCTAAGACATATTCTCTTTTTTTAAAATCTAGTATTATTAGAAACACTGTTCCACAGAAGAGCTCTGTGTAGTAAACATTTTGTTGCTATTTTACCTTCATTCCTATAATTCAGCTACATTCAAAACTCTAAAGTTTCCACCTATCTCAAATTCTGGACGGTTAAAATCTATGACAGAGTGTACAAATGTGGATTTGCTCTGATGTGCAGAAGTAGTGACCCAGCAACGACGAAGCTCTGCAAGTGCTCTGTTTCCTAGAAAACAACTCTCCTCTGGCACAAAGTTGTCTTTGTTCACCCACTATCTTCTCCGCCTTTCCTCTCCTATCAGGGCAATTCATAAACCAAGGAAACATTTGGCTTACATACCTATGCATGAGTGGTTTGAGATGGGGTCCCAAATCCCTTGAGCACATCAAAAGTAGCCCCTTAGGCACAAGCCTTATATTCAAAAAAGTTCAAAACTTCTCCATTTTCATCCCTGAACGCTTCTCTTGCCTGTGCTTGCCTCAAGAGCATTGGGATCTGCTGCCCAACCTGTCCTGTTCTCACCCGCATTGCTCCAGCACCACTTCCTAAGGAAACAAGCTCCTTTTTGGAAGGCTGAACTATCTACTTAGTCCCCTTGCTTTTTTCTCTTTTGTTCATTTTCTTCTCTACGTTTCATTGCTCCATCTTTCTTCCCTTTGACTTTTTACTTCCAATTCTTATTTTAAATACTTTTCTGACTTCTATCTCCTAAAAACGCAGGTAATAAATAATGGCATTAATTACAGACAAAGAATTATCACTTGTTTCTGGAATTTATGTCCCAGGTATCTTGGCAAGTAAAATTCCACTTGGTTGCAATTAATTCACTTAATGAAAGGTTTTGCAACTGGCATGACATCTAAAAAGTTTAGGTTTCTCCTCAGTGGGGTTTTTTAAATGAAATTAGATATTGAAACATATCACAAGGACCACAGAGTTCGCTCTGCAGATGAATCTTGCTTGGGAACCAAGATTTGACACCAATGATGTTAAATTTCTAAATATAAGAATACACATTGTGGGGAGAGGACATTCTCAGCTGACAATCACTAAAATGACAACACTACTGACAATGTGAGAGCAAGAAAGACCAAAAACAGTACAAAAATGGGAACCGACGTAATCAAACTCATATCATCAAAGATTTTAAGGAGTGAGACTTTGAAGCTAACAGCATTAAAAAAATCACTTGAATTTCACTTGATTTGTCAATCTACTCCTCCTCTGGAATCTGTCCCCTAATAAAAAGCATTGCTCTGCAATGGTGAGCACAGTGATTCCTCAAGGGTTTGACTCCTCTGGTATGTATAACCCCAGGCTAATTTTCTAAATGGTGGCACTGTTCCTTTCCCAATGGAAATCTAGAGATAATTTCAACTTAGGATTAA
Organism: Aramus guarauna; assembly: GCA_013400195.1. NCBI lineage: Eukaryota > Metazoa > Chordata > Aves > Gruiformes > Aramidae > Aramus > Aramus guarauna. The sequence continues at coordinate 1,894,516 of VXBL01004928.1, forward strand.
TTTATGGTAAAATTACTGAACCCAGAACATACCAACTTTGAAGTTCTTAACAATCCCACCCAGTACAAATTGAACTGCTTCTGAATAAATAAATTATATGCACAAGCACACAAAGATGATACACACACACATTTATGCATACTGATCATAAGAATGACAAAAAAATCTTGCTATGTGCCTGTCACCTGACTCAATACCAATACTGATGTGAAATGATTAAATCTAGAGTTCTTGAAAGATCAAATTCAGAACTATTTATTTCCTTGTTCAAGAACAGAAGATTCCCACAAATTTTTAATTATGACAAATTTAAACTGAGGTTGGCAAATAACAGATTTTTCCAATTTGGGGGGTTTTTAAAATATATCAGTAACAAAAAGTATTTTCTTCAATAATAACATTTTCTTCAAGTTAAATCACAAATATCAATGAAATAATTTTGAGAATGAAAAAGTCAGAAAAAAATCTTCAAGTTGAGAATGAAACAGTCTGTTTGGCCTCATATAGTACACTTTCACTTTAAGCAACTGCCAAAAAACTTGTAAGATATCAAACCTAAACAATCACTCCAGCACTGAAAAATTTAGATACTTTATTTTGAAAACTTCCAAGCTAAGCATTTCCTTAACTCTTTTGGAATTTTTAAGGGCTAAGTAGATGGATAGCAAAATTCTAATGTATGGCTTAGCCTTTCTGTATCACCTAGTCAATTCTCTTGATTAGAAGAAAAGCTGTATCAAAAAAATATCATACAGGGTTAATTAACAATCTTGTGGGTTTTACTTAGTGGTATTCATATAAAATACACTAACCCTTCTCCCAGTTACAGCTGAGAAAAACATCAATTTAAATCGCAACTACCTCTGTCAATGGGGCTCAATTAAGATTTTTTTGTTTCCACACTGCCTTTCAAAAAACTGGCACTTGAAGACATAGAGCCAATAATAGCATTTTCAAGTTTTTTTTAATACTACGGAGTTGTAAAGGCTTGCTTAGGGTTGTACAAGTGTCTGTTAGCAGACCTGGAATCATTTCAGTTCCACCTATCCAAGTAGCCAGAGTGAAAGAAGAAACATGATCCATCTAAATGCCTGCATGCTGCATTTAAGTCTTGTGATAGATATAAGGTACTTTTACATACTGCTAATGCCACGAAGTAATATATTTTCCTCCAGTTTAAACCGTAGGAAAAAATTAATTAAAAACCACTTCTAGATATTGAAGCCAAGCTGATATCTTAGTTATGACAAGTGAACCTGAAACAGTCAAATCTTCCATCTTAAGGAAGCTGTTGATTAATTTGGGAAGACGAACACTCACTCACACGCTTCTCTTCCAAGTGATTTTTGCCATATTCATCAGTTACTTTCTTACATCTTAAAGATAAACATTCTGTGCATTTCTATCAACCACCGTGATTCTGAAAGTTATACTCTTTTTGATACATTAATTGGCTATCATGAAAAATGGAGCAGAAAATATTATTCATAGAAGTGTTACTCCACTGTGCATCACAACTTCAAAGCACTTCACAGGCATTCCTTACTCTCCACAGTGCCCTGTCAAGCAGATAAATTCTGGTTGTCCCGTTCTGCAGGCGGAAAAGGAGGAGCAGAAATAAAGGCCTCAACTGCCGAAGCGTTTCATTAAAGCGGGCTGTTCCAGAAGCTGGTTAACACAGCACCTTCTGGGCAGAGGTTTTAGACCACTGCACAACTCTGGCAGGCGTTACTTTCAACATCTAAAGTTGTCTCTGCATGTTAGCAAACAGGTTTTGGTATCTTGGTTTAGGTCAGTTAATGTACAGCAATATTAAAACTTTAAGACCATCTTGTCCCCTAATCTTGAGTAGTGGTCATTACGTCATTTGCTCTGTAGTGCAAAACATATAAATGACCTCAGACGTTCTAGTTAATTATTTATGCACAAGGGGTATTATCATGATTGGGAATTATACAGAACAGATTAAATTGACCACATTTTATTACAGCAGAAAATTACAAGCACGATTTCCAAAACATGGTTATCTAAAAATAGTCTTCCAATTCCTTACTGAGACACTTGACTTTCCAAACTGCCGAGTGTGCAGAGGTTTCCCAAATCAAATGCCAAGTAAGAAATTCAGAACTTCTTTCCACCTGTCTCTATGAAAAGATGCCCTAAGTAATGCTAGTGAGGTAAGAAAAACTGGATAATGAAAGCACAAAGATCTCAAAAAATATGCATTGACACGAACAATCTGCCTTAAAAAACTTGACTGCAAAGACATGGTTTATATAATTCAGGATGTTGAAAAACATGTATTTCTGTTGGGGCCATGTGCTGTACAATATACCTTAATTTCTTCTGTCACAAAGAGTATCATTTACTTGAATTACAGTTGATGACAGAAGATGCCAGTTCCTATTAACTAAAAAAAGAATCCACCAGCAGACATTACTTTATGCTCACGTATTTCTGTAGGAAAGCTCTTAGCCACCTGGTGCTAGGAGTCAGAATTTGTCAACCCAAGGTGTTCATGCAAAAATGTATTAGTGACTAATCACCTGAGACCAGCTAGGGTTAATTTACCAGAACAACTTCTAATCTCCACTTCTTTCTTCTCTCAGTGGTAAATGGACCAGCAGAGACAGCACAGTAAAAACATGCTCCTGCTTTCTGAAAAAAAAAAAAATATCTTTTTTTACTATGTCCATCTATCACAACCTTTCACCTTCCAAGACTGTTATGAAGGCCATATCATTCAAGGAACCATCCTTTGTATGTAAGACAGTGCCTCAGCTGAATGCAGCAAATTTCGGAGAGGCAAGCAGCCAAGCAGAGGATTGGCAGATTTACCAAGGAGGTAAAATGGTGAGGTGAGAAACTGCAGAACAGCAGCCATGTTTTAATAGCCATTATGGGGCAACGAGTCAGTCCTAAGAATGGCTTGCAGGATGAGCAAAGTGGCATGCAGGAGAATGCAAGAAAAAGACGGCTTGGTGGGAAAAAGGAAAATAAATGCCACTGAGTAGCACTCGAAGGAATTAATGTTTACAGGCAATGTCTGGATCATTGTACCAACATGTTTTGAGCAGCAATTAGCTCCTACTGGAAAAGCAGGTGAGCTGCTTCTGAAAAGTAGTAAGGAAAAAAAATATCTACAGAATGACTGGGCTAGAAAATGGGGGGGTAGGGGGGAGGATTCTAGAACAGAAAATGGGGAGCTAAGTTTTTGCCCTCAAAGACTGACAAATACTGCCAATTGAAAAGGGGTCAGACTGCAGGCTGGATGGAAGAAACCCATAGGAACGTCCATTGCATCTTCTCCAGTGTGGACTGTAAGCAGAAGGACTGAAGTCTTGAGCTTGAAGCTGCAGAAGAGAATGGCAATAGCCTAAGAGCATATGCACCTTTAAAACAGATTTGCCTTAAACACTTGCAGGGGGAGGGAACTCGTGCTAGATACAAGGGTTTTAAACTCAGACAGATTACAGAGTCTCCCTAGTCTACAAGGAGAGCCACTTTCCCTTCTCAAATCCAGTGCCATGAGTTGCAATTTTCTGCTCTCTGATAAGGGGTTTTCAGAGAAGAGACACAACACAAAACTATGTATTCTGAAATGTATTTAACCACTCAGGTAAGAAGCTACCTCAATTAGAGGTAGCTGGGTACGTGAAGAGAAACAATCTGTATCTGCGAGGGTTCTGATGCCATTAGAACACCACCACCACTAACTCCTAACGGTAGTCCCCTTCATATGATGCCCCTGGAGAATGAAATTACTGCATTTCATTGGATCTTAATTGTTTTTTAATGGACTTCACTACCCAATAGCTTCCAAAATGCAAACCCATATTAATGAATTGCTATAGCTTTCTTAATGCTCCTTCCATCCACTCAATGAAAAACAAAGCACATTATTTAAACAAATCACACTAGTAAAAATGAGACAGGGCTACAGGGTTCTGCCGAAAGTCAAAGCTGGGCTAAGCTCTCTACTTGGCAGAAATTCATCTTGCTTACCAATCCTTTTATTTATAATTAAAGCGATTTCCTTATTACACCTTTGCTAAGCACAGTAGTAACTCAACTATCCAAGAACTACCTGGTATTTTAAAACTCACTTCTTTCATTAGCTAGCCTGTCGTTGTTGTTTTAAGAAATTCCCTTATGTGCTGTAAAAGAAACTCATTTAAGCCAAAGAATCCTTTATATTCTAAGGAACTAATTACTTGAAGTGGGGAGGAAAGGCAACCTAACAGCCTCTGTTCATATCCTGAATGTGAAATACAGTTTCTAACATGTTTTCCACTCATAAAGTTCTAGTACCACACAGAGATATCCAATCTCTTCTTCATGAGTCCACCAACAAAACATCCAGCACAGGTGCCTTCCTAAGCAACAGATAAAGCCATAGACATTTTATTTCAAGAACAGTAATCTATGAGAAGCTGCCATCTTGCATTTCATTGAAATGTGAAGAGAAGCAGCAACATTTAAGTTGAACATGTACCACAGCGGTAACCACAGGAACATTCATACATTTGGAAAACCCACAGGTTTTTTGTTGTTTGGTTGGTTGGTTGTTTTTTTTTTTTCAATGAAACAGCTTGGGATATTAGCCAAGACACCCTGAATCTAAATCCAAGAAGTTCTGAATATACATCCCTATAAACTCTGACTTAATCCCACAGAAACGGAGATACCAATGCAATTTACTTTTCTGTAGAGCACTGTTACAATGTAGATGCAACACGTACATCTCATTCCAACCTCCAAGGTAGTGAAGGAATGCGTACTCAATGCTATGAATAGTAAACAACCACTGTAATACATGCTACCAGTATTATGTATTGATACTTCTATGCCTTTGGCAGCTGCTTTGCTTCTTAAAAGCCACTGTTGAGTATTACTGTACGCTTTTCAGTCCTTGTTCACTGCTTCCAAGATTACTGAAGCTCCTATGCCCAACTTAACCCATGAAGCTGCACCAAGGGGGAAGTAGCAGCAGTTGTAATGGGGCATGGGAAAGGGCACTAGGCATCTTCTCGGAAGTGAAAGGAGAACAGTAGCTTCTCACCTGCTTTAAAATCACTTAGGACATGGTCAAGCTCTTCCAAACTCTGCTGTTCCTTCTCTTCTGGCAAGGATAAGCAGAACTCATCCTTTAATATGGTGAGTTACAGAAAACCTTGACCATCTCCATCCTGCGTATGGTCTTGCAATACTTTTCAAATCCATGTACTGCTACTCCTGTACTTTGTGCTACCGTGATACTTCACTTAGTATCAGTATTATGAAAACCCCAGAAGTATTTATCACCACCGTCACATGAAGCAGGGCAGAGGCGTGATACCACAGGCCATGTTTCAGTTACCTGCAAAAGGGGCATTTCCCCCACAGAAGACACGTTTCCATCAGGAAAATGAAATGGAAAATAGTTTTAGTTTGTAAAATCAATTCTGTAACAGGAGTGAGGAGACAGGAGGGGTTTTACCTTTCATTTACAAGTCAGTCTGCAACTCTCCACCCCAGAACGGGCTCAGACCCCTCAACTCCACTGGTGGAGGCATGGCCCCAATCCTGTGCTCCCTTCCTGGGGAGGCAGGTTCTGGAAGTTTTCTTCTGGTAGCCTGAATATGGCACCATACTTTTCCCAGTGATAGCTATTCATATCTGAAATTCACAGTGAAGAACTTAGGTTTTAATTTTTGTGTCTGCACAGCAGATCAATTCTGAATCAGTGTTACACTGGCTACTGGAAGTGTAAATACAGCTCAGTGCTAACAAGACATCATGAGCGAAGATTGTTATCCCATTTTATCCCAAAGCAGACAGTCCAGTGCCAATCGAAGGTCCAAACCTGCATGTTTGACACCTGCATGTGGAAAACATGGGACCATCCACTGTCAGGAAGCACACACGTAGGTTTTGGCATGACTGAGGCTAGCCCCATTACATTAAACAGCTGGTCCCAGAGTTCCCCAGCAAACAGCCAAAGACGGTGATTGTGGAGGTGTCTAATTGACAGATACTGTGGGGGAGTAGAGACAAGTGGTGCTGCATGACAAAATCAAGGGATCATCCTTACTTGGCCTTGCCAACGTGCCTCAGATCTGAGCTACAAAGGATGAGCACATTCACTTTTGGCTGTTTTATGAGCAGACTAACAAGCTTGACAATTAGCATGCATTAATTGGTGTGCATATAGTGAAAAGTTTTTGTACTGGTATCAGACTGAATGCACTCCTGATACTTATAACACTTTAAAATATCTTTCATTCATTTGATGCTTATTACAGTAGAGCAGTACCTAACCTTTCAATCCAGAAGTTGTCTCACCAATGGAAAGTCAGGGCCATGAACTTTAATGGACAAAGGAATATATCCAGAGCAAAATTTATATTCATAAGCTCTAAGATGGGACTTTTTCAATTGCATAAGATGGTGCATGGCTTTTTACATGACTTAACGTGGCTTTTTACAATGCCCTTTATACGACACCTTTTTATCAAACAATGTAATTGCAGAAGGAAATACGTCCAGTAAGTTTCCGCTGACTTGGAGACCTCAAGTGGCACCAGATCAGAGGCTTGCTTTCCAAAAGGTATTACAAGACATACAAAAACAGCCAGGACAGCCCATTTGGTCATATGAACCTGTAACATGAACACAAGCACCCAAGAACCCTACTTACTAAAGGTATATTTAATCACATGCCTAAGTAGTTTTCTAAACTGGGGCCTATGCTGTTACTTAAAAATCTGAGACTTCCTAAACCAGAATGAGTCTCTTTCATTTTAGTTGATTTCATACTGCTAAAAAGTCTCTTCACCAATGAACTAATGCATTAGGATGCGTGCTGCTGCTGCACCAACAAAAACGCACCACCATTTCCTTTTTAATGGCATATCAAACACGCTGCACCAATATTTTGCTTTGTGTAGACACCAAAATTTACAAGGGTTGTTTTTAGTTACATTCATAGTAATAGTGCTAAAATCTTAAGAACTAAGTAACACTATATTTAATTATCCTTCTATAATTACACTGATTAAATACAGCATAAGAGACCATAAAGATAGATAAAACATTACGGCTAAAAATCTTCTCAAAAATGACCATAAAATTATTATTAAGCCTGAGGTGAGAAAATTAATATCACAAGCTTGATTTTATAGGGTTTTCTTACACTGCTTCCCCTTCTTAGAGTATCTCATCTGCAGTGGCAGCAGAATTTCCTCCTAGCAGTAATGAAAATGAGAACTAACTATAAAAAATGTTGCAACTTGAAAGGGAGGTCAGTTTAGCCCTCCATACCAAGGGAGAGTATTTGTGTGCTTGACGCTTCAGGCAAATGCCAATAAAACATATTAAACCACCTCCGAGCTCTGAGCACACTGGCTCACACTTGGGTAATATTTGTTTCCCTCTTGTTTCCTTCTCCTTTCTCTTCTTTTACAAATACTCTGCACGACTTCACAGCAATGAAGCAAGAATCAGCACAATATAACAGTTGCATCTATTTTCTGAGTGATGATCTAACATGAGAAATCCAAGGATTTTCATACTGGGTGACCAATACTATTATAAAGAGTAAAGAATCCCAAGAAAACTTCTGACCAAGAACTAATGTTAAGGCAAAAAGCGAATATTGGAAATCTTCAATGTCTTCAAACACAGAAAAGACTGGATTATAAGGTTATAATTGAGCAAAAGAAAAATAAAACAGATCTTTCTGACCTGTGGATAGGATAAATCATTTCAAGTAATAATTTTCCTGATTCTTTGAATTATATGTTTAATTAATTTTATTACACATAATTACCAAAATGTATCATAATTATCTGACACATTTCAAGAAATATGGTCTCATTTTCCTTAATTATATGATTAATTAACTATGGTACGTAATTGCTAAACTTCAACAAGATTACATTTCTCCTTTTCTTCCAAAATTTGGAAATCATCCTGAAGTGCTCCTGCATGTGACTGCTTCATGCAAAGAGCTCCGCGGTCATCAAAAGTACATTTGATCTGCGGGAAAGAACCCCACAACCTCCTCCTCCTATTCTTTTTTACTGGGTTATATTCACCGTCTTGTTCTGGGTTCTTAAAAATAGATAGAAATATTTTTTTCCATAATGGTTGGCTTTGATACAGATACTTCTGGCTGTCTTAAAACCCATCACGCTCCCTGGAAAGTCTGCTATTACATTTCCCAGGCCACTTGCCTGGTTGAGACGCCTGTAGCACATTGAGGGGACGCCCCTGAAAATACAAGACTGGTGCAGCGCTTCACGTGGATCTCGGGTGAAAAGCAGGATCGGCCGCAGCGTATCACTCTCCAGTAAATGTGGGTTGGCAGAAAGCACCTGTACAAGGCCATTAGTGCAGGAATGAATTGAAGACAATCTGAAATCTCTCAAATTTATCCTAGAGGCCAAATCAGTCACCAGCTGGGTCACAAAACTGGCACATCAGTATCTCTGCTGTGCATCCTCATTCCTGCTGCTGCGCTTAGCTGCTAGCCATTACGTGAACCAGGGCGCAACATTTTGGATGTGCGCATAAAGAGAGCTCAGAATCGTAGCAGGGAGAAAAATTACTAAATCTTATTAATCCAAGACAATCAAAATGAAAACAAGTAACAGCACACACTGTATCATAGCATCTAGTAGATATAGATATAAATATACATTTTGGGAGATGTACATCCCAATCAAGACTACCCAATCAAGACATACCAATCAAGAATAACTCAGAAGGATTTTTGTTTAAATTCAAGAACTAGTTGCAAATATTCCAAGGATAGGTAATTTATAACATTAAGAAGAGTCTTAACTTGTGATATTTTAATACAAATTGATTGCCTGTATTTCCGATGTGTTAGGAGAATTATTTTACAAAATAATTTCATCTCAACTGAAAATGCATAAACACATCCAGACTTCAATCAAAAAAACGTATGCCTGCATTTTGGAGAAAATAGCAAGTCATTTATTAGAAAGAGCCTTCCACTTTTCGCTAGGTTTACGCCACTATTTAATACCTGGCACACCATCTCCGGATTTCAGTTGCATGCTGGACTCTCCTAATCCAACTACTGCTGCCAAGAATCGAAGCAAACACTGTCTAATGCAGCAGGATCTTATTATAAGCCAGTCCCAAATGACACTTAAAAAAAAATATAAATCAATCTTTTTTATTTAAATCCCTATTTTCCCCTAAATAACAAACTCCCAATTCCTTTAGAAACTGATGAGGTGCCTGCTCTGCAGGCCACACACTGTAGCTGATTAGTGAGCAAGATAAGCAGACGGGCATGAGGAGCGGCAGTGCCGGGCTCGGAGCAGGGGCTACCCACAGCAGCGCCTGGTCAGGTCGGTCACACATACTGCTCCACAGTCAGCGTCTCCATGTACAAAACCTCCGATCTGCATTTTACTGTAAGACCCTACCCTCATTTTTTTATGCACTGTTAAAGTAAGGACACGTATTTCCAAACTTACTTGGTGATTTTTAGCAAGGTTATGAATACAACCTGTGGGGCGGGGAGGAAGGAAAAAAAAAAAAAAAAGGCTTTGCATTTTCAAGATAAAGGACAATTTTTGGAAACCAATACGATTTTCAGGCTTATACTAGCCATGGCTAAATATCAAAAAATTGGAAAATAATCAACTTTTTCACAGATCAAGTACAGAAACAGAGTGCTTTTTCTACATGGCACATCAGTCACAGCTCTTCACTTACTCTAGATCTGGATGAACCTCTGGCACTCACGGGCAATCATCCTCTTCCATACCTAAAACTCCCTACTCTCATGCCCAGATACAAGTCACCTTCCCCTATTCCTCCACTTGTGGAGGCAGCAGATTCAGAAGAGCCATCACACGCAGCCTTCTGGAGACAGCTTCAGACCACAACAGTGACCCCCTCTTCCAAAATTCAGAGTGCAGAGCTGGTTCAGAAATACATCCGATTGTCAAATGTGTGCTGTGAATCTTGAACATGGACTCGAAACCTTTTGGGAAGGTGGAACGATTAACAGTCCACCTTGGCCATTGTGGGTTAATTGTTTCCCAAATGCAGAATTCTTTCTCACTGCAGCATATCCAAACAGCAGAAAACATCCCTAACCTCTCCTCGTTCTGCCTCTAAAATGAAAATCAAATGACTTACCAGGGACCTTTTGCTGCCTGTATTAACTGGAAGTCTAATGGCTATATTTGCTCTGTGGGAATGTAGGAGATCTTAGGCACATGTGATGACACTGATGATGTAAATATTAAGAGTATCAGCCTGGGAAAAAGGGGGACCCAGTAATGGAAAAGGGGAAGCCTGCATTCATCTATACATTTTAGGGCCTCAGTTATATCATACATTTTCTCAACTGTTATACTGCTCCTAAAAATGACTTACAAGGCTGGACTGCAGAGTCTGCAGTCAGGCTTATCTTAGCACTGCTCCTATTTTAAAGCCTTTTTGTAATGCCTATTCTTTTCTTAATACGTAAATGATACTGCCGGATTTATTTCTGTTCTGTTTCAACAGTCATCCAGAAATTGAGAGTTGTTGTTTTTGTTATTTTGTTTCAGTATCAAAACATATGTAGATACATGTTCTGCCAGGTGGCATTTTCTGATAAATATATTTCAAGGTTTTACACATTTGAAAATATGCACGCAACAATAAGAGGGGGTAATGAAGGCATGATTATATTTGAGTTCACACGAACATTCGTACATGCGATATGATGACCTTCTGGAGGGCAACAGGTGTGAATACATCCATCTTGTAGGCAAATGTATTGAGTCTGGCTGAGATGGAGTTAACTTTGCCCATATCAGCCCCCACAGTGCTGTGCTGTGCACTGGTAGCTAGCAAGGGGTTGGTAGCACACCAAGTTTTGGCTACTGCTGAGCAGCACTGGCAGAGCACCAAGGCTGTCTCTCCATTCCCCCCTCAGCAGCAGGCAGGGGGTGGGCAAGGTCTGGGGAGCGGACACAGCCAGGACAACTGGCCCAGACTGACCAAAGGGATATTCCATACCATATGACGTCTGCTCAGCAATAAAAAGCTGAGAGAAAGGAGAAGGAAGGTGGGGGGCATTTGTTATTTATGACATTTGTCTTCCAGAGCAGCCACTACATGTACTGAAGCCCTGCTTCCCAGGAAGTGGCCAGACATCACCTGCTGAAGGGAAGTAGAGAGTAAATCTTGTTTTTCCTTTGATTCCACACGCAGCATTTTCCTTTATTAAACTGCCTTTGTATAAAAAACAAGGTTTTTTCCCATCTTATTTTTCTCCCCTCTGTGTCCTGCTGAGGAGAGGAGTGATAGAGCGGTTACTTGGTAGGGCAGATCAGAGAGCGTGCACCACCCCTACCAATCGACCCCATCCAGCATGCCTACCTGGCTCACCAATGTGAGGAAAAGATGCTTGCCTTCAGTAAGAAATAACTTACCTCCTTTCAGTTTTGGTCATTCACCAGATTTCTAGATGTCTGGTAGCTTGGGAAATCCTCAGCAAATGGCCACTGTCGCTGCATAGAGCAGTCTACACCAACAAATCTACACCAACTCTCAGCACAACAAATCAGGCCGACCTCAGATGGGACAGTGAGTCAACCCGAGCATCTTTTAAGCCCAGCACATCAGCATTCACAAGTATGTGCAGATCAGCTGCAACATATGCAGGACATCCACCCGAGGATCCATCCAACAATGGTGTCAGGCTTGCCAAGGCTGGAAGGTCCACCTAAATCACACCTTGGAATAATCAATCCTTTACAGCTGGGACAAAGTGCAAAAAACACATGCCACCCTATATGGTTCAAGCTTCCCCATTCTGGTATTACACCTCCTTAAAAACGCAAAGTAGAAAACATAAAACTCAATTTAATATTTCTCCCCCAAATTAGATTTCTTCTAGTCTTGCTTTCTCCCATACTCCAAAACTAGAGAATTTGTTCTTATACATTTTTATGTTCACTAAGGTAAAGGCTTGTGCCTAAATGTCTCATGGAGAGTCCTTGATCTTAGCATTTTTGGGGGTTTTTTAAGTTTTTTGTTGGTTTTGGGTTGGGTTTTTTTTTAACCATCAGTATGCCAATTGCTGCACAACTTTAGGGCATCTAATTCTCTGTCCTAAAATAATCACTTGACATAAATATTTCAAAACGCATTGAGATAAATGTATGTTTCATTACAGTTAGATTACAATGGAACCTCGATAGAAGCATTTCTGACACAAAATGAACCTTTGTGATTAATGCACAAAACATTCCATATCATAATAAGGTGCCACAATGATTTTGGTGTCATTTTAAAGTGTTACTAAACCGTCAATTGCTCTGAAAACACAGTGAGGCCTTACAGTTGAATTTAGACTTAAACACACACTTTTTATAACACTTAACATATTGCACTATATGAATCACAGTAAATAAGCCCAATGGGAATGTTTACTGAGGCACAAACAAAGATGATCTGCAGAAGGAACTAGTTTATCATAAACAATACAAATATTTACTCTATTATTTAATGTGTGCCCAGCATGTCTATCCTTAATGCAGCGTTAGCTGACATCAGGCATATGCCATATGCGCAAATAATTAATTCAAATTATGTTTTCTTCCAGTGTGTTGTCTCAGAAATGAGCTGAATTAATGTAAAGATATATTCAACAGCAAATACTGAGATGATCTCTCTATGTAACAATCCAGCCGTGTTTGTCTTTGTGAGTACACAGTTTTTAATACTTCACCCTCATTGTTATTCCAGTGCCAAGGGCTGATGGTATGTGAAATGTTCCTACAGGGGTCCTTATGTAATCACTGGGATGACTAACATAGTGATTTAAAAAACTGACTTCAATAAAGGTTATCTTTTTATAAGTTAAAGCTTCAAATAGCAAAATCTTCAGGACACGTCCACCTTCTTTAAACCCAAAAAATCCTCACAATTAAACATGTTTTCAAAGCACCCAGTAGATTGTCTACAGCAGTTTCCCACAGTGCAGACACAGACCAACTGTGCGTGTAAACTTGGGTGGTGTGCAGTGCAGAGACTGGCAGATCACTCCTAACACAGACAACACAGCCTGTGAAGGCATTCCTGTAAGTAACTACACCGCACCTTTCCGCAGTGAGTTACTGCAACGTCCTGTTTGCATGGCATTTCAGATGCAGTTTGCTTAAGAAAAAAAAAAAGTATGCTTAGGCCCAAAGTGCTACATAAAAAAAGTTATAAGCACTTAACTAATCTTGAAAGGCATCTGTTTCTATAGTGTCATTCCTGTAAACCTTTATTCATGTCTTCTCTGAGAGCTGTATGTTACTCCTGTGCTCCTCTGCATAGATGGTGCTACTGCCTCCTCTCCTTATCAGCTTTTCAGCTGATCATGGAAAAACACCTGGCTGCTGAAGAAGGAATTTCTCCATCCCAGAATTAGCTTGGAGAAATGCCACACACAGCTGCTGAAAAACAGCTTGCCTTGACCACCACGGCAATGCAAGTAATACTGTGATTCAGTCCACTCAAAAAGATCCAAGGAAAGGACACCGTGAGGTAAGGTAAAGCAGACAGCCTTGTCACGCATTTGCAAAACCCCTGATGTAATGGAATCCACCTGGTGCTTTATGTCTCCCTCATAGAAAAATTCATTTACTAGTCATATTTCCCACGGTTCAGTCCTATTAATCTCCAAGTTGATCATGTCCCCCATGCAACTGCGACCCCCCAGTTGAGGCTATGTGTTCATTCATTTAAGTACACACATTTATAAGGACACGTTAGTTCTACTGAAGGAGTGAATCCCACAACACTCCAGCATCGCACAGACACTGGGGAGAGGTACACTCTGGCTCTCTGTCACATACCTGGCTCCGTTTTGGGCCATGAAAGATGTGGAGACAGCACCTTACAGACAGGTACTATCTATTTAGGTACCTTAGGATCCATAAGCCCTTTCTCTCAACTCCTGTGAGGTGCCCAGAAGCGCTCGTAGGTGCCTCGCGCCTTTACCAATCTGGCCTTTCATATCCGTCTGTTTCCAGAGACGCGCTGGGCATCTTGGCAACAACTGGCAGCTCATCAATCCCATGGGGCTCCCCGCGGCTACCCGGGTACAGCCTGGCACGAAGGAGGACGGGATCTGGAGCACGCTTTTTGCTGCAGGAAGCGAGCAGGTTGATGCCAGGGCAGACCCTTCTCCCAGCCCCGCTGGGACAGCACAGAGAGCACACGCTCTGCCCTTATTTTGGCATTATGAGATGAAATATAAAGGGAAAAGACAAGAGTTGGTTACATATAGTTTAGCTAGGCAAGGATGAAAGTAGGCACTATGAATAGTGTTAAAATGTCTACAAACATCTAAATAGCATAAATAGCAGTATTTTAGAAATGTCATCATGCCCAAAAACAAACTAAGCAGATATAGAAAGGAGGAGGTAAACATTCCTTTTTTCACATTTAAAAACACTCTACATTTTAAGCTCCTGGTCACAGCATGAAAAACTAAATCAAAAGGAAAATCTTGCATTTTATGACACTGCCTATTAAGCAACCAACACAGTATCATGCTCAAATGAAAACCCACATAAGAAACGTAGACAGCACCACGCCAAGATCTACAATACCGTTTTCTGCACACAGTTCTACTAAAAACCAAATACACAATTTTGAAGGTGTACCTCCTTCCCAGTTTTACTGTACTTGTCCCTATGGAGCCACACTTACCCATTTACTGGTTAAAAAAAGCCACCCAGACTAATCCAGAAAATTTATTTTAGACTCATAGCTGTATTTTAGTCTCAACATAGTAAAGCAGGAGTGACCTGCCACATGAAACCAAAGGAACTGAAGGTATTTTCATATACTCATCAATTCTTGGAGCTTGTTTTTCTTCATTAGTTTAAGTTTTAAACCATTAAAAACCACGTTTTAGTGATCAAACCTGGAATACAAGGCAAGAACCCACAAGCACAGGAACCCCTTCAGAAAGCACATCAGAGCGTGTAAGTCATTTTGACAGGCCAGAGATGATCTAGCCAGCTCCATGATCGTAGCAGGACAGTGTTTAAGACCAACAGATACATTGAGGTTTCCAAGGGAAGCCTTTCTCAAAGATAGTACATCCTTAAGGTGACCAGAAGGTAGGGATATCTGGTTACATATGCGGGTAGTTTTAGCATATAGATTTTAAAGCAAAATACTTTACTAAAATCTAAGAACGTTAAAATATGCAGTATGATAACCTACAACAACCAAACTTCTTTCACACATGATCAAACAAAAAGGAATGTATATGACATCTTTCCTTATCCAGAGCACAAGGGGTTATCATAGACAACAGCAAAGAAAAGCGACACTGAAACTATGAAAAATACCTTGACTGTGTCCTTTTGAAGTCATAACTTATTATGGGAAATCAGCATTCACAAGCATAAATTTGTTTCTGTATAATTCACTGCCCAGTGACATTTGATTCCTTCCTAACGAATCTGTACTTAAGAGGAAAGTCATAAAATTGAAACAATGGCAATGACTGAGTAATTCATGGCTTGGTGCTCTATTAGCAATTAATAAATTCACCTAGCAATATCCAGAAACCAGTCATCTGCCATTTTTTATTTATTTCATTTCATTTTCGGTATCTTGCATATCCTCTGGGGCAATCATACATTGTGCCTTTACCTTGCTTGCAGAAAACTAGTAATTCCTCATTGTACCTCAGTGTTTCAGGCATCATCTTTTCTGCATTATTAAATGCACGTCAAATAAATACGTCTCATAATGTAGTGGAGAGAGTAGTACTTAACAAAGGCTCCTCAACTGTTTCACAAATAGCTATCAAGTTTCTGATGCTCAACATGTTCATTTATATTTCAGCATCTAGGACAGAATTTAATTTGCTTGGGAGTATTTTAGCCTTCTAGAAGCTCCAGAAAGAAATTCATGTAACCCAAAGGCGAGCCTTATGGTAGGAGATGCACAATGAAGGGACCCTGACAGCTTTGTCTCTTTTGCCACTTACTGAGCAACCACTTGAGCAAGTAAGAGGCCTGGTGGAAGGCAAAAATAATCTAAAATAAAGAGACCCTTGCAGAGGTCACTTTGTCATTTTGACCTTTTCTCCCTTCGCAGCAAGCCAAGAGAGGAGGAAAGGCACCTTGAAGCAGGCAAATACTGAGCCACTTAGGGCTTTGCAAGTTGCAGACGACACACGGTACTCTACCATTTGCTGCCTTACTCATTTCAGACGTGAAGATAATGATAAATTATATGCAGTCTTCAGCCATCAAGGCATTATCCCAGTAGGAATTGTGCATCAGAAGCAGTGTGAGCCATAATCTCCTTCCTCCTTCTCCTCAGGTTCTAAGGGCCAATGAAGATACTGATCCAGTTTGCATCTCCTAGTATTTAAGGAAAAACAAGATTCTGTCCACAGGCCACCTCTCCTTCTATGCCTGCTCCCATGAAAAGAGCATTAGTTCTGGACCCAAAAATGGGATATTCCACACAGTTACTATTTCCTCCTAACTCTCTGTGCAGTATAGGCTAATGCATCCTATCTTACATTTTATTGTTTCTTTCCTTTCCACATATCCCTTAATATTAACAGAAATCACACTTATGGAAGGGAGAGCTGTAATAGTGAGTTTACAGGCTCCGGAACAGTACAAGTTCAATTCAAGTAGAAATAAAGAACAATCAAATAAAACAACCAGTTCTGGCATCTGGCTGCGCCCTAGTATCCACTGGAACATCCTCATAGAAGGAACTCTCAATGCCCCTCTCATACAGTTATATATCAACGTCACTTCAACAAAGACATACCAGTTTATGTATGCTGGCAGATAAAGAATCCTCCGTGCAGGTGCTGCAATCTGCCTGACTGTTTTAGGATATTTTATTGCAACAGTATCAACAGCAGCACAATTCCCAAATAGTCGAAGGAGCATTTCAGGGAGTCAGCAAGGGCTTTTGGTGCAACACAGTGTCATCCAGAAGGTAAAAATCTCCCCTGTGGCACATTGCTATAATTCACAAAAAATAGGGTTAACTGGGTTCATGAATTGATTGTGCAAACAGGTGGCAGATTTCAGTTTAACACCAATGCCCTTTCTATAACGAACTATCAGCTTCCTCCAGCACAGTTCACACCGACTGGCAC
The DNA here is from genome assembly GCA_013400195.1 of Aramus guarauna. Lineage (NCBI taxonomy): Eukaryota > Metazoa > Chordata > Aves > Gruiformes > Aramidae > Aramus > Aramus guarauna. The sequence goes on from VXBL01004928.1 coordinate 1,911,677, forward strand.
TGACCAACTTACCTGCATTGCTACTGAGATGCAGTGGGAAGGTAGGTGCCATCTCATATTTGAAGAAGTGATTATCCCAATTCATATCGAACACTTAGCATTTCTTGAGAAATCTGCAAAAGCTTCAACACTTTGATGAAACTTCCTTAAAAGGGAGGTCAATAATTTGCTATGCTGCAAAATTTAATTCCATTCCTGTTGATAGCAAGAAGATACAGGAGGACAATGTTTGATTTTGACTACCACACTTCATGTTTTTAAATCTTCCTACCAGTATTATCTTGTTTTGCTTTATATATGGCCTTCGCTGCATCACTTCTGGCAATACCTCTCAAGGCACGTAACACCTGACATTTTAAATAGGGTAACTGAGATAAATGTTTTGCTAATACCATTATGTACTAGTTTTATTATACAAATCCCTTTTTCCATCCTTTTTTTTTCCTGCCTTCATCACTGAAAAGATGGGAAGAGAAGAGTTTTATGCCATGCACACTGTTTTCCAAAAATTCACCTTAAACATTATGAGGCACTTTTTTTAATAAGCATTATTACCTCAAGTATTTCTCCTTTATTTGCCTGGCAACATATAAAAGTAGGAAACCCACAATTTTACTGAAAGCAAAAATCAGTCTCAGTCTAGAATCTGTTTAAAAAAAGCGTATCTTTTTTAGTGTCTTCAGCTAAATTAATCTCAATTCTGTGGACAGTGAAATTGCTGGAGTTACATCACATAGCCCAAAACCAGACTGCCTGAAATCTAGGCTCTGGATCTGGTAATGGTGCAGAATGGAATTAAACTTTCAGACTTGTACTTTTGAGTTCTGGCATATTGCTATTAAACAAGTGTGTTGGGTTTGCATGGCAAGGTTTTGGTAGTGGGGGGGGCTACAGGG
>VXBL01004928.1:1912800-1970414 GCA_013400195.1 Aramus guarauna
CCCCTGTGCCGCTGGGAGGGAGGAGGTTTGAAGCCAGGAGTGAAGTTGAGCCCAGGAAGATGGGAGGGGTGGGGAGAGATGTTTTAAGATTTGATTTTATTTCTCATTCCTCTGTTCTGTTTTGCTTGGTAATAAATTAGATGAATTTCCTCTCTAAGTTCAGTCTGTTTTGCTCGTGATGATACTAAGCGAGTGATCTCTCCCTGTCCTTATCTCGACCCACAAAGCTTCTCGTTACACTTTTTCTCCCCTGTCTGGTGAACGAGGGGAGTGATAGAGCGGCTCTGGTGGGCACCTGGCCCCCAGCCAGGGTCAACCCACCACAACAACCATCAACTGAATGTTGACAGAAGCTCATCAGTAACCTCAGAAAACTGCAGGCAAATTTAGAAGTTTGGGGGGTTTTTAGTTTTGGTTTTTTTTTTTTTTTACATCTATTTCTCTTTCCTCCTCTCAACTCAGATTCCATGTTAAGTCTTTCAGTGTTAAAATTTTCATTCTTACTGGTTAGGTTTCTGCTGAGACAATTACTTTATAACCAGTCCTTCACAATAATTTTTCGTGATACTCCTCTGCAGGAGGAGGATAACTTTTAATGTCAGTGTGAGTATGATTCTGTATATCTGTACCACTGAATTTATAGCACACACGTGGAAAATCTTGTAAACTGCCCTTCTCTTGATAGACTGTGCAGTAAACTGTATAGTATTTTAATTAATTTCTTAATTACAAACCTAAAGTGTGGTAGTTGAAATCTCACATGCATGCACAGCAAATATTGTTGCTTTAGCCTGACTAACATGAGGCAGATCAAGGCAGAAATGCTCAAAATAAGTAGAACCAACTGGAAAGATAGATACTGGCTCTCGCCTGCTTTTACTCACTTCCTATTTTTCTCCATCTCTGATAATTACCAGATTACTTCTTCTGAGTCTTCTATTTTAACCTTATAGAAATCTTGGAAGCCTGGACTACAACAGAGGAATTGGCACCAAAACAGGGACATTCAGTTGCCTGAGTGACTTAGCAGTTGTATTTCATGATAAAAACATATAAATTATTTGTGTATTTGTTGTCACTAACTGATCCAGGTAACTGCTGTCACAGGGCAGACGCATGTGAAACTGGATGTCCAGGCGCTGTTAGCACCTAGTCATGCAGAAATTTCCATTTCTGTAACGTGACCACAGAGTAAATATATCTTTCTGTCACATTTTACTCATCCAAATATGAGTTCCCATTGCTGACCTTTACTCTTCTAACCTTGCACAGTATTGACTTAACAACCTAGTAGTCATCTTACAGTGACGAGATGACTCATAAGAACAGTACAGAAGTCCAGTCAATTACTTCAGGCCAATTGTCTATCTAATCTTATTTCCAACAACGGGCAGATACGGGTGCCCTTTGGAAGAATATATGTCCCTTCCTCCCTTCATCTTAGAATTTCTAACATTTGCAGTTCAGAGCATTTCCTGAACTTCATGGAGTTGCTTTATTTATTAAATCCCAATGGATCTCCTAAGTTCTCATCCAATTCTCTCCTTGAACAACATCTTCTTTGCTTTGCTCACTTCATCTTCTTGGCTTTACTTTCCAATCCTAATTTCTGTGTTTCCTCCAAAAATATTTTAATTCATTAAAGTCCATATAAGTCATTCAATAATATTTTCTCTTTAACTCCCTCTATGAAACATCTGCCTTATGCAAAACAAAGCTAGAGTAAAGAATTCACAGAATGGTTGAAGTTGGAAGGTACTTTCAGAGGTCATCTGGTTCAATGCCCCTGCTCAAGCAGGGTCACTTAGAGCCAGCTGCCCAGGACCACATCCAGGCAGCTTTGGAATATCCCCAAGGATGGAGACTCCACCACCTCCCCGAGCAACTTGTACTGGTGCTTGGTCACCCTCACACTAAAAAAGTGTTTCCTGACGTTCAGAGGGAACCTCCTGTGTTTCAGTTTGTGCCCGTGGCCTCTGGTCCTGTCCCTGGGCACCACTGAAAACAGCCTGGTTTCATGCTCTTTGCACCCTCCCTTCAGCTATTGATATACATTGATGAGGTCCTCCCTAAGCCTCCTCTTCTCCAGGCTGAACAGTCCCAGCTCTCTCAGTCTTTCCTTGTAGGAGAGATGCTCCAGTCCCTTCATCACCTTTGTGACCCTTCACTGGACTCTCTTCATTATGTTTATGCTTCTCTTGTAGTGGAGAGCCCAGAACTGGACACAGTACTCCAGCTGTGGCCTCACCATTTTAAGAATTGATGAGATTCTCACATTATTTGGGAACATCCTAGTCTCTTCTTTAAGACCATTTCAAGCTTTCCTGAAAGGAAAGGTAGAAAGTACGATTTGGAAGATGTTCTCTCAAAATACTTAGGATTCTTCCCTGATCCCTCATGGGCCTAACAGCTTGGACCTTGATGAATCTCAACTAAAGTATTTTAGAAGCAGAAGAGAGCAGTGCTTAAGGCTGACTTAAGGGCATCCATGTGAGTCACTACACCAACAGTGGCTCTAAGTGCCACATTCACGTTTCCCAGGTACCTGCAAAGATGTTACCTAAGCATGGAACCACCACGGAGCTCAGCAAAGGCCCACGCTCTCTGCAGCAAACAGAACTTATGGAGCCTGAAGATCACAGGCCACATCTTCTGTTACAAAGCTGGTTTTTAACAAATAGTAGGTAGACATGCCAACCACTGTAATACTCAGGACTAATGGAAAAGGTTCCAGCTGCAGAGGGCCACTCCTGCTCGCGCTGTTAACAGTGTGGAGCTAGACTAGCTAGTTTGTGTGCCCTGGTAGCCCCTGCCTTACCTGACACTCCCTTCTTGCTGCCAGTCTTCATCCATTTTATCTTTCCGAACCACATTTAAAACATGCACCATGCCCTTCCAAGCAAGGCCCATTACCTAAGTAAGCTCTGGAAGGATCTACAACTAGCTAAATATTTCATTTTCAGATGGCTAAAGTAGGTGAGAGTCTGCCACTCCTGCTTCATTAAAGCCTTTTGTCCATTTTCTTCTGCTCTTACATAAAACATATGCCTGCTATTAACAACTTGCAGCCAAAGCAAAAGCACGAGGCACCAAGATTTTGTAGAGAGTTTTGTATGAGTTAAGAATCAGACTTCCGCACACCTGAGAGCTCACACCAGGCAGCCGGCTGGGGCTGTCCTGTTGCAGACCCACGCAGCGTGCTCCGGGGCTTGCCCTCAACGCACTTGCTGCACCAGCAGACAGTAGGGATGTGGAGGTACCTTACACAGCAGGACCACACCTATTTCGCTGCATTCAGAGTATTCTGAATCTTACCTTTACAGCACGAGCTTTCTGTGCACTCTGTCAACAGAAGGTTATTGCCCACAGCAAGCAGAGTTTTGTTGGTTTTTCTTTTAAGTATCCTTACTAGCCAGATTGTCTCTCAAACTCTAATGATGCCTCGCATTTGATGCTAAGTGTAGCATCTCTAGTTTGTACTACAGTTGTATATGCCAGATATGTTGGATTAAAAAAAAAAAAAAAAAAGCTGTAATAATGGTGCAGTCTCCTGAGAATACATTTATTTCTGCAGTATAAAATAAAATTAAATTCTTCAATCTCAAAAACTATTAAAAGGTTGTATTTAAAATGCATGAAGCATTAAAAAGACATCAAAATTAAAATAATCTCATAAATCTCTTCATTTAAAAGACTTATTAGAATACAGATAGAGGCAGAAAACAGCTGCCCTGCAGACTAAAGCAGTAAATTATGACTATTTTAACTTTTTTTCATTTTCATCATTGAAATTTTCCTCACAGAATTATTGCAGTAGTATTAAAAGACCAACTGCCCCTATATTTAACATGTGAATAGTAAATTATTTTTCAGTGGACTTCACAACAGATAAGCTGTATATTCTTTCAAATGTCAGCAGACTATGGGATCGTTTCCAGACAAAGGAGGTGGGGAGTGTTTTCAGAAATCAGTATTGCATGCAAAACTATAGAATTAATCAGCAATTCATTCTCTTCAACACAACAGCAGTAGGACACTGCAGCAATTGCGACTCCAGCACTCCAAACTCCTCCCGCACACTCTTGGCTATTATTTTTTAACAGAAGCCCAAAGTTAGGTATATTTAAATATCAGCAGGCTAATTTGTAAAGTGCTGAGCATGTAACAGCTCCAGGATGTTTGTTTATTTAGGAAGCTTAACATGGTCTTAAGAACCTACATTTAGGCAAGATTTAGGCTTGTCTTAAAAGCAGAGCCTTCCTCTCATTTGGTAGTACCGAGAATGGCACAGGAAGATTCGAGGGCAAAAGGGGGAAAATCAGCCATGCAAGACAGGAAAATAAATGTTTGTTTCATTATCAATCATTAATATTCACTTTTTCAAAAATGGCAGACAAATTATATTTTTTCAGCAAGTGCTCTCACTCCTCAGACCACCGTTTGTCAGTCTTGGCGGTACCAGAGCATTCCTTGGAGTACAATTAAACAGTCGCACTGATTGCTTCTCAAAGTAGCTCGATCCAGGGAGAACGCTAAGAAAAAACCTGAGGGAAGGAGATTTCACACCATTTCTCCCTCATCTCATCCGTCCTCCAGTACTATGATCTGTGCACAGCCAGGCTGTTGATATCCAAGAAGATTACAGCAGGAAATGCTAAGGATGCACAAAACTAGGGAAATGAACAACAACAAAGCCACCAACAGGGAAGGGAGGGGAAGAAGTTAAATCAAGAGGATAAAGAGTGCTCCCACATAGCCATTTTCTGGTTTTGCTTCACTGCAAATTATATCATATGATATTATAAACCACTTTTCCTGACAGCAATGTGCATTACTGTGCACTTTAACTTCCTTCCTGCTTACAAGAGATAAGATTAGTAAATGTTTGCTTTATTAACAACAAGTTGAAATGCTATTAAACCATCTTAATTGATGGTACAGTTACATGGAGTCTGCTTCTTGTTTATATTTTTCAAAACTTACACCTGCAACAGAAGTTGAGTCCTTTCCAAAAAACCACATCCGCTGTTCTAATTCCATATAATTTCTTCCAACACTGACACCTGTTCAAAATGTACAAAGCTCCTTAGCTAAAACTCCAACAAAGGTAACAGAAGTGCTCAAGTATAAAAACTCCACGTATTTTATTCATCTTTCTCACTGCTAGATTACCATTATGTTTGGTCACTGAGTTTCGTCTTTTGGGCTTCAAATAAAGCAAGTAGTCAACCAGAAGACACAGTTCTAAACCCAATGGGTTAGTGCATCATCAATAAAAAAACACTTCTGCCCTTCTTTTACTTTAGCCTAAGGTTAGCTTCCTCATGAGTGGCTCTGGATCATTCCCTCACCTTCCCCGCAAAATGCTTATGCAGAAGAACACTGTGTGTTGTACAGCTGCTTCAGTAAAATGCTGATAATGGCAAGTTTAAACATACATCACTAAGAACACACCAACTCTCTACTGGAAACTGAGAGAAGAGGAACTCTCTATTGGGAACAGAAAAAACTTTTAATTTAACTGCCAACGTAAACTGTAAAGGATGATGGTGCTACTCATCTGACAGGGATCTTGTTCCAGTTTGTTGGTTCCCTCATCCTACGCCTGAACCAAACTAATCATTGTTATTTACAGCAAACAACACACAATTTAAAAGTTAATCTATTTTAAAAAAAAAAAAAACCTTCAAAGCGAGTCAATTATACAAATCTTTAAGTGTAATTCCACTTAATATAAATATACCAGATGAATTGCAAGCCAGGTCTTATTTAGTTAGCAAAACCTTGACAAGCAACATTATTACACCCTTAATTTAATATGTCTTCCATTGATCAGTCTCTTATCTGATTGTTACAAGAATGTAACAATTGGTACACAGTTGTCAAGATTGTCATGTACACAACATAGTAAAAGCCAAAATGAAAGTCAGCCTTTTCCTAGTAAAATGATCATATGTAAGCTAATACAGTCTGCAGAAAGGCAGTCAGTAATTATGCTTCCTTACAGCATTTTTTCTTTTAACAACTTTGACATAATAAATTTTGATGTCTGTTGGAATCCTATCAAAATTGTAGTCCTATGAATGTAGGCTCTATTATGCTAGACAACACGACAGGGGGGCTGACTGGTCCGTAAGAAATTTATTCTGCTCCCACGGTATTATTTTACATTTCAATCACATGGTTGCCTGCCTGGTATAGTTTTGGAGTGAAAGATGAGTTTGTGTTTTGGGCTTCAAATGTTCAGAGAAAAAAAAAAAAATCATAGTAGTATTTCTTATGACTTATGAGAAGAAGCAACAGAAATCACTTGATGTAGCAAATTCTAAGTTCAAAGGATTTACAGAGCTAGATCCTCTGTAACCCAGGGTAGCCTCATTCACATCAACAAAAAATACTGCCCAAGAATCTGATGCTCTGTCATCTCATACGCTGCCCAGGTTCCGCAGAAACTAAACTTCAGCGTTAGCAAAATGCCTCCATCCCTCTTTGTTATGAAGGAGAAAGCCAGAACTGGATACCGATGTCCAATCCTCAGCATACACTAAAAATGAAATACACTTTCTCTGTGGGCCTGTGAAGCCACCTTTTCATCCACTCGTATACTCAGCTCCAGCGAACAGGAAACCCATCAGAGTAGCAAATGGCCAGAGTGGCAATGGCTGAGCAAGAGAATTCCTTGGCTTAAAGAATTACTTTTTTCTTTTTAAATTAAAATCTGAAATGCGATTGTACTATATAAATAGTACTGTATGTATAAACAAAAAATCACATTCTTTCTCTCTCTTTCTATACATATACATACACACACATACAGCTAAACACACACTCACACATACACACACTTTTATATACATCCAGCGAAGTGCAGTCCATAAAAGACTGAAGGATGGCAATCCCCATTGTCAGGCTTATGCTGCAGGAAGGCAGAAGCTGTCTGTAAAAGGGAATGTGCAGATATTTGCTAACATGACACATCCTTTCTGTAACACACAACTGTGCAAACAGTTTAAGGTCTGCACACTGTTAAACCCTTATCCCTGAAGATGCTGTAAGCATTCCGATTAATTTTAGACTTCATTTAGTAACTTGAATACATTAGGTAAGCAATCATCACAACATCCTGTGGAGTGCTTCACTCAGCTCCATATCATACAAAGTGAAAGCTCATCCTTAGATACAAGGTGCAAGAAACGCTCAAGGTAAACCAATCTTCAGCTGTGAACTACCAGGGCCTGGAGGTGTGCACCTAGATTGGAAGGTTTCACTCGGACTCTTGGAGAAAATCAGATAAACAGAACAGACCTGTGTTCCCGGTCCAGCCCCAACGCCGGCTCCCACTGATGGCGTTTCTCGTGCCAAGGGGTCACCAAGGCTGCTCAGAGCGCAGCCACCTCCGTGCAGCCACCTGCAGTCTCTGCCCGGCACGCGTGAGCACCCTTTCAGACGGCATCGACAGAAGGGGCCATTCAGGGAGAAGTGCCACGTATCAGCTATGATCTCCAGGGAATTTGCAGTGGTATACGTTTTCTAGCATATTCTTCTTCTCAACAGGATTCTCTACTGCATTGCTTGAAACCACGACATGCAAAACCAGCATTTCCACCAACAGACTATAACCATGTACCCAGCCCAGCTGTTGTTAGCAGGACTTTTTTTACCTCCACTTTTCTGTCTAATGGGACCTTATATTGCCTGTTGGCTTGACTTTTCTAATTTTTCTATTTTTAGAAGGAATCATACTAGGAAAAACACACTGGAAGGCCAATCTGGAAACACAGGAAGATCCCAGATGGTGTTAGTTGTCATAGCTTCACTTCAGTGTCATGACAACCCACAGCAGCTGAGGGCCTGCTCCACTTCATCACATTGAATATTATGTTACATTTTAATGCATATTTATTGGACTCACGTTTGTCCCCCAGCTTCAGCAGTGAAGCTTTGATTTAGCTTAACGGATCTAGAAGGCTGAAATTCCTGGTTATCCAAGCTACTGATTATCTTCTAGTTTAGGACACTCCCAGGAGACCCTCAGATAACCACATTTTCCCTGTATAACACAGCAGTCCTACAACCACATTATAATGCAGTTTTGTCTCACCTATAAAGGTCAGGGCCATAATACAATTTAGCAGTGAGGGTAAAATATGATTTACTTCCGTCCACAGGCAAGACCAAATCATGTTATAACGCTGAGGGTAGGGGAAAAACTATCAGGTTACAGCACAATCCTCCAAAGTCATTTTGCCTGTTACAACCATAAACTCCGCGTTAGCAGCTGATAGCAGAGGGAGCACAGTACTTAAGCAGGCTATCACAGTTCCTGGGAAAAATATAACTCTGCACACTGTTAAGGGAAACCATAATTTGTACTGCTGATAGTGCACAGAGTGGCCAAGACTTCTACAAGCCCCATCTACTGAAATCAATGAAGCCAGAAGAGGCATGGAGGTCACTAAATAATTGTTTCTCTGTAATAGTTCATCACCTGATAACTACCAACATAAATATTCATTTCACTCCTGGCCACTCCAACCCAAACCGCGGAGACCTCCCACAGAGCATGTGCCAGAAGATCACAGAGAACCTTCCTGGAGCCTTCAGCTCTTCGGCTGCTTTTAATTGGTAGAAGGTCCCACTGGGCCATTGTCAGGTAAGCTTAAGCTCCAGATGCCTCCAATATACCTAAGGAGTGGACTCGATGAACACAAAGCATAGAAATCAATTCCCATGCAGCCTCTCTGCTCTGTCATACCAAGCAATTCCCAGTTGTGGCCAAGGTCTAACTGCATATTCATACCTACCATTCCTCTTCGAAGAGTTTTCAAAGGAATAAGGAAGCAAATTCTGCATCTGAAACTAGCCTAATGTACCGAATGGCTTTCCGACTGCTTTCACACAGATGTGAGCCATCTTACCTTCACAGTCAATGTGTTAGGCCACCTTCTTGCTGTTATGTTTGCTTTTTCAAAAAATATTTAGCTCTGCAGTCAATCAGGGATCTCAGTTCAGTTGCCCAAGCAAAGGCACCTGATAGCATCTACACAAGGCTGGATCCAACACTGTATCTATGGGATGCCTGCACCCTTCTGGGCTAGCAGGTAGAGGCTGTCCTACCATGTATCAAATGGCTCTAGCCACCTCAGTTCAGGCAACTGAATGATGCCTTGGTATCATACCTTTAGGTATTTAGCTTCTGCAGCACAGTTTTAGAATTCTGCAAGTCGCACTACAGATCTTAAGAGAGGAAGAGCCAAATTTGATTAATAGTTTTAAATGGTAGTCCATTGACCTAGGAACAAGGCTGAAACAAAGGCAAATTAAGAAAAATTTCAACCTCAGATTTCAAAATGGGAGGAAAATTTCTTTCTCTGCCCTAAGTAAGACCTCGCTACAATACTTCCTTGACCTTTGAATAAAGCAGCTTATATACAGATTTTAAGATACCCAGTACTGCACTTAGCTATGCTGAAGTATAAAAGTGAATTAAAAATATCATCCCAAAAAACAATATACTCTCACTGTTGAGCCTCAAAAATCTGTTTGAGTGCTATAGGATACAATGAAGTGGAAAAGCAGTCCGACCACGTGGGCAACCACTTGGAATTCAGGAGACTGTAAGTATTCTGCTATCCGTTTGTAACCCTAAGCAAGTCATTTAACTTACCTGTGCCTCAGTTTCCTCATGACTAACTGAGAATGCTTACTCAGACTTGCCCAGCTCTGATCAATGCTTCGCTACATCACACTTTCAAACCACAGGGACCCATCCTGCAAGATTTGCCCAGGCCACAGGGACCATGTAATTAAGTAGATGTGAATGGAGCTACCTGGGCTGTCCTGGCTCTCCTCAAGGTGTGCAAAACCAGCTCTTAGCTTTTAGTTTTCTTCTTCAAAAAGCTTGCTTGTTCCCTAACAATAATTATTTATAGTTCTTTAGTATTCATTCTAAAATACACAAAACAACAAAAAGAAAGATTGTAACAGAATTTACTTAAGATGTAATTCTAACAAAGTTCTTCCTACACACAAAAAAGTAACTGACAGTGAATGTTTGGTAACTTTGACATGAAAAAAAGGGGAGAGATAAAATGCTTTTATGCAAATTTGATTTCCCTATAATAATCTAGAGCTATTCTGCTAGAAGGAATTATCTCCGCAGGCTGGCAGCTGCAGTAGGCAGTGAATTAAAAATGGCTCTGTATATGGGAAAATCTGTTCTATAATCAGCGCTATTCTTAGAGAGGACATCAATCTCACCAGCTCCCACGATGCTCTTCGTGTGAATGACATACCAGTATGATGTAGAAACTCCCATTACATCACTGACATTGATTTCCTGAGCACAAGGAATATACCACTAATATGCAGGGAAATCATTTCAGGAGTGACTGTACAATTTTGTATTTTCCCTTTAAAAATCTGCAGCAATAAGTGACCTTATAAAAAAAATTTCAACAATGATTCATCCAGCTGGACTTGAAATGAACTGCACATTCTCACTGCAAGGCTCCAGTTTCTGCTTGCTGTTTTTATACAATAAGCTCTGTTCCCAGGTCACAAGACATCAAGATAGCAGATACTGCATGAGTTTTCTTTGAACATTAAAAAAGGCACATGTAACAGGAAAGTATTTTAAGAAGTAAGCAACCACTGCAGTTCCACACATAAAATGTCACTGTTACTAATCATGCAGCTGGGTGACTAAAAAAAAAAAAAAAAGGCACCAAAAACATGCATCTATGCCACGTAGATTGTATTTCAGACTTAACTTGCATGCTGAATTTAGGACCCAGTCTCATTGTCAAATCAAAGGGAGTTATATTGTAAATAAATAACACCTCCTATGCACAAAACGATGCTTCCCTGCTACATCTGACTCTAGTATTTCCTCAGTAATCTTTGTCCTCATGCTTCACACGTACAGTAATCCTTCTTCTGCTATGTCACATGCACTGTAAACCGTCTCGGCTTGAGTGATGGATTTGAAAATTAAACAACCTAGGGGGCTCACTGTTTTTAAAAATCATTTTATATATCATTTTAAAATAACTTTAGGTAACCTGACACGAATGCTAAGCTGCTGGATCTATTAATTCAAGATTTACTCTCCTATGTTACAGTTTGCCCTGACAAACTGACATGCAGAAATGTACAAACTGCACTGGAAAAAACTAAATACAAAATAAATTGAAAAAATGCCATAACCTCTCCAATTCATGGGAGTTCTTCAGATATCCCTATCTTTGGCACTTGCATGAGGCACAACAGTTTCCAAAACAGAAGGTGCCTTTTCTTTAAAAGATTAAATTTGCTCAAAGGCTGAAGCAAGACAGCACACCTTAACCAGAGACATAAAATTTGATGTTGCTTATCAGCACTGAAAAAGGCTTTAAAAAATAGAACTCCCCTCCCCCCCTGCCCTTACATCATCATACTGTATTTGCATCACCTAAACACATCACTCTACTGTTGAACAGATATCCTGAGAGTTATTCCATTACTTTCTTCTGCGGTTTGTCATTATGACAACCCGGGCTTTCTGCCGCTACAGGCGCTCGTACCTCCACAAAGAGGTGGGGGTTCCTGTTGGGTTGTGTAGGGATAATACTCAAAGCATTGCACACTTCTCTGGGAATTCCAAGCCCAACAACTCTATGGGGTTAATCTAAAAGACAGCTGCATCCATTTTGCTCATTTCTCTCCGTGGATAAACTGCAAATTGCATTTGAAAATAAAATAAGTTATTTCTAACCTTTCAGCTGGCAGCCAGTATCTTGGTAAAAAAAGGACATAATTTATGACACTAATGATGTGTGGCTGCTTTCCAGAGACTGTAAACCAGTTTCCAGCCTGCTTTAATTCTAATTTAACAATCAAAGAGTTTGACTATTTAAATAAATGTTAAATAAAACGCACGTGTTTGAGTGAAGTTGGTCCCTGGATTGTTATCTCACAAATCGGTGGTTCCTAGCCACTCTTGCAACAAGTAAGTAGGAGCAGTATTTTATTCCTCACACTTGGAACACTAGGCTTCTCTTTCCTTCTGACTCTTACATCTCTAAATGGGAAAAAAAAACTTCGTGCAAGAGAAGTGCCATGTATCAGCTCAGCTAAACTCAGGTCAGTCAGGAAGCATGGAGCAGGACTTGCCCAGGAAGAAGCAAGAGATTCTGAACCCAGAATTTGCTGATGCCAAAGGATCCCCTGCAGGCTGAAGGAATCTACACAGATGTTCCCTTCCACTTTTTCAAAGTCCAGCCTCAAAAGAAAAGAAAACCTTCTGCAGGATCCATGCTCCTTTAACAACCCTACACTTACACTACTTGAAATCACCACAACAAAATTTGTCTACTTACAGAGACAGGGCAGAAACCTGTAACACCTCTGACCCTATTAAGGTGAAGCCTGCTCTTCCCCAGGCTTGGAAGTTGGGGCCCAAAGTTGAGATCCAAGGCATACTCTTAAAAAAAACTCATTCTTTTCTTCTAATATTGCTCCAAACCTACAGTTCTCTATGGAGGGATGAGAGAGAGAATCAGGTCATTAAACTGCAACATCTTGCACAAGGATATAGATGATGCCCTTTCCAGATAAAGCATGATTGTGCAACAGTAACAGCTTATCTGTGGCTTCCACGTTAAAGGCATTGTAAGTGTTTTTACCTGTGACTTTGGTATGGAGTTCTGTGCCGCTGCAAAGGCCACTGAGCAACCTACATCCCTGGCTATGGGAGGAAATGAGGCGATTTTAATAAGGCAGCTCACAGAATGGGCAGCTCCTTATCACACAGGACAGCAGCTGGATTTACCAGTGAAATAATAGTATGGGGGGCCACACCACAAAAACCTTCAAGTTTAAACTACATCTGTACATCAGAAGTTTCTCTATAGCTCCTCTGAAAGGAGGTCTAGCTAATTTCCAGCTTCTGTCATGGCAGCATTTCGTTTTCATGCTGAACCTGTTCTTCCTCTAACACAGTGTCAGCAGCACCGAGAACAGTGGGCCAAAATTCAGCGGTCCATGGATAACCTCTATATATACAATTTGTAACATAGTAAGACCTTAGATACAAAGGCTGAACTCAGAGAGGGTGTATTGGTCTGATTTAATCCGATACAACATAGTACTTTTCTTTCTAAAAACATCCATAGGGAGGGCATTGCCCCTTCTAGTTTGTAACAGGATCCCTGTAGCAACCCATGATCTGCCAAACAGAGACCTGCTGAGCTGCATCACCTGAACTTCCAATTAACTAAGTTTTGTCACCTACATCCTTACTGCTCGAAGATGCACCTCTACACATGAATAGCACTACTCTACCACGATCCTGTGACTACCCAGTCCTGTCTGCGATGTTAACGATAAAGTGTTCTCACTTGTCTTTTGCTCCTCTGAGCTCTGAAAAGCTTACCTAGCTGAAAGAATTCATTTCAACTTCTAGGTCATCGCCAGATCTGCTTGCTAAGTCAAAATCAGTTACCTCTGCGCAAGCCCACAATGGCCTGAATGGATCTGTCTGCTCAATCACCATACTAACTGGGAAGAAATGTTAAGAAGAACAAGCCCAAGTTTCGTTTGCCAAATTCAACTTTAAAAAAAAATTCTTGTAAACAAAGAAGCTTTTGTACACAACTCACTGGGACAATAAACAAGAAGCTAGATTTTATTTATAGAGTATTATTCTTCTGAAAACAAACACCATAAAAATGACTGATATGTTAGCCACATTAGATGAATAGTTTTCAGCCTGTTCCATCCCACCAGGATACAATCTGAGATTTTCTACTCAGCAGCACAGGAAAAGCACAGAGGTCACACACCAGCACACCCATCTAAGATTATCTGGATGGGAAGTTGTGAGACCAATTCAAAGCCTTAGGTCTCACGTAATAGATAGTCCACAAAAATTCACCTAGTAATTCCTGCACAAAGCCCATACCTTCTAAGTTACTTGAAAGGTATCTTTTAGAAAAACATTTTGCCTTGATTTAAAGATGTCAGATGACACAGGAGTCACTACCTGATAAGGTAATTAGATTTGCTGATAAATTGATACATAAAAATACGGCACAAGCAGTTACAGTTTTCTAACTTCAGCTACTATCTACCAGATGTTAATGGCTACATCTTTATTTCCAGACTGAAGAACTCCCTCCTGGTAGAAATCCTCTCCTGATGGAAGGAAGGACAGACCTGGAGAAAATACCTTCTAAATATACAGAGGGAGAGGCATCCACACCAAGATAGATTTTGTAAGTTATTGAGGCTATTCCTAAGCTTTTCATTTCATATATGTTGCACCAACAGCCAACTTCTACACTCACTCTTGTCACTTGTACTTCTTCTCAAACAAATTCTGGTCCACATGCAGGCATAAAAGTGTATTTGCCAGTGCTGGCCCTGTGTTTTCCCCTGTATTTCTTACCTTTGGTGGTTAGTTTCAGCTTAAACAAGTCAAACCTGTATTTAGTTATTTTAAAAGACAAAACAGAGAGCTTCAGTGAGCAACTGAAGAGACAAAATATAGCACATACTACCTAACCAACCTTCATCTATGAAGTTCTAGAAAAGTTTTCATCCAGTTCTTCCACCAAATGGCTACAAAATAAAGGCATCCCTTTGCTGATAAATAAAATGGAGATTGGCAATCCGCTTTCTTTCCAGCGTGTTAAGGTTTCAGCGGTTCAAAAATAGCAGACCACAGTTGGCTCACACCAATCCAGCTAAAAACAGCTTGCTGATGCCTCTCTCTCAACTATATGCTTGATGTTTAAATTACATGAGAAAACGCTTAGCAATCCAGCTGCTGCTTGTCTCCAAGTTCATGGCTGTATGATCTAAAGTGCCACTATACAAACTAAACTGACAAACCTTTGCCACTTACAGCTCCTTTCCACACACAGCCCAAAAAATGCACGGGCGGCCGTTCCAGCGTGGAGGAACAGTGACACCTAGTGCCCAGCGCCTCCGCACACCAGCTGTGCGGGGACACAGCACATCTGGGCACCAAGCGCCTGTCCTCCAGCACGCCACTGGTGCTCGCAGCAACTTCTCCTTCCGACACCCTCAAAGGCTCACGTTCAGGATGAAAGAAGACAAAAGGAGACGTTATCTCCATGCAAGCATCCGCGGAAATCTGGAGTGGCACAGTAAAGGCACAGCCTGCGTGCAAAAATGGGTCTTTGAACTCACCAATTTACGCACACCCGTGTTCCAATAAGGTGGTGTATCTGGATAAAATATCTTCAAAAACATAAAGGTTACAAAAGGACCTTGGTATTTTATATCTGTAGGAAGTGCTCAATCTATATTTCATGTTGGAAATGTCACCATTCTTTGTGACTGAATTACACCCTTGGACTTTACAGAAGACTACCGATTGCACCATTGTGTGTATGCCCGGCTCTCCAAAATTATAAGATGACAATAATTTGCTGAAAATCACAAATCCTTTACATTAAAATAGAATCTTTCGATAAAATAATATACCTTTGAATAGGATCTGTACCACAGATAATTATGCTATATTAAAAAAAAAAGTTATTATATGCATTCTTTTTAATTAAAGTTTAACATACATTAACATTTCTAGATTAAAACCTGCCATTCTGAGAACAGTTTTAAATTCTGCTTTGATTATTTTTTTTTCCAGAGCACTGAAGCTATCATATAACTGAATAAAAAGGACTAACAATGTCAGATTCTTTGGTAATTAATTTTGTGTCCTACTGCAGATGTATGAAATTCTATCAGCATTATCTTGACAGGCATGTCAACTCTTCTGAAAAATTCCTATCCATTATTTTATGAGCTTTATTGCAATTTTGCATTTTTTTATTAGATATGCAAGCTGTACAATACAAGTTGCACTTTATGAAATTAAACATAAGGTAAAGTTACCTATTAGTACTAGGAAATAACAATAGCATTGGCAGTACAAAAGGAGCATAAACTGTAAGATAATTGGGTCGGATTTTGTACAGTATTTTTATTGCATCCAATCTGCAAGAATCTATTGCACAATTGTTACCTTCTTTGCAGCTTTGCAATTCATACTATATGAATTGCAAGTGTCTCAGAGAGGTATCATAACTTCTATAATATTGCCAAAAAAAAAAAAATAGAACTGCAAGGAGTCAGAAAAATAAAAGAATAAAAAACTCTTATCATTTCTAAATTATTAAGTAGGCATTCCTGCTATCCTAATACATGGTACTAGGTATTATGGCAATCTAATCAAAATTGGTCAGCAGGCTGAAGTACATCTTTAGCTTGATCATTACAGTAAGGGAAAAATATAGTAACTCCTGAAAACCTTGATCTGTTTCTATATATTGCATTTTTTCCCTTAAAACTGAATAATCTTCCCCTCTTAATACCAGCAGAAACATCTCTTCTTTTTCTTTCTTTTCTTTGTTCTCTTCTCAACAAAGATACTAGCAATTAGCAGAGAAGAGAAAGGGAGTAAAATCTTCTAATTGCCAAACTAAAATCCTATAGATGCACCAACTGATACAGCTCTGTCAGAATTCATCATGGAAGAGAAACACTATTTCTCTTACTAACCTCATACGTGAGAATAAAGTATTTGACAAGTGATCTGAATGACCAGCTGATTTCTGTTCTCAGGTACACCAGTGTGGATGAGGTGAAAATCCAGTCAAATGCCTTTGACTGCTTCTCCTAGTAGGCTCTCCACAGCATTTTTCCCCATGAAACAAAGCACCCAAGCACGCACTTTAGCTTCAGAGGTTCAAGCTGTTTGGATGACTTCATAGAGCCAAGTCATTTGAACCTGTGCTGAATGGCCTTGCCAGAGGATTCCAGGATCAAGACCAAGGAGAAGAAATAAAACCAGGCACAGCCAGATGTCTCTGGGATCCTTAAGTTGCACCAACACTATTTCTGTGCAAGCAAATGAAAAGGAAGCAGAGGTTGTATGTGACAAACTAGACGCTAGAAAAACAGATGGTTTGGATTGCCAGCAAACAAAGCCTACTTCACCCACTGAAGCTACTCTCAAGCCAGAAAGTACATCTGAAAATAAAAATCAAGACACAGTGTCAGTTTTAGCACCCAACCCCATCTGAGTGTGTCACAAGCTCAAGGGAGATTTGCCATAAAAACATAATTTGAGTATCATCTCTCATCATTCAATACAATTTTTCAACTCTTTCAAAATTGCATTGAAAAATCTATATAATGTGTGCTTAGATTAATGAACTGTTTGAATCTGGATCAATACGCACTCAAAGATTTGAACTGTTGACACCTGCTGGATACAGCTATAAGAATGCTTCATTCAGCTTATAGCCAATCAGTACTTTGTAACTACAGGGGTTCCACTTAATAAACAAGCAATCTAATATATGACCTCTGTAGATTAATTTCCTGAGAGCAAGTAAATAATCTGGATTCAAAATTTCCATGATTATACATATAATTACAGTATCACTTACCAATTAACACATTGATTTAAACCTTCTTGGGATTATGTACTTAAGTATAAAATAGGTGATTCAACCATCACTCAAATACTAAGCATCTCTTTAAGACGGCAAAATCATGAGCCACAGAGCACTACACATCTAATTTCTCTTATGGAAGAAAAATGTATTATGATAATAGAGATTATGAGAGGTATATCATAATTATGTGTACTACGGCTAGCTGGGGCCATTATGCAATAGCAGGACCACACCGATAAACATCATGAAATTGTTCTTCTTTTGTAGTGGAAGCAAAGCCTTTTCATATGCTGTAGTTCATCTAAGTCTCCCACTGTCCTTTACTTAATAATAAAGCTGAGTATGTGTTTGGACTTTGGGTTGTTTGTTGTTTTTTTTTTTATTTCACACACACACAGAGCAACCTGCCCATAGTTACCAGTTGTCTAATAGATATATAAACAAACAGAGATTTACAATGGTTTATTGTTATACTTTTAACAAGGGCAGTAATTAATGCAGATCTATATTATACAGTAGTTCTTGACAAAATGGCCCATTATAAATGTTAATATAGCTTTCTATACAGCAGCACTGCAGTACCTGAAGACAAATGAAAATCACTACACAACTCACTTGCAGATCTTACTAAGTTAAAATATTAATTCAGAGTGGCAAATGAAAGTTGGGATGAGTATCCAAGAGACTATGGTTGTAAGGTATATTTCCTGTCACATTTTGTTTTTAATATTAAGAGCTTTTTATCCACTGTTCAGCTGAATATGTGTCATTTCATGCCTATACCTTGAGGGGAAAAAGAATTCACATCTGGAAGTAAATCATTATGTTATTCCATTTTCCCCCTTATCTCTGTTTTGTGAGTAATCCTTTCACATAGAAAATTAGAATATGTAATAAATAGCCAAATTTCAAGACATAATATTGCTAGCAATTTTAAAACTGTAGAACAGAGATAAGTAACTTCCAGAAACAAATTTTGAAAATCTGATAAACTAAATGTACAATACTTAGGGAAAAAGAGTTATAGAACTACCAAAAAAAAAAAATTAAATCACAGCTTTAAAGTGCTTTATGTTCATATAGAGCTTTTGATACTATGCACATTTCATATGACTATCACTGAGTCACAAATAACTGATTGCTAAAAACAATTCAAAAAAATTGGCTTAAATCATTCTTTTCTATCTTAAGATACTTCCAAAAAGTACATCAGGAGTTGAAGTAACATAATGCAAAATTTCCTATTATGCTTGAACTTTTTTGCAGTACACAAATAGATAACACAGTGGATATATCTACATTCTTCTAAAACATACACATACGCAACAAAGCCATAAAATTGTCCTCTGTGTCAAACACTGTAATCCAGCTTGGAAAGACTCGGAGGATGTTGTCAGCAGCTATTCAGTAAAATGGGAAACCGAAAACAGTAAAAAAACAAATTCGTAATAGCAATAATGTATAGTTTCCTCAGGCATTAACTATCAGATAATGACCAGTAGTGACTTTGAACTACGTATTATAGCTTAGGTACGGTATGATGCTCACAGCAGTTCCATAGCTAGGAAGTAAGTAATGCAATCTTGCCATAAACACTCACACTGTTACAAAGCTAGCTTACGTGCATGGATTTCTCCCTCTCCAATGTTATCCCACCAGGCAGCTTTATAATGATCTAAAAAATACATACCTTCGCTAGCAGTGCTGCACTGAAAGAGAAAATACCAAGTCCAGTATGCTGAAGCAATTTTAAGACAACACATGTCGTATGGATGTTGGCACACTCACTTCCCACATCCCCTCAAGAGAAACAACAGCCCCTTACATTGTACACACTCTTTAACATATTTCACTGTTTAGCCACTCTGCAGAACTCCTCGCTATTGCTTCCCCAACCTCAACTACTATCCGTAACTGCAACCTCTCAGAAAGAGCACTTTATCTCAGTGAGGGTCTGATCCACTTCTAACAAAAAATGTGAGACATTGAGTCTTTCCACCAACCGTAAAGGCTAATAGATCAACGCTGAAGTGCCTGTAAAGGCCCTAATTGGATGAACTCTGATCATGAATTGAATCTCCTGGTTGCTATCACAGGAGCCAAAAGAAAGAAAAACCTAAAAAATTGCACTAATTTGGACACTGGCCTGAAATCCAAGAGATTCAGATTGAATTCCTAGCTCTGCCAGACTTAGTGCTACGTCTACAACACCATGCCACCCCGTGCAGAGTCAATCAGGCTAATTCTGAACTGTAAAGTCCTACATACGCACCTGGTGCAATCTGTATGTTGATGTAATTAAACTGCCTCCACAAGTGAGCACCAGCTCAGACGTGTCAGTAAGCATATTCAACTCACAACATTAACCTGTTCTGTCCACACCAATAAACAGACACACCATAAATACGCATGCATTGGTATTTGGGAGGATCTCAGCTAACACAATTTTAAAATACCTATGTAAACTCAGTGGCACAAAATTTGAATTAAGGCAGGGTAAATACAAATTCCTAGGAAAGCAAATTATTCAGAGCACAGATTCACAGGACTTGTACGCACAGGGCAGACTTAAGCAGCAATCCCCAATTTTGCCAGTTTAAAAGTGAGGATATTGGCACTCAATGAAAACACATCCCTATGCAGGGGATTCAGCACATTTCTTGATCTTCCCCATAAACTCTCCTACCCCACATAACAGTTAGCAAAGGAAAACAAAAGGTTCAGCACTCTTCTTTACCTCTAGGCACAAGTCTCACCTGCAAAATAATTATTTATTCTGATAGTGGGCCACCTTAGCTACCCTGCTGCAAGTTTTGAAAAACCAAAGACTTTGCTAAAAAGGAAGTTTTAGTGCTTACAATACAGTTGTGCCCCGGTAACAGTTTAAAGACGGGGGAAAGGGACTCAGCTAGATTTTTGCACATTCAGACCAATAAAAAAATTTCTGTAAGATCCTGAATTAGTCATTCCCGTAAGATCTTATTTCTGCTGATACAAATTAGACAACAGTGGATCAGCCATAAAAGAGAGAAATCTTTTGCAATCTTCACAACAGATTTTAAGTAAGTAGGGGCAAGTGTTAATCATACAGCCAGAATCTCTTAACCCTGAGCAAGAAGGCAACAGAAGACACCAGACAGGGGAGACTCCCCATCAACTGGAGTAGGTGTCCTCCATCTCCAGGCATCACATCTGAACAGTATTTTTGGTGATAAGGAAGAAAAGAAGTTCACTGAGAAGCAACATTCACCTGACATTTTTGTTTACAGCTGTAAGACCAAGACATAAAGGCCCTTATTATCACCATTTTGCATTTTCTTGAATGAAGGGTATCCTCAACATCTTTAAGAACTCAGACAACAGTACATTTTGAGTCTGCTAAACCAATACAGTCATTGTAAAGAGACAGCTCTCTCTCCACTTTGAAGCCTAAAATGCTATATTGAGGAACAGAGGCCAAGCATTAAAGCAACAAGGAAGAATGCTTCTGACTGTTGAAGTTGTAATCTATCACTCCACTGTTCTCCTCAGACAACAGATGCTGTTGTCATCAGGTGCCAAGCAGCATTACCTCCACGTGCCACCAAGAGCTCTCCTGTATGCATTCCAGTAGCAGCCCAGTCCCGAAATCAGCCACCACCTCCATGCTGCTAAGCTCCAACAAGAAGTGTAATACCCCTCTCTAGGGCTTCTGTACATGACGAGGAGAGCAGGAAATACCTAGTTTGAGCATAAACTGGGAAATGATGTTCACGTGGTTCTTCAGACAGATTAACGTCTCAAGGTGACAGGGATAAATGACTGGTCAAAATTTCTTTGAAAATGAAAACTCAAAATGAGAAGGACTGTCAGCCTGCTTACCTAACACAAACTGATAATTCTGTACACCTTAATGGCTACTGCTCTGTGAATGCTCAATGCTTTCCTTCCTGTGGCTGCAACTGCCTGAATTTCCCCCCATTCTCATCTGCATTCTCGGAACAGGGGAAAAGAACAGCCACCAGCCATTTACCTTCTCCATTTTTATTTATTTATTTTCATTTCTATTGGCCCTGCAGTATGGCTTTATAAATGGCCCCGTAAGGTTGTCTGCTCTATACTCATAGAGTAATAGAGTGCTCCCGGAATGCTCAGAGTCTTAATCACAACCAACTTGACAAATAATGGGCCACACTGTCAAAACAACTCATCTCCCATTTGGGTACATAAGTGGGAATAAAAGTAGCTGCTGGATGCTAAACACTTTTGCAAATCCAGCCATTTAATTTAGGTGCCCAAATGGGAGCTGAGCTCTTTTAAAACCTAGCCAAATAAATTCTTGAAAGGAAGAAATACAATGAAGCTGTGTAAAGTTCATCCTTCCTTTCAGAAGGAAAGGTCTGGCTTCTGCATGCCTGTGAATTTATGAGGAAAAACCCTTTCTCACCATCTGTGATTACAGGTCATGAACATTTCCAAAGCTCACACTGATACTTCTAACTACCTCTTTACAAGAATTACAGAATTACCTATTCAAACATAATCAAAGAGAATGGCACAGAGAGTCTACAAAGTACATGTACAAATATACAATCCACGTTTGCACTAAAACTTCTCTTAACATTTCTTGCACCTGTTTCGGGGGCTTTTTACATCCCTCAGGCCTTCCGTAAAATATAGCAATGTTTAAAACATTTTTTTTCTACACCAATTATCACAAACCAGTTTATCTGTTATCACGCGCACCATTATGAACAAGGAAGCAAGGAATTTGTAACAAAGAAAAGCAGAATGGCTCAGTGGTGAAAAAACCAAGCAGAATCAGAGTCGTTGCTCTAGCTGCTGGACCACACAGCCCACTTCCCTGACAATGCAGCCATTAAAAAGACTTTTGACTGCTGACAAACAGAACTCAAGTGTGCCCCACTTTTTCCAAAATTTCTGTACACAGAAAACTTTTCTGTTGCAGCTTCCCTCCAATATAAAGCATCAGTAGTTCAAACCTCAACTTGCATATACCCTACCATTTTCTTATCCTACGGTTATGGGAAATCACAGGTTCTTTCTTGTTCTGGATTATTCCCATGAGATAAGTCTCTAAGGAATGATGAATTAATCTCCCATTTAATTTCTGACACAAGATACCAAGTTTCAGTATGATTTGGAACATAACACTGCTCTCCACTTTATAAAGTGGAAGCCATTTCACGAGCCGGTATGATATACCTCTTCGAAAGCTGAGCAAGCCAGTGGGGTACTTCAGATACAGCCAGAGTAGGAGAGAAGTTATCAAAAAAGTGCGTTGTGTAAAATAAGGAAGCTAAAAAGGACAATGATTCTGGTAGCAAAGAACACTCCTAGACTTAAGATGGAGCAGGCAGCCAATCTGTTCCCTAAAAAACATATATTAATCTTTTTTGTATATTTGCAAGAAGCATGTTCATTCTCACAGCCTTCTTCACAATCATCTTAAACTCTCTTATTAAACAAACTACAGTTACCATCTATTTCTGAGCACATGGCTGACTCCTCAGATGACCCAGTTTCTATTGCTGATATTCAAGAAGCTGTTAATTCTTTTCATCTGGCAAAGTCCCAGTTCCCAAATAGCTTACTACTGATTTTTATAACACCTCTATTGACAAAATGACACAGAAGCAAGTTAGCTTGCATAATGACTCCTCAACCCACCTAGTCAGCCACCTATCCTCCAGCACAGCCTTGATGCACAGCATGGCCAGTCACATGCCAATACATTGGAATGCCAGAAATGCTGAGTACATCTCCACTCCAAATGTTACAGTAGCCTCATAGCATTGCTTATGATTCCAGGTACAGAAACATGAAAACAGCTTCCTACATGTAAAAAAAAAAAAAATATATATATATATATTTAATTCAATGAGAAAACTCATCTGAACCTCAGTCTCTTGGAATGTGTTTGCTTTCTATTTCATATTAAAAGTTTGGCAATAACCTATACATTAGTCATCTCCTGGTGAGGAGAGACAGGACTTAATTGCTATTCTGCTACCATGGAATGCATTTCCATAGGATTGTTTTTCACTGTACGGTCGTTTCTCATCAAAAAATTATGCTGCATGCCAGTCATTGCTACTACCAGTATCAGTTGTTCCATCCACAGGGGAAAGGATGCTCAAAGGACTCCTGAGGTCTTTCACCTCCAGATCAGTAGTTCAACAAACAGGTCCAGGCAGCTAAAAATGATCTTTCAGTAGATCAGATCTATCTTTCAGTCCTTTTTATTGTAAAATGTCATCAGCATTTGAGAGAGAATGGAGGGAGGTACCTCCTGACTTTTGAAAAAGAAGAAACTATGGATTGAATAAAGTCTCTTATTGCTCACAGCAATTCCCTCAGATCAAGAACAACTTAAAAACAACATGGAGAAATCACAATACTACTTCTCTAACAGCTGCTGAATGGACATGGACTTTATAAGTAATCCCATGTAGCTCCTGTAGTTGCAAAATTATGGGAGGAAAAAGAAGTATATATTGATGATTATATCCCATCATCTGCTGTAGCAGATTCAGAAGGTTCTATGCTTCTTCTGCCCCCTAGTACAGAGCTTTTTTGGCAATGCAGTCTTTTGGCAAAAAATCCTCTCAGATACATGGAAGTTATGGAAGTGTAAACTAATGTAACCACTGTTTCTGCCAGAAGGCTGAACAACTAGAAAACGGCTTGGTGCTGGAATTTCGGACTTGGCATTCAAATAAAGTCTGCATAAGAAGCAGGTTTTCCCACTAAATCACAAACCAAGCCATTTTAAAATAAGCATTTGAATTTAACTGGGAGTCCCTGTTGTCAACTCAGTCAATGCTTCCTTATTTGGTGCGTTTCTTAAAGCCATAGCTTTGTACAAAAAAGTCAAAAATTCAGTTTCACAACTAGGTTTTGATTAGCCTTAGTTATTAATTGCCACTGAATTTGCAGCTTTTGAATGCCCCTTACAGCCAACAATCTAATGACCTCTCTTTTTGCAGAAAGATTGATGTAGGTTTTTTAGAAGGAAATGTGCCTCTCATACATTAGAGTTCTCTGAAGAAACTGTGGAGTATGTAGGTATGAGACATGGGGTAAAGTCTACTGGAATTCAATAAAATTCCCTCATTGATGCTGCCAAGGGGAAGACTAGAAATGACCTGATGGAGAGAAAAAAAATAAGGTAGAAGAAAAATAAGAGTTTTTTTTCAAAGGAAGGATTCAGTAGCTGTTGCTGTCCAACATATTACCAAATGATCCAGGAAAAGGGTGAAATAACCCTTATTTTGAAGTGAACCATCAAGGTTTGTAGATGTCACCAAGTTATTCAAGTAAGCAACAACAAAAACTATTTCACAATATATTGTGACAAAATGACAGATGAAATCCATTCTTAATAATTGCTTAAAACAATCCTACATGACATATACATGGATGAGATATGAAATAGCTGACACCATGCATGACAGAAATTTTGGGGTTATAGTAGAAACCTTTATGAAATCTAAGCTCAGTGCCCAGCACTAGTCAAACATGCAAATGCAATTTTAGAAATTTTTAGGAAAGGAAAAGGAGATCATTATGCCACAACATGAGAGGTTCATCTGCATCTTGAACACTGTGCACAGGTATGGCTGCCTCTTCTCGGAAAAAACAAAATCAGAAAAGAAGGAAGGACAACCAGCTTCATGAAAAGCTTGGAACAGCTGCCATGTAAGCTATGACTAAAAAGCTGAGGGATCTTCTGCCTGCCAAAGAAGAAACTGGAGAGTTTATGATAAATGCCTTAGATGTCTACAAAATCACAAGTGAAAGAAGTAAATAAAGAACGATTTTTCAGCATTTCTTCCAAAAGAAACAGAGGTCATCAAATGAAATTACCCAGTGGAAGGCTCAGAAACAAAGTTTTATTTTTTCCTACAAAATGTAGCCAAGCTGTATCATCCACTGCCAGAGGATGAGGTTTATGCCAAAAGTATTCAGAGGTTAAAAGTTCAACTGGGTCAATACATACAAGGAAAAAGGAAAAAGGAAAAAGGAAAAAGGAAAAAGGAAAAAGGAAAAAGGAAAAAGGAAAAAGGAAAAAGGAAAAAGGAAAAAGGAAAAAGGATGCAGAAATATTCAATTTTAAAAAACCTACGGAAGTCCCAGACAACTGGGAATCAGAATATACAGGTGAAGTACCCGAATGGGTTTCCCAGCTCTTACACTCCTTTCACCACTAACCTTTGCTATTGGTTGTCAGCTGAAACAAGATACTGGCTACAAAAAGCTCTAGTCGAAGCCTTTATTGTCTTCCCTACGTTCCTCACTGAAGAGTTATGTTTTACAGAAATGGACAGTCTCTTCCAAATTCCTGCAATTCAGCTAGCACCCCATCATACATGTCAATACCATACCTGTTCTAGATACTTCACCCTCTGATCAACATCATAGCTAAGTTCCACCGAACAGGAAGAGCTGCTGGAAGAAAAAGTATAGAAGAGACATGACAGAAGACATTTCATTCTTTCCTCACTGTGATGTACTGTATCAGCATAACATGAAACAGCTGCTTCTCCCAGGAGGTTTCTATCCTTTGCCCACTCTACACCTTTTTACTATGAAAACACTGCAAATAAGATTAAATTACTCTTCTACAGCAATAGTACATTTGCAATAGTTAGGATGTGACGTTACAGAAATTAAGTTACTGTCAGATTTGGTGCAGGTGTCATTTTTCTTTAGATTACAGTATTGCAGCTTTCTCCCTCAAAATCCTTATGGCAAGATTTTCAAATGACATCACAGGTTGCAAAAGCAGAACAAGCTTCTCATAAATTTCTACTACCCAGGCACTATAACAAGAGCTTTTTTTGCCATCTACCTCATTTCTTTGCCAATGGAATGCAGAATCATCATTAGTCTTTCCAGCATGCAGCAAATTAAGTTCCAGTGAATTGTCTCTTCCAGTTTCAGGTGTGTGCAGATAAGCTGGTTTCCCTTGCAGCTCTCCTAAGGGGCATACTTACCTTTTTACTGAACAACTACAATCAGTGCAGATTTTAAGAACTTCTGCCAGAAGATGCACAATATTAGTGCCACTTTAAAGAACACTATTTAATCACCAGATATCTGGGCAGCGCAGAGTGTGGTGCATAGGAATTAGCTATTCAGAGACACAGGCTTACACTAACATACCTTCATGTAGGCTGACTTTGTGGATTTCCTTGAATATGAACTCTACATTCAAAGGTGCTTTACATCACTGTAAGTCTAGATATTATTGTGGCATATAAGACATATCAGACAGCTTTTTATTGCTTACAAGATACAGAAGTATATTCTCAGAGCACCTGTTGACAGAGGAAATCTTACACTGACCACAGGAAGGGGGAGAGGCAGGGAGAATATGTATTTGCAAATTAGATCCCCAGATCTTTATATTTGGGTATAGGCTGCATAAACCTTTATATTTGGGTATAGGCTGCATAAACCTTTATTCTGACTCTGCGCAGCTACTTGTCTGTTAGGCCTTTGTGACCAGACACTGCAAAAGTCAACAATATTCCTTCTGTGATCTGGAAGTGGTGAAGAACATCACATCCCAACTGGCCTATATTGTCAGTGCACTTTCACCTCACTGCCCTCAGCATCCTATATAGGCAGCATACGGAAAACCTTCACAACTGCTTCCTGTATTGCCCAATATTGTACAATTTAAGTGACAAAGAGAAATTTTTCCTAGTATGTCAGACTCAGGATAAAATTCTGAACACCGTCAGAAGTGATTCAGGAATCTAAAAAGCCTTTCCAATAGTGGCTTGGATCCCCAGAAGCTTAGCTCTCATGAGAAATAAAGTCAGACTGGAGGGTCCCAAAACTCCTTGACATTTTTGAGAATATGGCCATTTCTCCAGATACTAGCTTTTCTCTTCACTGTCTTCATATATTTTTCATCTGTTTGTCCTCCTACTTCTGCTATCCCCTTTTTTAACCAACCTAATTATCTCTTTTCTTCATCCTTTTAAGGGAGACTCATCTCTTCACACATTTACCCTTTCCTCTACAATACCTGGAAGCCTGTGTATTTCCCAAAAAGAAAATATCATATTTTGAATTCAAAGTCTTCTTCCTCCACTGCAGTAATGTTCTAGAAGCCATTGTTATGTTGGGCCTAGAGGAGTGAAGGAGAAAGATTCATACAGTTGTAATTGACACTCCCAACTCACGAGTTACGCACTATCTCAATCTCCATGCAGTGATGACACGGGGAGACACGTGGTCCCTCCACCTGAAAGCCTCATGCTACACATGGGATCCATCTCACGGACAGAATGCCAGCTGTAATGCCACAGTTATCTTTCCCCTGACACTGCAGCAGGACAGCACATATTTAGGTTACTGTGAAGAACTCGGAGGCTGCAAGGAGATACACTGGTCGGGCAGTATGGCAGCTATGCTGGCTGCACCCCACTTGCTTTACATCTCCATAGAGGCCCCAGGCTGGCTCCGTTTCCATGCTATTTCAAGAACCGCCACACTTTGCTCTCACTACACTTCAAATTTAAAGGGCAGCAGAACACTATAAAGCACAAGGCTATTATCCCCAGGTCGTCTCAAAGCCCAGCAATCTCCAAACAATCACGGGTTCAGATAATAGAGAGGCCCATTTCTGCAGGCTATAAAAGTATGAAGGAGGGGGTCTCCTGAGCCAGCACACAACTCACAGCCAGTTGGCGTGCTCTCCTAGTCACTGACAGACAGATTCTTTCCCTGAGGCCAGCTGGCTCAGAAGGAGGCAACAACAGTGATGCTCTAGGGCTTCAACACGGACAATCATGTAAGGGAGAGATGGAAAAGACCTAGCAGGTCACCAAGTTCATTTATCTGCCAATGCAAGGGAAGATTTATGTGCTAAGAGTATAACCAGTACACCAACACTTGACGACTTATATTTTCGCATCAAACCTTAGTGATCAGCTCTGACATTTGGATAACTGAAGCATCTGGGCTAGACTGATTCAGATCACCAAGGTCTGACTCATCAGAATATGGAAAAAACCACCACCTCCAAATGAATACAGCAATTAGGCACTGCCAAGACACTTTGCTTAGTCCAGAAAGAACTCGCTCTATGAAGACCCTTAAGAAACTTAAGTGGAGAGATCTTTTTTCAACAAAACAGAAAGTAAATAAAAGACAGAACACATTCCATTCAGAAGCATCTAGGATAGTATACTGCTAACATCACTACAACAACTTGATGTTTACACTACTACCAAGCACCCTGTCTACGTTTTTTTGCCTCTAATGCCTAGGAATAGGTTGAGCTGTTTCCACTGTAACATGGTACTTGTCTCTCCTTCAAAGAGACATAGGTTTCAGCCTTTCCTGGACTGTCTTGTCACCTGCTGCTCTGCTGGTTCATTCATCTTCTGCATCAAATAATATTGTTCATATCACTACCAAGGTCCCTCAGTTATATGTAACTGAATTCTTCTGTCAATACACTCCTCCTTGCCATTCAAAGAGGCAACTGATTTTAGGATTAGGGCACACCAGAGTGCCTGGTGCTGCCCCTGTTACACAGGCCATGGCTGTAATGTGATATTTGGTACTGACAGACTGCAATTCTGGCCCCTCAAGTATGGGCAACTTCTGTTTTACTCAGCCTAAGAGGCTAAGTTGTTCATCTTTAACATGTGCTTTATTGCCTGTTATTCTGCCGGAGAGTTACTGCCCTGCTGCTCCTAAGAACTGCCCATTGACACATTTACAATACTGCCATAATGGGCATTCTGAACTTGCATCCCCTGTGCTAAAAGAACAGCCTCTTCTCACAAGTCCACCGTACCTGGGGAAACGTAGAGATGCCAGATTCACAAAAAATGGTGTGTATTAGAAGCAACTCTGTGATTTTTCTAAGAGCATCAAAGAGACACAATCAGGAAATGGGGACAGTGGTAGTGTCAGACATCATCATCAGCAAAAGCAAAAGGGTCCAACACCAGCCAAACACTGTTTCTCAAAGAAGAAACATCAGCTGGTTACAGAGAAGCACTACTAACCAAGTGGATCATAAAATTAGCCAGTTTGCAATTCTGCCCTCTACTACCTCTAGATTCTGTGTTTTTCAGCAGGAAGACTGATACATCTGCAGCTGGATACACAGGTAACACAGGGAATTGTTAAGGAGAATTCTTAAACGCGGATCCTTTGAAGGAGCACAAAGTGGTCCGTGCAAAATAGAGCATTTAAGAACACAGCAACGGAGAGATCTGCACAGAACTGAGCACTGGCTGTGTGCCTCCACCTTCAGGAGCACTACCCAGGCTGTACCTCACCTTCAGCTCCTCCTGCAAAAGGATGCCTTGGACTTAGCAGCTATGAAGCCAATGGACTTGTAAGAGAAGGGAACATTACAAAGATTCACTACTCACGTACATTCCCCTCTACTGTTTATTGCATTCAGATCACAGGGACACTGTGGAACAAGTACCTGTCACACTACTCTGAGCTGTGCCCTTCCTACCGCTGATATTATTTGTTCCTAAGTTCCACACGAAGGGCTAGTTTACATTCCTGCTCCCGCAGAAGAGAACAACATGCTATCTGCACATGAAGCTTTCCCTTTTCAAAAGTATAAAGTCAGGAAAGAACATGATAAACAGCATCCCTCCAGCAGTAACTGCTAGTGCTGAGAACAGAGCTAAATGGCTGCAGTACCCCTTCTAAAACTACAAACCTTAAAAAATAAAGTCAGCTCGCACTCATTGTTTTTAAAAGTGGTGTATCACACACAGGATAAAAATGCAAGCACTCTTTTGTAGAGCCACTGATCTTATCAAAAAGAAAATAACATGTCATCATACTTCATATTAAAATAAAAAAAAAATCATTTGCAGTTATTTCTTCACTATCCAGCGCTAACAGCTCCTTTTTGAGAAGTTCAGTATAATCTGAGACAAACCTTAGGAGTCAAGTGTCCTGTGTGAGGCATCACTTAATGCTATAGAATGGAATCACTACACATGTGTAGATCCATGCATACGTAAAATTAGCAAAACTTGCTGTACATTTCTGTCACTGCCTTTCAAACTTTACAATCATCTACTTACATGCTTTTCAGAAATTCCTGAACATTGTGATTGGGTTCTCCCACTTCACCCAGATTGTAAAGTAAGAGTGGTTCTCACTGAAACGTCTCACTTCTAAGCCCCTGTTTAGTGTACATGACAAAAAAAATTTAAAAAGCTGCATTTTGTAGAAGCTATAGTGCCTTCATCTACAGAAACAAGCTGTGCTCAAAAATTGCTTAGCTTACATTATTTCCAAACCACCCACAAGCTCCATGGAATTTGATACAGCAGATATGCATAATACTTGCTGCACTTGAGACTGCTATAGGAGATATGTCTGCTGAATCAGCCTTCAAAAGCCAGGCTAATCATAAGCCTTGGGTAGCATGAAACCGTTCTCATGAGAGCACAACGAATTAAGTGTGCACAAGAAAGTCTGCTTCACTAATGGATCCAAGGTATAAGGCTTCGCAAATTCACCAGAAGACGATCCATGTGAGTACACTGGAAGAACTCTGGGTAGGCAGGAAAGGCAAATCAACTGACAGCAGAATAATCTTCTCAGCTGGGCAAGGCACAGGGAGCAGCTGCTCCATCAACCACCCCACTGAACTCATTTCCCAGCAGTGGTTAGAGAAGCAGTTCTGTGAGTCAAAATTTTATAGGCATCAGCAGCAGAAGAAATCTGGCTGTTCCTCTTTCAACAGCAAAACAAGCAGAAGTAGAGTGGTACACAGCTACATTACTGAAATCAAGCATTTGAAGGCCTGGATATGCATATCCCTTTTGCCAACTTACAAGAGACTAGTTCACCTGTCCATACGCAAGCCCCTATTCCAAAAGACTTGGTATGGTGGGAAGTGTTACAAAGTCAGAAAACCAGACTGTGACCATTAACAAAGACCTTTCTGTACCTTCAGAGAGTGTTTCTGCCAACACTCCTAGCATGCAGTCAGACAGTGGTAACAATCAGCTGTTACCTCTAATATGCAGTTACTGGTTCTTAAAGCAAACATGCTTATCTGCCACAGCGCTTCCCAGTTCAAACGCTCACTATGATCAAATCATTTGCTATCATACCAGTAAAGACAAAATGTATGACACCTTCAGCCATCTAGAAGTAATGCATTTAAACAAGTGCATTAAAATTCAACCACTGGCTAAGAGTCAATCACCCTATGGACACACTTCTTTTTTCTGAGGCTACTAAGGGAGCCCTGAAAACTCCATACAGACTGCTGGTTAATGCTGCCTAAGATCTGTTCCACCCCAAGTACATACTCTTCACCAAATTCGGCTGCCTGAAAAGCTCTCCAGCATGAACACAAAAGAACATGAACAGAAAGTCTCACAATGTACTGATGCAATTGGTCTCAATGGAAATTAACTATTCAATACTGTACGAAAGACAGAAGCATCTTCTGATACAGACCAAATGAAAACCACTACAGTTTTCTCTCTTCTAGACAAAAGCCAAGAGAATTCAGAAACAACAGTGGATATGCAAAAGCAAACAGTGAATTTGTACCTTTTTTTGCTTCTTTCTCATGTATGAAGGAGGATTAAATAGTTTTCTTCTGATTAAGTTTTATTTACCCAACAAAAATTCAGATTTAGCACCAAGGCTGACATTTCCCAGCTGCTTGCAAGAAACAACTGCGTTTTATTTCAACATATTTTGTCTTTTTTGATGAGCAACTTGTTTAACTGTTAAAGCTTCGCAGCTCGCCTTATACTACTCTTAAAGATCAGATAAAAGCACAACACGCTCCACTAGCGTCACATGAAAGCCTGTGGCTTGTCTGTGGAAAGGGAGCCTGACAGAGCACCAGCATACACCCACTGCTCTCCAGTGAGCTGACGCCCGTGTCCACGGGCTGTGAGTGCACCAGCCGTTCAGCGTGCTGCCCCGCTCAGGATGGTAGGCACAGGCCTAGTTTCACAGATCGTACACATCTGCCTACACAAGGAGTTCCGTCCCTCTGTCAGGTTTCTGCTGCTGGAAACTTGGGACGTGCTATTACTTTGCTGTGAAGGAAAATAAAATCGGACCATGTATTTCTGCCTTTGTAAATTAATCATCATACTCCACCACTGTATTATTGGCAGTAACCACACAAGCTTTGTGGCCATCATACAGAAACTAGATACAACTGTCACAGGTCCTGCGTAAGGAACAGTACACAGCTGCATGGCGCCAAGGACAGATTTCTTAGATGCCAGTTCTCCCTTCCTCCAGATGAAAGAAACATGCATTGATAAGAGAAGCAACACTAAAGACTTCTCCTTTGTATTGTCAGGTGCGAGAGTTGGTGAGTTCGTTTTTCTCTGTATCCACATTTGCTCAACAAGATGGCAGCGTGCAGAGCGGCTTCTCTCCATCCTGTCATACATACAGCCCAAGAAATCTTTTTATGTCTTCCCTCTCTGCTTGCAAAGAACAAGTTACAAGATTACTTTCATTTTTTGTCTCTTTATAGATACACTGAATAGATGGCTTCTCATCATGGCCCTGCATGTTTATTCTAGTAAATTATTCAACTTATTCTGTGTGGGGCAAATTAATTTCTACAGCAATTCAGCTGCTACTCCATCTACAGCACATATACTTGCTGGAACAGATGAATTCTGCCATGCAACGTCATCTCTGGTTTTCTTCAGCATTTGCACAGACCTTTTATTCAGAGAAAACTACTCTTCTCCCCTTGACTCCTCCATTACCTGCCACAACTGATGTTTCTTGGACACAATACAATGCTTATTCTTGGGAATAAAAAATTTTCCAAAAGGGATAAATTCTGTGAATCTAAAAACCACTTTACATTTTCCAAATCTTCTCCATTTGATTTGCTCATACCTAATTTTCACAGATATTCATTGTTGTAACTTTCAAACACATGGGTTGCAATACATCAAATCCTAAAAGAGAAGGGATTTGAATGGAACTATTCTAAAAGCAGGAAATGAAAAATGAGGTCCAATCTGCAATGTTCTGTCACTGTCATTTAGCCACATGCAATCTACTTATTTGTACAGGTAACCAACTGCTCAACTGCCTGCACTGACCTCCTGAGTGGTAAACAAAGTTACCCAAATGTCACCAA
Organism: Aramus guarauna; assembly: GCA_013400195.1. Classification (NCBI taxonomy): domain Eukaryota; kingdom Metazoa; phylum Chordata; class Aves; order Gruiformes; family Aramidae; genus Aramus; species Aramus guarauna. Next base: position 1,946,425 of record VXBL01004928.1, read on the forward strand.
ATTATCTACTGTCAAACACATGACAATATTTTCAACCTTTTTCAGTATGCAAATGTCCCAAAATGAACTCGGTTCTTTGTGTAACACTGCATTGTAAGGTTCATAATGCAGAGTTTACCTGATATAAACATTAAGAAAATCAAAATCTTTGTCCCTAATCAGGGCAGGTGGGGGGAAAGAGAGAGCTGCATGGCAACAGGTTTTTTGTGTACTATCAAACTGGGGTTGCAGTTTCTTTGTTTACAAAAGTCTGAAATGGAATCAAATACATTGACTTCCTTACCTTTCTGTACACAAAAACTTTTGGAATAGTCTGAATTATTTTATGTTTTGCCACACAGTTTATGACCCAGATGACCTTCTAGTGTCTGATTTAATAGAGACTGCTTTCTTGGGAGCCGAAGACAATTTCTTCAGTACGCAATTGTTTGAATATATAAGGCACCTTCTGTAAAGTTAGACACATTGTTCTAAAATAACGTGGAAGTATAAGTTCAAGCTGCAAAGGGATACACTACAGTAAAATCACACTGTGAAATGCTCTGACTCATTGCTCTGAAGCTAAAGTACGTTGTATAACCACAAACAAATCATTATTGCAGTCACTGAAGTAATACTTCTCTGGGAGTACAGAGACCTCAAGCAGTTATTCCACCTGTGGTCCTATGACATCTCTCCAACTCTGCTTGCCTAACTGAGGCATTCATTATATTGGTACAAGTCTTAGTCATACTATTGGTACAAGTAGGCGGTGACTTAGTCACACGGCTCTCTCACAACTCTCTTTATCAGGTGTCTCTTCTAAAAGAGGCTTGTGCAGCTATGACATATTCCCAAAGCAACCCCACTTATGTCAGAAAACAATGGCTTTAAGAGGCACTAGGTCCGCAGGAGAACAAGTCTCTCCTGTTTTCACAGCAGCATCAGTACATTGGTACATACAGAGATTAGAGACAACTGTTTCAATGTCTCCTTGTACCTCCCCACCTGCCTGCACTCACCTATCATATTGATCTTTTATTATATTTGCAGGGTAAGTGCTATCAGGCAGACACTATCTTTCATTTGGCATTTGTACAGAGCCTATTTTAACAGGGTGCTCATGTATGACTGGCGCTGTCACTGCAACAGTGAAGAAAGGAATACCGCTAAGCAGAGTTGTGTTAGATACAGACTTGGTTTGCCATGACTCATGCAGAACCTTGTATTGCCCTTACTTTAAACCAGTCACAAGCTGTTCTCCCAGCCAGGCAAAAATGACAGCAGCTCTGCCACATATGGTGTTTCGTCCACTCCATTCACTGCTATGTTATTAAATTCCTTCCAGTCCTTGAGGGTTCCTGAGAGGACCTGCCATATCATCATGTCATTTAGCCTTCCCATTCCCACAGTATCATTTTTTTCCTTTGGCTTTGTAAGTTCTCCTCCAACTTCTCTCTCCTGATTGCTCCTGTCAAAGAGTGCAACATTTCTTTTTACTTCCTGTGATGCAACATTTAAGACATTTTCCTGTAAGCAGTCCAGAATGTCAGGAATATGGCAAACCCTAGCACCAAGTTGTGATTAGGGTGACTACTTCAGTTTGGCTACAAATTGTGTACACAGCTATTATCTGCAGAAAGCACTTTTTGCCCTCTTACTTTGCTCTTCCCTCTACCCCCTTGTTCTCTCATTTACCAGTTATGTCTTATCCAGTAGATTCTGAAAGAGGACATGCTGCAAATGAGACACTTAGGGCAGCTGTGGTTAGCAAAGAGTCAGCATCCTGAGAGCATATCCCTCCTGGAGGTTTGGCTGCCTGGGCTCAGAGCCAACTTAAAGACAGTACAGCTGAGGGCTGGCCCCTTCCTGCTGGAGAGAAAGGCTCCCAGACAGCACTGCTGGGATGCTTCAGCCAGGACTGACCCTCTTCCTGCAAGGGCTACTTTAAGCTGACACTCCGCTGCTTGGTTCCATCCACACCTGAGCTGCAGCCCCAGCTGCATCACTGTACCTGTGGGCCATGGGTCCCATCGATCCTGACCCAGACCCTGACCCACAGGCTGACATCCCAGACTTTGGACTCACCTCATCACCATGGACTTGCCTGGCAATGGGAATGCTGGGCTGACATCAGCTCCAGCCTGCCCCGCTCCCTTGCTGGGGCTGGCAGGGCGGACCCCGGCTGGCAAGGTCCTTGCTATCCCTTTGAGCTCCCAGCTCTTTGACCCCCAGGGAGCAGCAGCCCCTGCCACATGCTGACATACAGCTCCATGGCGTCCTGCTTGTTAGGGCTCCTAAGCACTGCCACAATTGAAAAATCAGTAATGCTGGTATTTCGGGGGACTCCAAACTGCAGCTCCTCCTGTTACTGACATCAGTGACTCAAATTCATAAACAGAAGTGAAATAATCAAATTGTTCTGCTATATGACACCTATCATTAGGGCAATTCAATTTAAATTCCCTTCCTGCCACCAATTTCTTCCTTGAAGGAGAAGACACTTTTTGCATTCTCTTACCTGAAGGGTGACATCACTGATGGAAAGCCAGCTCTAATTTCTCCTTTATCTATCTCCACCTTAAATCCTTTGCCTGTGTCCTTCCACTTCCTCCTCATGCCCTTCTACATACCATCTTAGTGCCTAACACAAATGAGTCCCATATACTCTCCTATTTTGCTCTAGGTTACCTGAGACTATTTGAAATGCAACAATGCAGGCATTGTATAAGATATATTTCAGTATTTTCCAAAAAATAACATAATTCACCAGTTTCCATGTTTTTAATACACTTCTCTCCACAGGGACAGCATGACTCACTCTCCCAGTGGGAAAATCACTCCTGCTGTTGGACATCAGCAGCAGTTCTAGCATCTAACACTAATAGCATTATCAATTTATGACTTTAGAAGCACTACCAGCATCTAGTAGTAGTGTGTCTTATATTACAGACGGCCCGTTTGTCTGTTTTTTCCACATGGCCCTTCATGTCTTTTCTTACATCCTTACTTGTGTTTCATGAGGGCACTTATCTTCTCTCACATAACACAGCTTTCAAAAGACTCTCTTCAGCTACAATTCCCACAGTAAACAAGCTAAACTAACATAGAGAGCCTATTAAATTGTCTGCTCTTCCCCCACCACCCCCCCATGAAGACATGCAGTTATGTCGCCTCTGAGTAAGGAGTCTCAACTGAGCGAGTCATGGTAACTCACTCTCTTTCTCCACCTCCTACCTCTGCAATATACTACACAAATCATGCACATACCAGTCATACCGCAAGGTCCTCTGGGCATCAACTCTTCCTTTCTGAGATGCCAAGGGAGGATAAAAAAAGAAAGGTTATGAAGGCTATAAAAAAAATGAAAGGCTTCGGATCCCAGAACAACCACACCAGCAACAGCACAAGCGAGAAACACTCTACGCTCTCATCTGCATCATGAGACAAGAAATAGAGCATGGTGATCAAAACAGCACCTCTGCTCTAGCCTCAATGGCCTGTAGCCATGGCTGCTGCCATTCCCCCACATCATCACTTCACTAATCAAATCCCCCGGTGTAGGAGGAAGATAAGAAGCTGGAGATGGAAGCACCCTCCTTGTGGGTGAGGGGCAAGAGGACCCTTTACAAATAATGACAGGTAGGCAGAGAAAGAATTTCCTATGTGACCACATCTTGTAACACAGTTTTGTGAGACTGCAGGCATCCTTACGTCGTTTCTCTCTTTTGTCCTTACACAAGAAGCCACATCCATCAGGCTGAGCCAGATCACTTCCAATCTCAACAGATAATCCAACCAGTAAGAGTTTGATTTAGCCTAAAACCCTTAAAAAAAAAAAAAATCATAGTATTTCATTCAAATAGCTCCACTAGGCACCCACAATTGAAGAATATTCTCAGTACATGCAAAGAGGTAGATCCTCAGCAGAAGTTAGTCACCCCTCTCTACATCAACTGTACTCTAGCCTAACCACCAAATCTGAAACTCGTTACAACCTATCTACTAGTTCTGCTAACGTAAAACAAACTATTTTACTTTTTAACGCTCTAATAATTGTGACCTTTGTTTTAAAAGATGTTACTGAATTAATCATAGAATCATAGAATGATTTGGGTTGGAAGGAACCTCAAAGATCACCTAGTTCCAACACCCCTGGCATGGACAGGGACACCCTCCACTAAAACCACATTGCCCCAAGTCCCATCCAACCTGGCCTNCTGCAATTATTCCTAATTTTACTCAAAATACTTACAAATACTGCTCTCCTTAAAAACAATATTTAGTACAGCATTTAATGGAAAAACTATAAAACCACCTACTCACAAAAAAGTATGTATGTTATGTAGACTGGTCAATAGATTTAACTTGGCTATGTTTTATGATTGTTTTTACTTCAAGATTTGTGTATATATGTGGAAATTACTGATGAAAGAATTGCATTTATGTTGCACTGAAGTGTAAGTCATGCTGTGATAAAAATATGTATTTCTTTATACATCAGAGAACTAGAATAATTGGCTATTACATGGGCACTGTTAGATTTATTATATTCTTATTTATTAATTTACTTGTTTGGTTTTTTAACGTAAGTCCTTGACTTAAAAGAGATTATATTAGTAAGTACAATGCCTAGCAAAACAAGGGTCTAGATCTCACTAATATGCTTTAAAACATCAAATTTACTGAGCTAAGTAGGCTTGCAAGTGTATTTTAAATAATTTTGGTTTAATTTTTAATTTCTACAGGTAAATGGAATCAACCTGTAGACATCTTAAAGAAGCCTAGACTTTCTGAAAGCACCACATCTCTACCCACTGCAAATCAGGCCCTTTAGTGAATCTCAAGGTAGAGTGGAAGCATAGTAAAGGCACCAAAACAGAGAGACATTTTGAACATGCTTTCCACCATTTTAAAGATGTAGAAAAAAAAAAAAAGTTATTAACTATCCCTTCTGTGAAGCAATAGCTAATGACCTAGGTAGTCTAGACAATACCTAAGAGCTTCTCAACTTCCCTATAAACATCTATATGGAAAATACAGATAATGCTTCATATTGCTAATATTTTTTCCATACCAAGTAGATGGGGTTAAATATTCTCAACTGATTTAAATAAAGAGATATGATGCAATATGTAGACTGCTTGAGGCTGGAGTAAGAAAACAATTTTGGCACTCTGGAGATGTGTAGTTCTGGTTTTGCCAACAGAATCTCCTGTGCCACCTTTTGTATGTGTCACTCTAAATTTCTGTCCTAGATATTCCTAAAGGGAAGAGATAATGAGAAATAGAGGAACAGGAGGAAGCATATTCCTACAAACCCGGGAGTGTCCTTTCATTTTTGAAAAAGGTAATATAGTCTGGTTCTGAGGTCCATGATAAACATACTGTCCTGCTTTCATACTTGCAGTGGATTTGCTGACAGAGAAACATGTCTGGTTTTTAAATAATGAAAATGTCTTAAACATGCTCCTGTCATTGAAAATCACTTCTTGCAGGAGCCATTGTCAAAATCTACCCACATGTCAAGTCCTAGGTGTAATAAGAGGGGGGAAAAAATAAAAGCATTAGCTATTCTAGAAATAATAAACTGAAAGATTCTAAGTCTTTTAAACTGAAACATATTTACTTATGTTAATCCAACATGTTCACTCTGTAAACAAGATAGGCAACTGAAAAATATGGAAGATTTCCAGAATTAAAAACAAATTGTAACGTTAGCATCAGCAGCAAACTCTTGTCTGCCAGGTTAACTGAGAAAACGCTACAACCCTCCACAATACTCGATATATGCATCCATTTAAGAGAGGGTCTGCCCCAAAAGATACCGTGTAGAAGTGTGAAAATGTGTATGGAAAAAGTGGACAGACATAAAGCAAATGAAGCTGAAAACATCAGCATCACATACTGATAAAGCAGCAGAGAAGGTAGGCAGAACAAGGCTAAATTATGGAAGTGCAAACATGCATTTGTAGGCCAAAGTTTGAGAAAAAGTGGGAAAAGGACGCAGTTTTATTTTTGGCCAGTTTTAACTACAAAGGGGCATTCCTCAGTTGTAAAGTGTATTTATTAACAGATGAGGTGGATTCATGCAGAAGAAAACAGCCAATCCTGGTGAAGAAAATATGACAGAACTAAACCAAGTCAATGATTTGCCAAGGGCAGAGAACATACCAACTTCTATGATTTAGTAAGTCTCGTGATGTTAGAGCCTGCCCTGATGCAGAAGCCAAGAAATTATGTGACCTGTCTTTTCTTATTTCAATTTCTAATATTCCTCATCGCAGACAAGAGTGAAAAAGCAAACCTAACAGTTCAAAATCCTGAAAGCAAATAAAAAGCTCCTCAAAAATCATTAGAGGCATCATGATTTTAAGCAAGCTGATTTTAAAGCTCTGCCACAGAACTATAAAAAGCCAACCATCGGCAATGGTTTATCCGCTTTCTGAATGAATCATGGCTATTTATGAAGACACTGAAAACTGTTTTGAATAACAGGAGAAAGAGCCAACAGTGAGTGAGACACAAAAGACTCAACCACCAATGAATCATTTGAAGGTATCCCCAGTGCACATAATTACCATCTCCATTAAGCAACAGTCACTGCAGTTAAGTATTGTTTGGCTTAAATCAGTTACCTGGAATGTCTTCAGATCAGGCCTGTTCCAATTAAGTGGCACTTACTTATTACCTTAATCATGCAGTATCAGTTCAAAGCAGCATAGTACAGCTTCACCTTGAAAGCAATCAGCCTAACATTTGGCAACCAAAACCAATAGCCCTTGAGTTTCCAAATGAAAGAAAACTGATATAGAAGTATAAAGCGTCATTACATTGTCTTCTCTCATTTGCTTTTATTTCTACAATTCTACTCACATAATTCTTAAAGCTGCTACCAGTTGAAGATCTGTTTAAAAACAAAAGAGAAATTAAATATATACTAAATGCCACAGATTGTGCTAATCCTTAACAGGAAGATGCTGGGGAGAACATTAAATACAGAAACAGCAGGACAATGCTTAAAACTTTCATTAGAGTTTCATTTGTAAAAATGGAAATTTCTGCACTCTCTCCTGCCTGGCTATCCATTTCTCAGTTTTAAACATGTTTTGCCACACTCTAAGTTAACTTTGAGTTAGATGCTTTTATGACGCATACCTCCTCTGTTTCAGAGTATTCATTGGTTTTTGCTCATTTGAAACCAGTACTTTGCACTACAAAAGTAGTCATACCTCTTACATTAAGAATTTAATTAAGGCACATACATGAAACTTATTTTAGAAAATGCTATGTGGATGGAATTTTTACTGCTTGGCAGTAGAGTATCTAGGGTCTTCAGACAGACAAATACATCTAAATTAACATAAAATAAGGCATTTCAACCACCACTAGTTGGTGCAACTTACCTTGTCGTGGTGTGGTGGCTTACATGCCCTGTCGGGCCAGACTAAAATGTTGCACCCTGGCCCTCCAGGTTGGGGGTTTTGTTTTGGGCTAACAACCCAATCATGTAAAAAACAAAATCTGTTACAGAAATTGCAACAACACTATCCCACCGGGTTCGGTGGCATAGTGTTGTTGCAGCCCTATGCTCCTCGAGGAGTAACAAGGACCAAACAACAACAACAAGGCATTTCAACGTGTACTTTTATTTTCATTTTAAGTTAGATTAAAAAAAAAAAAAAACAAAAAACAAAAAAAAACCAGACTTGTGAACAACCATTTCTTCCTTCAGTTAATGTAAGTCCTAAACTTTTCAATCTGAGCTTCAGGTATCATCTTTTAAGTCTGTCTTGACAGAGATTTCTTAACTCTTCTTCTAAGAATAAAATTCTCAGAATCCTCCTCATTTCACGTTCAGTTACTACTTACATCAGTTTAAAAGTACACATATACTATATAGGAAGTGCAATGCTGAACAGAGATATCTAACACAGTGTTCCATCTGGATGGCAGACAAAATGAAGATACACTGACATGCTTGCCTACATGTAGTAGCTAATCCACTAGAAGACCGAAGTGCCACCTAGCTCTGTTGCCTTTGTTGACTGAGCTAGTTAATTTTAAACTATTTCAAATAGTCCTAAACAGCACTCCACATTTTAGGAGAGCTTACCTAAAGTCATACTTCTCACACCCATGCGCCTTCAGAAACTAAGATCTTGCACCTTTGAGAAACCTTACCCTAAAGTTCCCTGGACTCAGCTCTAAACGCAGCCATCACTGCCAAATCAAAACTCTCTGTGGTCACCAACCGTTTGCAGGGAATTACCTCAGGCTGTGTTTTATCTCACATAAGTTTGGCACAGATATCAGGACAGGCCTGTTTCAGTCTTCAATTTCAGTTTATGAAAAATTGCAAGCAAAATACACGTTATCAAATCTTATTTTCTAGGGGAACACATGGGCATTAAGGCACAAGAGCCTGCATGAAGTTCAGAGTCCTGCACAGTGGAACTGCATAAACAACTGAGCATGCTAGGCTTATTTTAAAAAAAAAAACTTATACAGAAGGCCTTCAAAGTCCAGCCTGCAATTAACAAACATCATAAGAATACATTATTAAAAAAAGAGAGACATCAGTTACAGCAATCAATTTCTGTGACTACTGGTAATTCTCTGCATAATCCAGCCTAGCAAGGTTTCCATACAGCCTTCCCTGAGATGTAGTTGCAAGCTGTCTTCACGCATTAAACACTAGAGACACGCATGTCAAGAGACATTGATTCTTGTTGTTTAAGATTCAGTTGCTCAAAAAGCCCCAAAATTCAGTAAATGCTAAGCAATTAGCCACTGAAAGTCAGCCCTATTTAAGATGTCTGAAGCTGAGCCTTCAAAAACCTAGACGCTCAAAATCATTATTCCTTGAAGGGGGATGGGGGGAAAAATAAAAATCACATCCTCAATACACAGCTACAGAAAAGTGCATTCATTTACCTCTAGCTCTCTAGTGAGGAAAAATCCAGACCTATTGAAAACAAGAACCTCTCACTGTTTTCACCTCAAATCTTTCCTACAAAAGGCACTTCTTTCTTTCTTACTTAGCACCTCTCCCTATTTAGTGCTTTTATAGCAAATGTAGGCTGAATTCAGCTAGTCTCTTGAGGCTGCAGCTGACCCAGGCTACCACCCCTACAGACCTCTAGTTGCTCATCATCATTTCCTGATGATCACCCAGCATGACAGCACATCAGTACTGCACTGTACCCAAGTTCTTTCAAAATAAAGGCAGGTTTGCTTGTGGTTGTTAAGATTCATAAGAGTAAAATTTTTTCAATGTTTATATTAATTTAGGTCATTTTGAAAGAACCAGGTTAGGGAGCAATTGCATGTGCAGGTAAGCACACAAATTTGGATGGAGGACATTCTGTCACGAAGGCCACACGAACACAACGGGGCAGTAAATGTGAACAACTGGCATGGTAACTTGCTTAGCACATCTGATTGCAGACTTACACCATACTGAAGCCACTATCGGCCATTGCTGATGCTAAAATACATGGATTTGCCTTTTCCTGTGCTGGCCCTCCTTTGTGCCATGGCCAATGTTTGTGTAGCTGTAACGTGAGCAACGTGCAAGAAGGGAATGCACATGAACGTGGAACACTTGCACCAGCATAAATGCAGGAGGCAAGATGGGAGATGAGGCCACCAGCACCACCTCTTTCAGAAGCAGTCCTGGCTGGAGGAATTTAAAGAGCTATATAGCTTATCAGAGGAGTAACACATCCAGCTCATTTTCATATATACGGTAAAAAAACCAGCCCTGACTTCTTAAAAATTGAATCAGAAGTTGTGCATTTAATATTTTTTTTTCTTTTCACATTAAACTAAGGATCCAAGAATACCTTAAAGCTTTACTTTGTGCCAGGGTAGGAGGGTGTCCCCTATCTATACCAATTCTGAGCACGTTTCTAGTTATTGAAGTCCTATATAGGAAAAAATGGAAGTATTTCAAAGCTATCCAGGGTGCACACAACATGCTGGTACACAGACACACTAATATTATGCATCATGCATACAGTCTTGCTCCCACATGATGCTTTTATCACTGTCTCTTTAGTGCAGGCACTACAAGTGTAAGCATGTGAAAACTCAGATACAGTCTCTACAGATCCAAAGTTTTCAAAAAAATGCTCATTTACACACTATGAATGTGAAAGTTCCTGCTTCTCCTAGGAAGGGTGTATCAGGTAACATGGAAAGGTATATTAACTAATATACTGCTACATACATGTGTAACTAGAGGACTGGCATCTCATCACCAAAAATATCCAGTAATTTTAACTCAAATATTCGAGGACATCAATTGTTCAGTAATTATGCATCCGTAGAAGACTTTCTGCAAGGCAACTGATTTATTTAAATATGTCTTTCAGATTAAAAAATTAAGAAGATACTATATAAAAGTATATTAAGTACATTAAAAGGGGGCTAAGAAAGATATTACAAAATACAATGGAATTAGCATAGATGTTTCTCCTGAGTTTCAGCAATGATTGGTGCCAGGCTTCACACTAGTCAACATTTCATCAGATAAAATGACGACAAAATTAGTAGACAGAAATAAGATTGGCAAAAAGTCATAAAGATGAAAACAGGCTCATTTAACAAAGTATGTTTGGATAAAACGAAGTACTAAGGTGCAGAACACTGAACAGGAAACTGTAATGTATGTATAGAACAGTAGACTGTATCTTAGGTAATCATGACTCAGTTAAGAAAGCAAGTATTGAAGTGCACAAGTTACTCCATGTGAACTCTCATTGTGATACTGCAGCAAAAAGAATTAATTTAAACCTTGAATGTAATGAGGAGAAGCAGGTAAGTGAACTCTTCTCTGTAGTACTGAGAGCACTGAAGAGACCAATACTGAAGTACTGTCTCATGCTTCTGGCATCCGATTTTCCTAAAGGGAAATCAAAAAATTGGAAGAAAAACAGAAAAGTTATGCAAATGTACTTGAAGTCTGCAAAAAATGTCCTCCAGTAAGAGTCTTAAAGAGGTCATTCTGATTAGCTTAACAAAAAGAAGCGGTATCCTGAGTAAAAGTATTTTTCAGAGGGAGAAACAAAAAGATACTGAAGGGCTTCCCAATCTACCAGGTCAAGTCATAAAGAGAACCTCTGCCTAGAAAATTAATTCTGAACAACTCTAATGAAAAAGAGGGTTTTCCAAAGAAAGCAAGCAGTAAGAATGATTAAACAGTGCAGTAAGTATCAAAAGCTTTACTGAATGCTTGATGCCTTCTTTCAGATAAGTACTCTAAATTTTGGAAAACATTTTGGTCAAATAAAAGTCAAACACTAACCCCAGTTCTCAGTTCAAAAGAGAGGTAACTGGATAATAAGTAATGGCTGAATCACCTGGTCAAACTCGGGGGGTAAATCTGTGGCTTTACAAAATCATATTACTCTCAACACCGAATCTCCTCCCTTTCCTCTAAACATGCAAAGGTGAAACTTGCATATTACAAATACCATCAGTTCTTAAGATGATTCTTGAAAAGACATCTGTAATTTGCTCTATATTTTACTGCTGAGGACACGACAACGAAAGCATTTATCACCTTAGCTACCTTGGTTATATCATTTCATTCAGACAGTGTTATCTCCTTGTCTCCCACACAAGAGTCATGCTGTTATCAAAGTCTTTCTCACTAAACAATTATTTCCTTTTATGATTTCTTCTGGCTGGTCAAAGATAAGGGCTTACAGTGAGCTTGATTAGTGTTGCAAACAAATAAGAGTAATACTACAGCAGACATAACTAAGCTGAAGTAATCAGCACTATTAATAACCTTTTGATTTCTAATCAAATGCAGCTCTGACTTTTGCTGCCACTCTGCTTTACATCTTCTAAAGTACAAAAGAATTAATATTTTTATAAAATATTTCTCAATATGCCAGCCCTTTTATTCTCTTGTTTGCTTTTTGTCTTATACTTCATAATTCCTCACTAAAAAAAAAAAAAAAAAGAAAACCAACCCACCAACAAATCTTCTATTAAAAAAATGGATTTACACTTTAACCTGCCTTCCCTGGTGACAAGATTTAATTATACATCATAGTACAAAATTTTGCATGCTTTTTTTTTTTACTCTAATAACATTCCTGAAGACAATAAAATCACATTTACTGATACCTGCACAAAAAAAACCCCAACCCCCAAAAATCCTAGCTTGAGACATACAAATGGGGCAAAAAACAATTCATACAGTTAGTATCTGGCAAAATTATATCCAAAAATATGAACCTAATGTGGTGAGGCCTTAGAAATTCACACTGCAGGTAACACTGCCGCATCCATTCTTCATCCTGAGTAACTACTAATCCAAAGGCAGTCAGTCATTCTGCTTAAGGAGTGGCCAATGCCCCTTAAAGAAGACACCTAAAATCACTGCCCAGCTTCCTCTGATTTTATAACAGAAGTACAGCACCTCCTTACTCTCTGCAAATCTCAGACAGGCAACATATTCTTCCAAATATGTTTGGAAGGTTTTCATCAAGACTCTCTAAGACAGAATGCATCCAAAGCACCAAATATGTCCTATCGTTGACAGTATAGTTCAATCCACTCATTGGAGAAGAAAAGTTCAGTGGTTTCATGGATATGTATGTTTGTGATCTCCACAAGTTGTTTTTTTATAATAGTCTCTCCATGATCATTCCAAATACTTATTTTTTTCCCATGGAAAAAAATGCAAAATACATGCATAAACAATCTTTTTTCTGTTTGCATTGCTAGCTTATGGTTTTAGTAGTCTTAGAAAAGCTGAATGATGCTCAGTGAGTTTATAGTTCATTTAGACATGAAGGTTTAGTGATAATTCTAGAGTCACTTCTGTACATCTGGGGTTTTAGTGTGCAATACATCGTGCAGCCCTAGCATACACGCAACGTGCACAAGGAACAGCCTTCTTTCAGGATGCTCTAACAAATAGTATTGTTGCAAATAAGTGTCATATGAAACGGAAAGCTAACAAAAACTAAACAAGTTGCTGCTGTTTTGTTTTTTTCTCATGCTTCGCCATTTATTTTATGTAACAATCAAGAACAAGAGTAAAAAAGAAATCACAAAACTAAAAGTGTTTCTTCACACAGAAAGTTCCCTTTTCCAAAACAATTGTGTTGTGCCTACCAGCAGACTTAAAAATAGCCAGACATCAATGTTAGAGGTGCAAATCAATATGCTAAACACAAAAGGGAAAAGAATGTCTGAAACATGGCAAGTATTTTCCAGAGTTTTCACCCAGAGAATTCCTTTCAAAAACAAAAGCCAAAGATGAAGAAAACAAAAAATTTAACAAGAACATGTGTGAAGTGTTGGCCCATACAGATTTGAAAAGACTGTGAGCTGCCTTACAAAATGGCCAAATAGCAATATTAATACAAAACACATACTAAGATAAACTAGTCACCTTTTTTGCCAGTTTTGTCTGAACTTTATTAGTTATCATGTTAAATAGTAAGTATTTCTTCTTTTCATTTTAACATGGTTTTAGGAAGCAATGAGCAGGCTCTTTTTGTCATGGGTACGCCCAAAATTTTCCTTATAATGCTCTGTGTGTTGATAATCTGTCCAACTTAATGCTCATTATAAAGCAATTCTTTTCTAACAGCATCCTCTAACTCCATATTTAAAAAAAAAAAAAAAAGAACCAATTCATAAACCTCTCGTAATTAACTTTACTTCCCAAAAAAGCCACACATCTGTTTTCACAGCTGGAAATGATTCAACCATTGGTAACCAGAGAAAAGCTCCAGTGTGTTAAAATACTCTAGCCAAAAACTGGCACTCCAGCAAAGACAGCTACTATGCCAGCACAATCCGAGCAGCTGTTAGGACAACCTTTATTTATACTGAAAGGGCATGAGATATCCTGATGCTATTACTACTAAACCAGTAAATCTTATTGGAAAGACACCACTGGTTGAAAATGGACAATGCAAAACCACAAAACACATTTTACCAATCAAGCACATTATAATTATGTGAGAACAGTGATGTACAATAATCCACTCTCTACCCACTTTTCTACAACAGATTCTGCAGAGCTCAGCTTCTGGGGAAAAAAAAAAAGTTCTTTTGTAAATTATTTTTAATACAATTGTTATTATAAGTGTCAGAAAAATCAATTAACAATGCTGCCCTAACTCTTTAGAAAAAAGGACTTAGATAAATAGAAAAAGATTATGCTATTTCTTTTACAGCGTTATTTTTATTCTGAAAGTGACATCAAAGAGCCACAACTCCCTTTTTTTTTCCCCCCTTTCTTTTGGCTTTGACGTCACACAAAGAGAAAGTATTCCTTTCACTGTTTCTTGCATAGCTGGAGCATCTAAGCTTCTGCACACTGTTATCACTTTCTATCCTTGAGTATGAATCATTTTAATCCTCCAGCAATTAACAGTCTTTTGGATGAAAATAAAAAAGGCTAGAAGTGCAACCTTACCTTTGTTTGCTAATTTATTTAGTAATTTACTCATTGTTTCACATGGCTTAAATATTTAAGTTTGTGCATATCCCACTTACAATCTTTTTTTTTTTTTTTTACTTTTTTTAAACCTCACTTAGGATCCAAAAGGAGTTTCCCATCCTTAAGCATCTTACAAGCATGGCTTTCTGTCACTGCACATAATTTTGCATTTTAATGCACTACGTATTCATTTCATCACAAAGCTTCTTGCTTGGGAGAGGAAGAGGAATTACCTTTTATTTGTAAATCCATTTAACAAAGAAAGAGACTGAACTGCCAGTGAACAATACTGTAAACATTACCAGGTTTTCTTGATCTCCTCATTGCTTTCTTGCTCCCACTGCCATATTTACCATCAATACTTCTAATGTACTGGAAGTATGGCAAGTACTTGACCAACAAGAAGGAAGCAAAGTTCTCTGACCTTAAGCAATAGCTGTCTAAGGCCCCAATCCAACACACCACATGCTCATTTTAAACCTGTAAGTAGTTACCTTGACTTCAAGTGTTTACAGTTAAGAAATTAAGCGGTCTGCAAACTATAAGCATATAGATGTAGCAGACAGATATAGTAAGAAGCTTCATGAATAGAAAGTCAAAGTTTAGCAGATACATCAAGTCACAATGTGCTGTTTAACTCAACAAAAAAATGGGGAAAAATGGTTGAAGTGAGTTATGTTGTTGGAGTGAGTTTCTACAATCCAAATACACCTCTGACATTGTAAATTGTTCAATCCAGGGACCCCATGACGACTGTGGATACACTTTATGAAGCCACGCACATATTTTTAAAACGAAGTTCCAGCAGCCCTTCAGGAATTAATACTGCAACAGATGCCCATTCTAAGCTTCAAAAAGCCTCTCTTCAAATACACAGTGTCGTAACACTCACCTCCTGTCCCAGTCCAAGACAGTTTATTCAGAAAGTTAAAAACAAAAACATAACAACAATCAGACTTTCAGTCACAATGAGAAAATAAGTAAATTTTCACAACCAACAGCTGCCTCAAAAATAAAATTACAAGAAAGCGCCATCCTAAGCCATCAGCTCCACAGTCTCAAAAGAAGGCTCTAAGGCTGAATACAGCACCCTGAATTGCAAGTTATGCTATTCTATTTTATCTTTTTTTTTTCCCTTAATTACTTCACTTATAATGTTTGTTAGAGTGGAGCAAATGAGAAAAGATATCATCAGTCTTTTTTTAATTATTAGAAGAATAAAAAGCTATTGTTTCTCTGATCTACAGACTGATCAAAGTACGGCAGCAGATAAAGAAACAAGCAACAGATGAATACAGTGAAATGTAGCAGCCAGTGTGATGACTGGGTTTTGGTCAGCTTGTTCCATGGTTTTCCAAGTACAAAATAAGTTTATCCATTTTTAATAATGAGGCAAAAATGGCTTTCAAGAGACCAGGTAGAGGAAAGCTTACATGATCATCTTCAATGGAGTCATGACTTCACAAAGTAAAAGGGGATAGCAAAAAAGAAGCAACCCAGGAAGCATCAAATCTAGCACCAGTTGTAAATAGAAAGTACTAAATGAGGCAAAGTATAGGCTTTGATTTGCATGTTTAAGTAAAAGTAAGACCAAAGGTGGGGGGCAATCAAGACAATATGTTCAACCAGGGCTTTTACTGCATACAGAATGGATGGATGCAATGGGATTACCGGAGAAGATTGTGGGAAAAGAGATGGTGAATTCAGGTTGACAGGAGGTGATGTAGGCGATGGCTTTATGTTCAGAGCTTTAGAGGATCAGAAATAAACATACATGCAAAACAGTATGTAAAAAATGTCAGAATTTAGAGAGCCTCCCTGAAAGGAAGGGGTTGGAAATGATGCTTACACTATGTCCTTTATTGACATGAAGCAAGTCTCTTCTAGGGGCAGAGAATGAGTGGGGTTCTGGACTGTTTCTCACATTCATTTTGGCTGTGGACTGGTATTTTTCCAAGCATGAACAACTCTGTAATACAGAAACATATCGCAGCAACTGACAGTGAAAACTTGTTTCATGAAATTCAAACTAGTAAACTCATTAAAGTACAACATACTACCTTCTCCTCCAGTAAAGACTTAAAGCATTCACTCATTCAGGCAACTACAATAACATCTCTTCTTTATCCATCTAATAATCAGGACCTAGATCATAAGTTCAAAAGTGGCAGAAAAATTCACATCACCTTCAGCAGGCTTTGGATACAGCCTACAACACATACTCTTCATTCTCCTCTCCTCTACAATTTCAATTTTGATCTACTAATTCCAGAATACTGTGAAGCTCTCTAATCATCATCATCATCAGTGTGATTTGTGGCTCAGTGCTCCCCTTCTGAACATTTGTACAGGTGAATATACATGAGTAAAGCTTCACACAAGGACTACAGAGGCAATCTGCAGTTTAAAAAATGCATATATTATGTTGCATGTATTTTCTGAGGGGGATGGTTAAATATTCTATAAACAATTACTGAATTGTCAATGGAATTCAATAAATGTTGTTTTAAAAAAAAACCTAATTATTTGTTACAATAACCAGCTACTATTGCCATTTTGTATGTGAAGGTTTGTAAACTACTTCCATTTGAGAAGTAATTGATTCCATTTTTATCATTTGCTCAAGTTTATGTGGTTGTTCACATCCAAAGAGATGATAACATCTATTTGCAGCAAATTATACATTATAATTCCTCATTCAAAAGCTGTAATGGAAAACAAAATGCTAATTTATGCTGTAAACGGAAGTACAGAATCATAATCACTCATTGTTAACATTAGGAACTAAATTGCTCTTGCAAATAATAAAATGGGTTAAAAATGTGGAGGGCTTTTGTGAACCAAAGTACCAGTGCCTCTTACTCGCTCATGTGTTATATTACAAGTGATCAAACGAACCTTTTCTCTTCATGCCAACACAAACTACCTCTTTTTGAGGGAAAGAATAATGGTCTTATGATTGCAACATAAGGATGCATGTCAGGTGACCATTCTACCCACGAGCCTCCAACCAGCTTCCCAACTATGGGCTTTCACGCGCTCCCTCCCAGGTAAACTCAACTATGCACAGAGGCTGTCTACACAAGCAAGCAATACAAAACTGGAAGATTGGAAGAGCCAGACAGCTGGTGCTGAGGATCTGTTGCCTACACTATATGCTTGACACCACATACTTCAGGTTGTGGTTTGTTTGATTATTTAACTTCATCCTCGCTCTGGTCTCATCTCATTAGCTGAATGTCAATTTGTAGCTCAAATGCACTAGGGGTACTCCTGGAACACATCTCCCAGTTCAGCGCTATCCAAAAGGAAATCCATTAATTTGCAACAAGACCAATCCACAACACTAACCAAAGCACAGCAGAGTCAGGAGGAATGCAGCACACTCCTGCTCCCAAGAAAAGTGCTAGTGTAGACACACCTCTCATCATTTCAGGTCCCTGTGAGTTCATAGGAACTGAGAGTGCCCAATTTCTCCTTCTAAAATTAGGACCACAGTGTCACAAGTGCCATATCCAGAGCAAGGGTCACTCTGCTGTTAATTTCTCCTTACTTTAATTTTACCTTTAGAGACGAGACAATAACACACAGCTACTTAGCAGAAGGGGAATCTCAATTGCCACTTGCAGAGAACACAAAGTCTAAGAGAAAAAACATTGTAGAAGTATTGGGTTTCCATCCTTTTTAGCAATTTTACAGTCCTATAGGTTTTAAATGTACAAGATTTGCTCACACAGCAAACAGGCACATCAGAGGAAATAAAAAAAAACACCGACACATTAGGACAGTGCACCTGCTCTTCCACATTTCATTAAGCCTCTACACCTAAATGTATGTCAGGTTCTCTCCTATGTGCATCCGTTGTGCTGGTATCCCTCAGTGATACCTTCTGGTCATGGCGAGACAAACTGGATCACAAGCATCCACACTGCCTCAGGAAAAAACATTAAAAAAATCATTAACTTTTGGTAAGTCAGATGAGATGATCATAATCTAAATTATAAATGCCAGATAACATGTTAAAAAACATGTATATATTTGTAAATAAGCTGCCATTTGTAAACAAGCCTCTCCTAGCTTACATTATATACCTCAAATCCCTGTAAAATAGCTAATTTACCAGCCTTTTTCAGTTACTAGTATTCAAAAAATACCATTATGTTATCAAAAATTGAAAATTGCCTTTTAGGTGACCAAAAGAAAGTTCCACTGCTTCATGTAGTAAATCATTTTACTGCTGCCCTTTTATATTTAATACCCTTCTGCAGTACACATTTATCTCTACACTAGCAAAGTGTACGCATTGATTTCCTATGGTCTCTCTGGAAGAAGGTTCTGCTTCCCTGATGATGAGTACAAAGGGTGGGTGACCCCATTCTCATTCCAATGCAAACCCTGCACTTTTACATTTCTGCTTAGACCACATGAACATTTGACCAGCTAAGAACTCCCTGCCCTCTTCCTACAGAACACATTGCTAGAACTACTGACATTTTCCCCTGAACACAACTATTTTTTTAAATCCCGTCTTATGTATAAAACACTAAAATGCATTAGTTCACCACAGCCATAACTGTAACTTACAATTTGCACGTAAGCCTTCCTTCTATACTAAGATACGAAAATAACATCTTGCCCATTTTCTGCATGTGCTTTAAACTCACATAACTGTGCTCTACTGTACCACTAATTTAGCTGTTTTGCTCTGGGGCATGAGGAAATGGTCTGTACCCAAGTTAAACTAGGAGGTTTTTTGCCAGATGAGACTGCCATCAGAATACACTGATTTTTTCATCCAGACTATGGATGGGTTTATTAAACAACAACCAGAATAACAACATGGGAAATTGACAGAAAATACATTTTGAAATCTACTCTCTAAATACTATGCAATGGCAAACTTTTCAAAGTTACTGTGTTGAATGACTAATTAAGGCATTAATCTCTGAAAGAAAGATAATCACATTTCACAACATTTTTTAAAGTCTCTTACCTGTTTTATTGAACTACATCTTCCTCATTATCCTATTGTTTATCTTTTGCCAAGAAAATAGCCCTCTTCCCGTTTCACTTTCATTTTCACAGTGTTCTATTTTCCTGGCTTTGTGCACCAGCATGTAACACCCCTTGGATACAGAAAAGTCAGGAAAATTTCAAATCCAGGACTCACTTTTTTTTTTTTTTTTAATTACCAAGTTCTTTTGTGTTAATACTAAACAAGGATTGCTGCTTTTTCTTAACTAATTTAGTTTTGGCAGTGTCTTTTTAATTTGAAGAGATGTTTTAGGCTTTGCTAAAATATAACTGAAGTTGAATGATGGTCCTATTCCATTGGCTTTCACAGCCAAATAATGTACAACTATTGACTAAGTCTTTTTCCATTAAAGAAAAAGGTCTACAAAAATCATAAAGTGAACTGCCCATTCTTATGCAGGTTGGTATAGTATCTCTCATTCAACATCCTCATACACATACATACTTAGTATATGCTATACATACACAGTGCATTAACACAAACCCATCTAACATATTTCCAAACCTGCACAGACTCTGAGTTCTATTATTCAAATAAAAAAATAAATAATTAAAAAAAATAATCCAGAAACCATGGAAACAAAAGTAAGTCAAAAAGTCTCACTGGTGGTGGACCAAAATAGAAATGGCCATTGGACCTACTCCAGCTAAAAGAAGAAAATGCGTAAAAGCAACACACTACATTCAGTCCAGCACCCCAAAAATACTGGCAGAAAGCTCTGACTGCGTTGGGGTACTTTTGTCCCTGCATATGCAAAGATGAAGAGCCAAGCCACAAAGCCGGCTCTTAGCTTAATCTTTCATTGACTTACTTACATCCACAGAATACATTCTGTCAAAGTACGTCAAACTATGTCAAAGTATTGCCATGTTTGAAAACACAGGACAAAGAAATGATGCCAGGTAACAAGCCGTCAGCTGAGGGAAAAAAATCTCTGAAATAATGGCAGTAATCAGGCAGCACCCTCTCATTTCACTTCTGTATTGCAGGGATTTTCTCGAGGTTGAATTAAAATAAGTATCCAGATTTATGCCTTAGTCATAGGATTTCATTCATGAACTACATTTCAAATTATTTTCAAGCACTTCCCAACCATACAGATTAGTAACACAACAACATATCCAGTTCTGGACTGGAGAGTGAAAAATAATTAATACAAATAATGCTGCCAGTTCAGCATGGACAGGTTATGCCCAAGAATATTAGTGCTCTTGCAAGGCTGAATACCCACTTTGCAGTACTTCGAAATAGCTGTTCTTTCCTCATGACTACTAATTAAGAAACAGATACAAAGAGAATTTCAGTAAGCCAGAAGAAACACTCAGGAAGTTTCTGACGAACACATATTCACAAAATAAAAAACTACAAGTAGAATGTTTATTGACAGTCTAAAAATGCAGATCACAGAATGAATCAACAGCAAACCTGCTGGATATTCCTTCCCTCAGGTTTACACACATTGGCAAAACAACACAGGTACATTTATGTAACCACAATTCAGAGTCCTCAGGATTTAAGTCTACAAGTTTGTCTAGACTAGAATTCAGCAAAATGGTTACGTCCCTATACTAAAATAACTGTAAAAAAAGATAGCAAACTTCAGGAGAATAGTCAATCCTTTTGGAATTCTTAGTAATGCAAAGTCTTATTTATAACTATTATACAGCCTTATTTTCTGGAAGACTGTCTCAGAAATGGATTCAAAACAGGCTTCATAAAGTTTCTAGACACATTTTTTCCGACACAAGCTTTTCTGCAATGCACTTTGGAATTTAATATGCAATGGAAAAAGTTTCTTCCAAGAATATTACCAACAAATCACATATAATCTTGTGCTTAAAAATGAACTGCAATAGTGCATCAAAAATGTAAAAGTTGAAATGCATCTCTCAACCTTCCTGAATTACAAAGCAAATGTCCTCTCTCTGCTTTAAAAACTGTCAGTATATTACGCTTCTAGAAGAAATCACTGTTCTCTTTAACCTGACTGGTTCCATTATTAAGTCTTATTTTGATTACTTATACTCTCATTAAAGTCTTGAGATGCCAGGAAAAGATTCTTTTAGTAAGCTATGGCTGAACCACTATTGATATTATACAAGGGATCTTTTTACCTTGTACTAGATGTTGAGAGTGCATCATATTGATCTAGGAATAAAAAACTATTTTTCCAGTAGTCAACCCATCTTCTCATCTCAGCACTTTGTTTTAAAGTTTTTCTGTTTGCTGTTTTGTTTTAAACAGCGTATACAAAACAAATTCTATTTCAGCTACATTGCTATTTTTAGCAAGAAGAAATGGTCTGCAAGCTTTTTTTTTTTTTTTTGGATGCAATTCAGGTAAAAAACAACCAACCACGAATATGGCTGACTGTCAAATTTAAGCCAACTCTGCCTTTTTAAGTGTTAAAACTTGTAAGAAAAATCTATTTGCAGCAAAATCCCATATTCATTTTGATTTCATATTCAGACTAACATCTACTGCTAATCCTCAGCTGGCGAATTTGACTGATGTAAATGCTAACGTAATACGCAAAAGATGAAAATAGAAAGGAGCCTTGAGCACCAGAAAGAATATGTATCTTAAAAATTCTTCTCATCTTCACCCTGGAAAGTCTTGCAAGCTCATCTGTTCCCGTTGTAATGCTATATAATCATTACACCTTCTCCTTCTAAACTCCTTTCCTAATCATGCATATTTAATTCAACTTTGTGTATATATCCTACAGTTTATATAGTCCTTCTATAAATAGACCTTCTGCATCCTGAATTCTCTCCCCCGCTTTCCCTTAGATACGGTTCAACATTGGTATTTAGAATAGATCAACTCTGGATTTGCCAGTAATTCTTCCTGCTTCCATTGTGATATGGGCTTGCTCTCCTGAAAAGAAATCTAAGGGAACCTATCATTTCACAATGCCATTCTTCCACAGAACTGTTTCTCTACAGAATGAAACTAACTTTAGATAAAGGAACTGGTTTAAACCTGATTTTATTGTCTGCGTTCCTAACCATTTTCCTCCTCTGATGGTTTCAAAGCAGTCTTCGTATGACTGCCTGTCTTTGATACCAGGCGCAAGTCCTTTTAAAGCTCAGTTACTTGCGTGGACTCGTCTTTAGCAGGATAATATCGTACGTTCTCTGCGCATATAAACACACCGGCGCTCGTATGTGCGGAGAAACACGCACCAGCACGGGCTCAGCAGCACCGGCCACCCCAAGCCACCGCTCGCGGTAAGCACTGAGCAAACTTACGCCGCAGCCACCCCGGGCGGCGGGGCACGCCGTGCTGCTGAGGGCCTGCCCCGGGTGGCGGGTTCAGGCGGCGCCCCGCCCGGCCCTGTCAGCCGCCAGCCCGCGGTGGCCGTTTCGGACCGGCCAACGGCCGCCACCCCCGCGCACCTGCCGCCCTCCCGCCCCGCCAGGCGCGGGGCCGCCGGCGACACCTGACGACTTCATCGAGCCAGAGGGGCTCCGGCGCACTCGGGAGACCGCAATTCAGCAGTGCCTCTGGGCGATACGTGCCTGCGGTGCCTGTTCCCCACACGACACCCCCCCCCGCCAGCGAGCCTGGGTTGTTCGCTGCTAGGAGGGCTCTCCCACGACCGGGGCGGCAAACTCGGCAGGCAGCTTTACCCAGCACGGGGTGCCTTCCGAGACGGGCCCGGCAAGCGTCCGCTCGCACCCGGGACACCAGAGATCAGTATTTATTCGGCGGCTTCGAGGGACGACGCGGTTGTCAGGGCTCCAGGGCCCCACCGCGACGGCCCGGCCCCCGAACTGCGCCGCCCGCCCGGCTGCCGCCGGAGGAGGGGCCCCCGCTCCTCGCCGCTCGGTGTTACTGACTGCCGGAGGCAGGGAGGAGCGCCCGGTTTCTCGATCCCTGGCTGTGAGGTGGAACCTTGAACTGGCAACTGCTAGTTTGGGGATTTCGGTTTCCTGCAAGCCGGGGCCGTGGGCTGCGCGTTCTCCCATCGGCTCAGCCCCCCGCCGGGAGGGAGCGGGGAGGCGACCCACACACACCCCGGAGCCCCTGGCCGCCTCAGGGGCCGCGGGCGGCTCTTCCGCCCCCGCCGCCCGCTTCCACCCGCTGCCCAACTTTTCCTGTCACGCCAGCACCAGCAACCCACTTCCACACGCACGCACTCGCACACACCGATGTAGTTTATAAATGACAGTTGCCTGTAGACTTTCACCAAACAAGCAGCGGGGGCAGCAGACTACAACAGTTATTTAATTAAAGGCGTTTTGGAGGCTCCCAAAATAGCTCTGTACCTCTGAGGAGCGATTTCTGGTTTCTCCCCACTCTCCCTCACCACCTCGCCAGCTACCCCCCGCGGCCCGAACCACGGCGCGGGCGGGAGAGACCGACCCAGCTGGGGGAGCCGGCGTTATCCGGCTGCGCGCTCTGCATTGCACAGTCATCAAAGTTAAGTACGTGGAGGGGGGTGAGGGGCTGAACCAGAAGGAGAGATGGGGAAGCCGAACTATTTCCACC
>VXBL01004928.1:1972048-2175450 GCA_013400195.1 Aramus guarauna
ACTCCGCCGCTGCCGCCGCCGCCGGCGGGGACAGGCTGTGCTACAGACCCCGGCACTGAATCACCAGCGCCAGGCGACCTCTCCATCCCCACCCACCCCCGTCCCCGCTCGGCAGCGCAGTCTGCGCAAGGAAACAAGGGGGCGCTTACAGGACCCGCGACCGCACCGCGGCGGGGAAGGAGCGGGCAAGTGGCGACGCGCGTCCNCCGTGCCGGGGCATCCAGCCGCCTGCTCCTGTGGCAGCCGTGGAGGCAACGCCGCCCTGCAAAGGTGCCCCACATCCGCGGGGAACCCTCCTGCTCCTGAGGGAGAGGAACACCGGCGGCATAAGCCGTCGTCAGATTGTTCATCGGACACAGTGAAGTCACACTGAATATAGTGATTTTAAGGTGCTTGCCAAACAATTAGTGGAAATAGATTGGATTACGTTCAGCATCTTCCTTGAGTATTCCTTAGCCTGATTGCATACCCAGCACCTCAAGCGTGGTCCTCTCACAAGGGGAACGTTTTCCTCATCAGCTAACATTAATATCACAAAACACAGATAATTATAAATGGAAAGGAAATATTGTAGGTGGTAATTTATTTTCAGAATTTTTCATATAAGAATATATTATTTGCTTTTCA
This sequence comes from Aramus guarauna, assembly GCA_013400195.1. Classification (NCBI taxonomy): domain Eukaryota; kingdom Metazoa; phylum Chordata; class Aves; order Gruiformes; family Aramidae; genus Aramus; species Aramus guarauna. The sequence continues at coordinate 1,972,676 of VXBL01004928.1, forward strand.
TTTAAAAAAAAAAAAAATTATTTTTGCTTCTAAATCACAACTGGGAGGGCCAGTGGTTTGTTTAGCAGCACCCAGCACAGTCATAACAGCCCATAGCCATCAATGGAAAATACAAGAGAGAATTTTCTGCCACAACTCTGATCAAAGGCCCACTGAAGCTCCCCACTCTTCCTCACCTGGTACTTTAAGGAAGAAGCCACCATTTAGTAATACCCATGGAATCCTTCGACTATTCTGTTTGTTAAGGAAATCTTCCTCAGTCTTCAAATGTGTCACGGGCATGGAATACCATGAACCACACCTGAGTGTAGTAGAAACTCAGCTTTTTGGTGTGAGTAGACTTTGAATGAAGTGTAGCCAAGAAGACCTGAATTCATCATCCAGAGGAGCCTTTGTGACAGGCAGTTCTGTTCCATACGAGGTCAAAGAGCCCTAAAACAGGTAAAAATACAGCAGGAAGGTGCCCAGCAGCAGAACATGGAAACTACATCAGAAACAAGGTGTTCGCTATGTCCACAATGATTTGTTTCTCAAATTGCTTCAGTATTTTCCTTCAGAGACTTCAGCCTGTCAGTGCTGTTCATCAGTGGCCTACAAAACTTCATGTGGTTTAAGAATTTATTTCAGCTTTTCAGACAGCAACAATTAAGGCACAGAATTCCTTTCCACTTCACCATCCTTCTTGAATTGTTTTCTTCCCTTCTGTCTGAGGGGTCATTGTTCAAAGCATATCACTTCTAAAATTTTAAGCAACTTGACATTGCATGTTTCATCTTCATATTAAGTGTTAGTGCATTCCATCCTGAACCTGTACTCCAGCATAGCCTGACTTCTGAGCTATTTATGCTGTTCAGGAAAGTTTGCACTATAAAATTCTATGGTTTGAGCCAAAGTTCCTACATTTTGAACTGAAAATCCTACAGTATGGACTTTTCTCCTTTCTCTTCTCTTTTTTTTTTTTTTTGTTTTTCTTTTCCCTTTTTTTCCCCCTAATACCTGATGTATTTATACACTTCAATAGATGGCATTTACCCTACTTCCTCTCCTCTAGCAATGGACATACTATCTGCCCCTCCAATGCAATGTTCTTTACAAGTCTCAGAGCAGATTATGAGTTCTTAAATGTCTGGGTTTTTCTTATCTTTGTTGTTCAAAAATTGTTCCTCATCCTGCTGTTAACCATTTGCTCTAGCTCAAAATCTCTTCATTTGAAGTTCAGAAAGTTGCCCCTGGGGGACTATCACTGGTAGGAGGTTAAGCTTAATTGCCCAGTGATCAGTTACTAATGGAGATCCAGCTGTAGTCTTTTCTTATAGCTCTGAACTACTCTGAACCTGTTCAAGGCCTCTGCAGAGCACACTTCTGCTGGCAGCAAATCAAACACTGAAAACTTATTTATAGCATTATGTATTGCTCCTCCAGACCATTTGTAGATGTTTTCAGTCAACCAGCCATTACCGAAATGGCTAATAATCTATTTGACTATGATCTAGCACACTAACATCATTGTTACTGTGATGTTGGCGATGAAGCAAAAAACTTTGTGTGTTACTTCTATTACTAGAAGTGTGTAACCAAACATAATAAAATCCACAAATAACTTTGCTAACAGCTACCAGCACCATGTGGGCAGGAGGTGGAGATAAAATAAAATAAAATCTTGTAAGGAACTTGGAACAAATGGATTGATGAGGGGTGGAAGAAAGAGCAAAATCCAGGAAATGTTTGAATAACAAAAGTAACCTCAGGATAACCATTAATACTCCATCTGTGCTGAAAGAGAGAGGCCTGGTGCAGGTGGAACAGAGAAATTTACTCGAATCTCTTCAGAGACTCAGGCAACATACTACTGTGCAGTTAGAATATGCCAGACTACTAGATAAAGGATAGCAAAGCAGATGGAAAGGCATCTTGTTAAATACAATCTAGAATTTAATTTGGTTTGCTCTTTGCTTCCATGTTTTCAGCTTAAAGACTTTCAAAGTCTTTTAAATAAACTAGAAACTGTTTTCTTGTGTGTGTGTAGGAGGGGTCTGAGTTTTTTTTACCTGTGAAGCCTGTCTGGTATAGGAATAAGGTGAATCAGGGTGAACCTTTCAAATTGAGGCTGGTCCCGTCTTCTCACAGACAGCACATTGTCATTCCCCTGAAGCCGGTGCACAGAAACAAGACTAAGGCCAGGGACTGCTGCTTAAGTCAATAGCAGATCTAGTATCACCAAGTGCCAAGCCTGAGGAGAGACCTCTCAAGGAGTACCCCATTGCTGCAGGCAAAAGCTAGAGCATCACGAACACATCTTTCTTTTCTTTACAGAGTGATCTCTTGAGGAATTCCTTGAAAAGCAAGGCTTCTAGAGGTCTTTGGTTTAGAAGCATATGGAGAATTTGAGATAGAAAAGACATTCATGTTTGACTTATATGTTCCATGCAAGCAGACAGACTTGTATCAGAACAGTCCCAAGGGGATCAGGATTCAACTCAGCTGTAGCCTCTAAATTAAGATTCTACAACACAAAGTGATACTCCATGGCTGTATGCTTTGTTTAGGCAGTTTAGTGTCCCTCCAATAATCAGTGTAGCATTTAAACTGAGTGCTGTGGTCCCTGCTATTTTTAAAGCTTGCAATCAAACACCTCAAAATGTTTTATGGGTACTATTTTTTTATTCACTGTTGTTCTTTTTTTTTCAAGTTTTAAGCACTGGCAGACACATGTAACTTTCTTATTCCTGACTTTACTAGACTTGATTAGTTGAAAATCCCTTCTCACAGGGCAAAAGCCTATAATATCAGATATTGTAAAAGAAAGTTAGAAGCTGTCCCTGTATCTTATTTTCAGGTGAAAAAAAAGACTTTCTACTTAGCCTATTCATAAGTGCATAAAAGCCTTTTAAAGTCAATTAAGACAGTCCATAAAAATTGAAGAGGAAAGGCTTTAAAAGTCCACTGATAGGTTTTCTATTAGGCTAATACTTTAAAGCGTTCTTAGCACCTTCCATCAAATGATTTCATTTTGCTTTATGAACACCTCTGGAGCCAGGTATTACATCCATTTAATATTTGAGGAGATCAACAGTTTAAGTACCAGACCCTTGGAAAAGTCAAGCAACATTGTTAGTGTTTATAAAAGCAATTAGCCTCAGAGGAGCAAAAACCTAGTTACAACAGAAATAAGTGGATATTCCAGAGTGTTTAGGTTTCTATTTAACTTTCAAGAGAATTCACATCTGTAATACAAAAATGTAAGATTAGGCATAACTGAGAATGAAACCACCAGTGGATGAGAACACAGCAACCACAGTCACCTTTAAAACATCATTTCAGTGTTCTGCCTTTTTTCATCAGCTTTTCACTGTATTCTAGCTAAAATCCAGATGGCTTTTTTCACCTTCACGTGGCTTGACAACCCAGTTCCAAGCCACCTGAGAGACCTGGAGTTCCCAGAACAGCTTCCACACATGGGATTAATCAGCTTCAACCACAAGAGCTACATGTGCAGATTTTCCAATATTAGCATAACAGATCAAGATTATTCAAACCACAGCTTTTCTAAAGTATCCCGGAATAACACTCCCAAACTTCAATTACATGCTACCATTCAAAAATACAAGGTTCTGCTGAAATAGAATTGCATTCAGAAAACTGAATGTCCTTGATCAAAATACAGAAAATGTATACTTTCCATCCACTGAATGGTGGTGGTATAGGAATTTATCAGACTCAGCTTTTCTAAAGGTCTGTTATGTCCAATATACTTCTTATGATTGCGTATATCACTGTAAGATCTGAATACTTTCAAACAGCACACTAAACTAGATGACTAACATCTGCTCGTTCTTCCTCTCATCAAAAAGGCAGCAGTATTGTGTTGGAGTCTTTGCTGTATATGATGACAGAAGAAATGGTCCTTGCAATTAAAGGAGAAGGTAGTGAGATTCTAGACGATTATCAGTTACTGTTGAAATTTGTTATACCATCTTGTACTTCTGGTTACTGCACACTTACTGCACAGGCAAGTTTTACCCTTGTTTCAGAAAGTTCAGTTACACCAAAGAAATAACTGGCACTGGCTTTGGCACTCATGGTCTTCATCTCAGAGCTGAGTCCAGGCTAAGAATCTTGAAGAAAAAAAACAAGACCTGGAATATAACTCATTTTTATAAGTCTGCTAGATGGTGCAGATTGCAGACACTGCTGCACTTCATCCAAAAGATAAAAAGACAGTTGAAGGTAGATGATTGACCACTAAGATAGGATGGCAACTCCAGGAAAAAGAGGACAGTAGAAAAGTGGGTTTTTTTAAAATGCTGCTATGTGAGACAATCAGAAATAAGTAACAACGTTCTCTAAATCCATCTAAATGCAAAGACCAATTGCAAATATACAACTTCAGAGAAAACGGTACATTTTTCAAAATGTTTTGATCTCACCATCAGTCTATTATTTGCCTTGCCCACATTCAGATTCAGTTTCTTGCTCTTCATCCATGAGCTAATCCCATCTAAGCATTGGGTCATCTTGATAATTGAAGTTACGTGAAATAGGCAACAGAATGAAGTAAAGCTGATTATTCAAAAAGAAAAAAGAAAAAAAAAGTACCAGGAGTTAAAAGCTAGATTACATGAATTTTTGCTCATCTCAGAAATGCAGGAAATTATTTTCCTTGAATTCTGCAAGATCAAGTGTGCCACTGATTAAAACTTTGTCTACTGAAGTGGAAGAGCAGAACACTGATGAGTTTGATTGTCCTGCAAGCAAGATATTTTCAATGAGACTGTTAACAAAATGAAGCCACTATGATAATTTAATTCCTAGTTCAGGCCTTCCAGCAGCTTTTCAACATGAGTAATCTCCATCAGTTCAATACCCCCAAAATTATAAATAACAACCAGTGAATACGTGCTATTCAAATGTAGGCAGGCATGAACTCATGAGGTAGTTCGTAACTTTTATAGTCTCACTGCCAATTAACAATGTAAATAAATTACTAAAGCCCTATCAGATTATAATTTCCCCAAAATAACATTTCTGTGATTATGTTTCTGTGATTTGTGATTATAGTTACAAAGTAACTATATGAAGTAACTAATCAAAGCGGGGGAGGGGAGCCTAGAATAACCTAAATTAGCAGGAATCAAGATGTCTGGCCTGTCATGAGTTTCTACCTCTCATGTAAGTTTTTACAGCGGAGAAAAACCTTACAGCTATTCTGCCTGCTTCTGGGTACATTCAGATCATTAGCAAAATACTGAGCGATATAAATGGAGTAGACTCACCACTATTTTGTCAATCATGGTAAAACTGTCGTCCAAGAATGAATGTACTGAAAGGTACGATGAGATCTCTTGTCATCGCTCAGATAATGAAAAACATAAGAGGCTTCGCCGTTCAGCACATTATTCAAAGCTTATTGATAAAGCAGTAGCACCTCATCATTACAAAGTGTATTACAGCCATTCAAAAATATTTGGCTATTCCTTTGGCGCTGCGTCATGTGCAGAGGAACGTGGTGGAGGAAGAAAGACTCCCAGTCACACACTACAGAACTCAGGGAAATTGCATTTAACTGTCTTTTGCACAGTCCCAAGGAAAGCTTTGATCAATACAGAATCCCATTTTTACACAAGAAATACCACAAAGAGGCAGCAAACCCTCAGAAATAATTGATAGATATTTCAAAGGGATTTGACAGATCATTAACTTTGGATTTCTTCAGTGACATCATCCTATTTGATCCAATTAATAAAACCAAACCTCACTAGGAGAAAACCCAGGCAGGCGTTTGTACCAGACATTGTGTTGCAGTGTGTAAGCACGTGTCCTTTCTGTTACATATCACCCAAAATCAAGGGAAAGAATAATCGTTTTCCTTAAAGCAGGTTAAAGTGAATGCAATGAAGGGCAATCAGAATGTCTCTGCAAATTTTTACTTTTTAATGCTGTAGTTTTGGAAGCGGTAAGAACAAAGATTTGCTGCTGACTTTGTTGCTAATTTAGGAAGTTCTGAGTCTAGACAGCCCAGCATTGATAAAGTTGTTTTTATAATCAGATTAGTTTGATCAAGAGACTGCTACAAAAAGCAAATTAATTTCTGAAACCTCACTGTACCTAATGAGAGAGCTAAACATTAGTCTTATATCAAGCCAGTAGACTACAAACGGTTGGATTCTTAAGCTTTACTTGCAAAAATAATATTCATTGCAGGCAATTATTGTGTGAAGAACAAATATGATTATGAATGAGATCATGAAGTAGGCCATTACCATTTCATATAATTGAATATTTTCCTATTCGCTTTTCCTTCCATAATTCTCCTCCAGAAACAAACAGGATTTCTCTAGCCTGCAGAAAAATCACAACTCTACCACCACATTACCATTTAACCTCCTATTTGGCAGTGCTCAAGAGCGTAGAGAGCAGACATTTGAATGGAGTGTTTGGATTTACATAGCAGTGAGTCCAATAAGGAACTTCAGAGCAAAATCGTGTAAAGCACAGCCCCACTCTAACACCCAAAATGAAAGAAATATTCTAATGTTCTCGTTTCCATTCCTGTATGGATTTTGCTTTAACACCGGTTTGCTTACAGGGAGAAGCTGTTCATTGTTCATAAATTTACTGAAAAGGAAATTACTGTTTTCAACAAACAGGCTACATATTATTTTGAACATTAAAACTGGAATCTTAAATTCTTGCCAATTCTTATCTTCGATTTCTGTTCTTAATCAAATTATTTTTTTTAAAGTATGTAAAAGGAGCAGTAATTTAAGTTTACTTCCATATTATATTGCATAACCCAATAACTCACTGGAACAAAGCCGTCAATATCCTCTTGGACAGCTAGCTGCTCATAGAAACATTTCATCAATCGCACTGCTTTTAACCTTCTGCCACTGTACAAATTGTAAGCCTTTCAGGAAAGGTTCACAGCGCATTAAATTTTTTAAAAGAATGATACTATCACTGTCACAATAAAAGGCTTATCAGTTACTTGCTATTCAGCATGCAAAATGAAACAACCTCAGAGATACCATTCCGGGGTTTGAAAGGTCCAGTTTAGTTTGTAAATCTTTAAAATTACACATGAATTTTGGTAGTAAACGCTAGCATCTTCATAAAGCTGAAAAGGCTTGATATTTTTGAGGATAAAACTGGTTACTAAAATAAGCAGAAGTGGTTTCACTACATGGCTGAATATTTAAATATACAAAGCAGCCAGGAAATAGGTCCACCCGCAGCCCTCCACTCTGTGGAGCCCGATAAGTGCTCGATGCTTTAAGTGTTTATTGTTTATGCTGCTGGAAGCAATGAGGCTGGGAACATTAATGTGATATGCTTACAAAATAAACACGGAATTCAAATGGAAGGCAAGAACCTACTTTAGCCAAAAGAATAAGACCAACCCAAAATAATAAATGTTTAGAGCCACAGGAAATATTTATTATCGACATTAATTTGTGCTATGTTTTATTTTTCTATACAACATAACTACTGCATAGCTTTCATAGCTGGAAAAAGCTTAAAGAATCACTTAGAACCAAAATGTACACAAGTGAAAATTATTTTATGATCTGTCCAACATACATTCAGTGTTCCTGAGAAACTACCACATCTGAGTTGAAACTGCAAAATTAGAACGCCTCCAATCAGCAGAACTAGTCTATTACCACTGCTACAGGAATGTTATTTTACTGCTGTTACCACATGTAGCATAATCCCTTGATACTGGAAGCTGGGATCTCCCTGACGCCAAACACTTCTCTCAAACACATCACTGCAAATGAGAGGCAGCCCAAGCTTGTCATTTGCAAAAGGAAAAGTGAAGAGGGGCAAACGCTCTCATATAATGGTTTCATCCTGCTTTTAAAGCTGCTCATTTCAAGCTCAAAAATACCTGATGTTAGTATTACTGGGGACCAATGCGTAGTTTTGTATCAGAACAGTTCTAGGAAGCATACCACAAAAGCAAGCTGTGCAAGTGTAAGATGCATTAGTAGAAAAATGAACTAGGTTGATCAAGCAGATCATTTTTCCCTCTCTGCTTCCCATAAATCTTATGTCACGTACATAGTCCTGAAGTTAAATAATTTTAAAAGGTCAACAGAGTACCGATACACGATTATACTTCTAATAGTAAAAGATGTTTATTATTAAAACCTTCAGCTGTTCTAAAAGCAAGATAAATGGCTATTCCTCACAAATTACAGTAAGTGAATTCATGCACTTTAGAATACAAGTCTCTGCTTCCTAGGATCATGGTGTGGTATGGCTTTTTTTTTTGCTAAATTGTCAGAAAATGAAGAAAACTATAGCAATCTGATTACAAATTAATAATTGTAGGTTGACTGAATGGAGGGAAAATTGTTTGCCCTTTGATTTTTGTTAAGGTATATTTTTAAATGACACACTAAAAGCTAATTTCAGCATTTTTTGCTTTAAGCTGCATTTCTTATGGCAAATAAGTAGCAGTTTCCATTATGCGCTATGTAGCAGCACAGGCTGAAAATGACACGTCACAAACTAATGCTGTTTCACAGGCCCTGATCCAAAACAGGAGAAGGGGATCAGAAATCGTGGCACTGCTCCACCAGGCAAAGCTGACCGAACTGATACAGAACGTCAGTGCAAACCGGGTTGGACCAATGGCTCTTCAACTTCAGTGAATGAATGCAGGTACAACAAATAAATACGTTCCTACAACCCCCAAAGGAACTTCAGCGCATGTCTTTTGCGCTGGTGTACGTACAAATCTCCCAAATGCAGAAGTTCAGGGGGTTTTATGACATCGCGATATAGCAAAGCATGAAGTCACCATTTATTCTTTTATCTGACAAAAATATTAAATGCTAGAAAATCCCTACAAATCTAAACAGTATAACTGGTCACTTCTTCATGTCTCCATAATGTTAATAGCTAGATACCTAAACACAGCTTTATGTACTCGGTCATCAGCAACTACCTCTGTATCTAACAAACCTAAACATAGCTATGACCTCACATCAATATTAGCCCTTTACTGCTTTGAGGTATTACACAGAAGCACAATTAAGACACAAGACTCTCCTCTCTTTAAAAAATATACTCCTTTGACTTAGTACTATTTTCCTATCATCTAATCCATTCTATATGTTCAAAAGCCCTGCACTATAAATGGTTTATTTTACACAAACCATGTATTTTCAAAAACCACCAGAGTTCCTCAGGTAAAAAAAAAAAAAAAAATCGCTGCAAGGAAACAAAGCATTGGTTTTCCTTTTAGATTGTTCCAAAGCAGATAACCAACTAATCCTAGGGGAGCAACTCCTCAGCACTCCAGAACAGAGACACTTACACCCTGGCTAGCAGTCTGACCGCTCCGAAGCGGCAGTAGTAAGGCAGGGCATGCACCCGGAGAGCCAACAGCTGACGCTGGCTGGGGCAGCGGATGTACTTCTTGCAGGATCCCTCGCTCCAAGGCCAGCAGAAAGCCACAGCTGTGGCATTTCACAGAACAAAATGCACGGGAGGCTGAATTTCTGTTTGACATTAGCAAACTCCCACATATTTTGCCACTTCAAGCTTTATCCTCCATTATAGCCAGCCAGCACCAAAGGTCTGACACTGAGCAGGACTGCGGGTGTTTTTAACTGCACTAAGAGGGAGGCATTGACCTTCACACACTCATAGATGAAGTGGCCTCATTCCTACAACCCCTTCTTGGTCTCCTTTTGTTTCTCTGGGCAACCTTTTCTGACAGGTTTTCCACCAGAAAAATGGGAACAAGGTTTTACCTATGCAGTTAAACCAGGGCTATTCTCAACTCATTCTGCATTACTTGTCTCCCTGAGATAACCAGAATTACAAAGGTTCCTGATACAGTTTCTTTTTAGGGCCTAGGAGATGTCTTCTCTAAGAAGCCATGGTGTCCCTTCCACCACTCCTTCCGAGAGGAAATTACTTCTTAGACACCTTGCTCCCTTCCCACTGCTGTATGGCCATAAAATCACATCTTAAAAATAAAAAAGTGAACTTTGCAGTAACTTAAAGGTATCCATAGTGATTCGAGTCTGTGTGTTACTGCCCCGGACTCCAAGATACTCCCAGGTGTTACAAGTCAGCATTGTGCAGTACAACAGCCATTGCACAGTGCCTGCACAGATGCCCCCACCCTAGGGCCGTTCTCCACTACCCAATAGCTAGAAGGAACGACTGTGTGTTTGGCACATGCAATCTAGTGTGAGAAAATGCTTTAGTCCTGAAGTATTGCAAGCGCTTGGCTTGTCAGTTCTCCAGTAAGAGAAGTGTTTTGACCTACACAAATGTCACGCAGGTGTCAAACCTACAGGGTCCCCCAGATGCTGGAGCTCCAGTACCTCCTCGAAGCACTGGCCCCAGTTCCAGTAGGGTCCCAACAACCAGGCTGCTCTCCACAGCTCCCGCAGCCAGGGGGGCAAGGGCACAGGGCCCGCTCTGGCCCCGGTGACAGCTGGGACACCCGACAGCCTTCCAATTAAGCCAGTGACAAGGGTGCACCCCCGTGCCTTTAGGTGGATTGTGCAGGTGTCACTGACTTAATTGGAAGGTGGCAGGGCTGCACAGCTGTCAAAGGACGTTAATTTGGCCTGCAGTATTTGCATTCCTGGTAGCAATGACAGAGCAGAGTGAAAGATCCCAGGTTGGCTGTCACAGCCCAAGCTGAGTTTGTGGGTATGACAATTAAAAAAAAGAAAAAAAAAAGAAAACCAGGCTAAAGTCTGCCCCACGTCAGGTTCCACTCACAGCCACTGCCATCTGCTCCCCCCTTTGCAAGTACCAAAGCTGCTGCGGTTCACACCAGCTGGTTCTGGAGTCCTCAAGGGATTTCACACTGAGAATTGGCTGTGCTCGCGGACTCTGCCATACCTAGGACAGGGCATACAGAAGGTGGTTCTACACCATTTAGCTGAAGGCTGACACAAATACTGGAGAAACTCTGACCTGGGGAGCAGCATTTTTCAGCACTGCACGAAGTAGCCCCTTCTGCCTCCCAACATGAGGATAAACAACCCACACACTGAACTTGAGTTATCCTGGAGTAGGTGGAACAAACATTTGTATGTTTAAGAATACTAGCTTGAAATCAAAATGCTTAAGAAGTTGAGGATCCCTACATTTTAAATAAAAACTCACTTTAACTGCAGTCACCTTAGTCCAGTTCATTTTATGCACGTCAGCCTCCCTCCTTCCTACTGAAAGTTACTTCACAGGGCAGGAAAGTCCAGACCCATCCCACACCACCTGAGGTGGGGAGAACACTCACGCCTCACGTGCTTATCACACCTGGGGCAGACTCATAAATCCCACTGTGTATTACAAATTCACTCCAATTTTAATCTTCAGACATGCTTTTGTTCACAACACTTTAAATTGCTAACAAAACAAGTTTTCAAAACTTCTCCACTCCCCATCATATAAAAGGCAATTTAAAACAAAGAAGTTGGAATTAGAAAAAAAACCCTCAAATTACTTGATTTCAACTGATTTTATAATCAATTGCTACGATTTAGATAGGATCCCCCAAACATCAGTGCTTAAGATCAGTCTGAAGTTAGTTGCCAGATTTGCAAACATAATTTTTCCTTCAGCCTTACAACTCGACCACACGCAGCTCCCATTCCCAGGGAACCCATTTCAGCAGGAGCTGCTGTACCTTTTCTTTGCCAGAAGGACCAAATTTCAGTGTATTCTGGGGAGAGGAAAAATTGAAATCTGACCAAATATGTTAAATCCCAGAATGGTTCAAGTTGGAAGGGACCTCAAAGATCATCTAGTTCCAACCCCCCTGCCATGGGCAGGGACACCCTCCACTAGACCAGGTTGCCCAAAGCCCCATCCAACCTGGCCTTGAACACTTCCAGGGAGGGGGCATCCACAGCTTCTCTGGGCAACCTGTTCCAGTGCCTCACCACCCTCACAGTAAAGAATTTCTTCCTAACATCTCATCTACATCTACCCTCCTTCAGCTTAAACCCATTACCCCTTCTCCTATCAGTCCACGCCCTTGTAAACAGTCCCTCTCCAGATTTCCCGGTAGGCCCCTTTAGGTACTGGAAGGCTGCTATAAGGTCTCCCTGGAGCCTTCTCTTCTCCAGCATGAACAACCCCAACTCTCAGCCTGTCCTCACAGGAGAGGTGCTCCAGCTCTCAAATCAAATCTTGCTATAAATTCCACATGGGATTAGCTTTCCTAAACTGAAAATGCTGTCAAGTCATATTTCACTAAAAATCACTACAAAACCAGAATGGTACAAGGTCATTTGACCTACAGTGTCACCTGTGCTATTATTTGTGTTGGTCTTAAGCTGTATCCGAACATTGCCCAGCAGGGTAATTTCTAACTGGCCACAGACACTTCACAGGACATATTACTACAGTTCTGACCAAGAAGTATCTAGGAGTATGTTTGAAGAATACATTTTCCAGAATTCTGCATGCATGTAATTTCTAAAACAATTTCCTACGTAATTCAAACAAGTTATCAAGGGATCAACATTTTATGTATTATATTGATGTCACCACAATTGTGCTGCTTAAGCATCTGCACTTTTAATATTAAAATATTAAACTACTGCCATGTCAATAAAACAGCAGTTTAAAGGGAGACTAAATGGCTTCTCATGTTTTGATCAAAACAATAGAAATACTGACATACTGTGGCACAAAATTAGTATAAATAGACTTTATTGAAGTCAGTACCTTTGTACTGAAGCTGAAGATTGTGTCTACATAAGCACAAGTTGTAACATTTCACAACTTCTAAAAGGAATGTCAACAATTACAACGATCATGCATACCATGGTCGATAATCACATTTTTAGAAGCATGTTCAACCATTTCTAAAGAAATGCTTATAACATTGTTATATATAGAACTACTTTCAATAAACTGCAAAACATTGATCAGCTTTTCCAGTATGAGCTACAGTGTCAACACAAAAGGGAGGCATAAATGTTTAATTTATGAAATCAGAATGGAATATTTACTGTAAAGAAAAATTAAAAAGCTTTCAAATAAAGGCCATTATTGAACCAAAGTGAAGAGCACAACTTGAACTGTGAATCCTTTCATCTCTTAAAGCTGTCCTCTGAATAACTTCAGTTCAAAGCATAAATTCAGTACTGTGAGTATTCCTTGGACTGAAGTTTGGCAATGATGCGATCCAACTGTCTCTTTGCTTCACACTGTGGAAAATTGCTCATGTCATAATATTGAGGGGCAATTTTCACCAGCCTGTCAAAAAAGGAGAAGTTTGTTACAAATACTCAAACTTAAGGATGCATCCAACGGAAATTCTACAACTGAAGGAAACAAAGATTAGCCATTATTTTCAGCTCATTCTGGGATGCTAAGATTAATGAGAGTTCTCACACATGCAGACACATCACCCATTTACCTCTCAGCCCCATCCTGTGCAAGCACCCAAGCCCAAAGCAAACGAGCACGCACTGGAGTCTAGCAAGCTGCTCCTGGTCAGCAAACATCCCCTTCCAGGCCCACGTTCTGCTTCAGTACGTGCCACAGCAGCCAACAGAGTCAGAGCTGCTGCTTAACCTCAAAGCCCTCAAGCCACACAAGTCCAACCCAAATACCATTCATGCAAGAGTACAGGTCAGCCTCAGCTGTCCTAAGCTTAAAAATGCAACCAAGGCCACAGGACCCTGCTGCTTTAGGCTATACAGCACGTGTTCAGAAAAAAATTTCTAAGGAAGGATGCAAACATTTATTTTCCATTAAAATACTATGGACAAATATAAATATGTGCTATGTTTTGTGGCTTAGGAATCTTTAAACTCTTTCTGCACAACAGCACAATTTCAACAACAGTTGCAGAGCCTCCTGTGTCCCCAAAGCTTACAACTTGGCAGTTTGAGTAGCACCTTACAAATGGGCAAGACAATTCAGACCTCTGCTTGCCTGCTGAGGATCTGGCCTCTAATTTCCTTGATGTGCACTCTATTAATAATAACTATTATAACAAGGCAGGCTGTACCAGTATTAGCACCTCTTTCCTTCATATTTTAAGAAAGCACTGAATCCCGTTCAGATCCTTCTGGAGAAGTTACAGACAATCGCTGCCAAGGGCGGTCCTAGATCTTGAGGAGAGAGGCATCTACTGCATCTCTTAACTCAGGTACACAAACCTAGCAGCTCCAGCAGCTCCTGCCCAGCAGGCTTACTGAAGTAACTGGGCTTAAGTCAAGCACATGTCTGCACACTGCATACAGAGCCTGGACATCTGAGTTTTATGCACAACTCCCACAAACAGAAATAAGTGTCCACAGAGAAAAACTTTAGACATCTGCAAGATCTTAAGTCCCTCCCATTGCTGTCCCCCAAACCGTTTTAATAATACTAGCTTCAGGAAAAGTGAAAGGAATTACCTCAATTTGAAAAAGGAAAAAGGAAAACAAGAGCTTTACAGTATGTCACAACCACGTTAAGTCTTTTGGCTTACCATTCTGGCTTGATGTCTGTACATGTCCGGATGTAATTCTTCGTCGTAAGGACAAACTCATTATAGAGCACCCATTCTGGTTTATGATCAAGAACAGTGGAAGGATGCAACTGCACCACCTGGTTATCTTTGACTGTTAAGTAATGCCCTGTTCGTTCCAGATGTGCCACCTAAGTAAAAAGACATTCTTTCATTACCACAGGCAATTTTTAAATTAAGTGATTTCAAGCTGACTGTTAAGTGTTCTACACAAAATATACCATCAACTTTCCAACCTCATCCAAATTTGGCACATTACTTGACCACTTCAACTACTCAGGTTTTTTTATAGACACAATCAAGATGCCAGATGTTTTTGCTAACTGCCATGGTATGTGTATAGTCTAATATGCAATTCAAGCAACATACAAAAATAGTTATCACCCAAAGAGAAGAATCATTATTAGAATAACACAAATATTACCGTGTTATTCCAACAGAAGCATTGGAAGGGAATATCTATTGGACAGGTTTGTAACATCACACAAAGTCAACTGTGGTCTACTGCAGACATCTGCTTCAAGCACTTCATTGCAGCAGCTACCGTGGGACCGGTAACCACAACGTTATCCTTTCACATTTTTACTAGTGCAGTGTTTCAGTACTCATTTTACAGATGCACATATTATTCTGCAAGTCCTCTCACACAGTGGGCCTGAAAAAAAATATGTCAATCCTTACAGTAAGAATGGGAAGTTTAGTATGTCAGAAATAAGAACAGTCTTGTTACAGCATGGGCTTCAGAGCTGGAAAATGTAGGTTCAGCAACACACTTCTGCTGTGACCTTGGTGGAAAATCAATTAACCTCTCTCCGACCAAGCTGCTTGCTCTCTGAAAAGGAAGAATGCCTGCCTCGCTGAGATGCTCTGATACCTAGCTCATTAAGATTTGGTAAAGCAGACAGTTATCCTTAGAAGGACACCCTCTGTAAGGACAGTTAATTTAACAGAACAGGTAACTAAAATTAACCTTTTGATACTGGCAATTCAAGATGACCTCAGTACTTATTTTATCACATAGATATATACACATACAAAAATACTGTAAAAAGACTGTCAATGGCTGAAATGTCTGAAAGACATTTTTTAATCAGACCATCATTAGCTGACTACTTTTAATATAGACTGCGTACCTCATTTTCTTAATTCCTAGCAGTATCTCACCTTTTTCTTTTTTTTCCCCCTAGTCAAAGGTAAATTCCATCTATTAAATTAAAATCCCAGGATTTCTAAAGCAACAGCTACCTCAAATTTCAAGTCAGAGTATCTCCTTAGTAACAAATTTCTTACTTTGAGTGTGCTTTGCTTATATTTTATGACATTAATATCCAGAATGTGTTTTAGGAGTGGAACAAAGTATTTCAACAGACTGCAAATCTTTTCACCCAAGATTTTAGAGATTACACTGCTACTTTATTTCAAGTCTGGAGAGCCAACAGAGGCTCTTTTAAATGAAGATTAACAGTGCACTGTCTGTAACGATTTAGGCTTAATTTCATCCAACTCAATCCAACATTTGCAAAATTAAATAGTGGTATAGCTGCAAACCAGACTAGGCCAGAAACTCATCTGTCACAGATCTAGCACAATCACAGCACATATGTTGCTGTGGGATTATGCATATTTTTTAAAAAGGAAGTATTTTAAAAAGAAAAAAAAAAATCAGTCACTATTCAGATCAAAAGTGAAGCATGCATACAAGAATATTTGGGTGCTTCATCTGCTTCTGTGCTTCCTAGAAAAGGGCAGAACTATTCATTTATGTTTCATTCTAGAAAACAGTATGCTGTTAAATTTAAATCAATACCATTTACCTTTGGCACCTCAGTCTTACTCAGATATATTAAAATAGTAAAGTCTTATCATCTAGCTTTCCCAAATACATATGATTTCCTTTTCCATGTCATTTAAAATGCAGTATCGTATTTCTTGTTTACTTCATATAATTCTGAACTAAGTAAAAAGATTCACAGTTAGCTCTTAATTTCCAGGAAGGACAGGGACTGGAATAATACCAATTAAGAAAAAGATGTTTCCTTAGAACATGGGTGTCAGGGATAAGTCACCCTTGAGAGGTTACATACTACTGTGACTTAGATCCTGAGCAAATACTTAGCTACAGTATTTATCCAATTTAGATGCTTCTATTAAGTATGCGCATTAGCACACGTTGGTAGAGAATTTCAGGTTCAGTAACTGCAACAGTCTCTCATGAAATATGCGCAGTGAAGCTAGGGCTCCTCAGCAAGCGATGACGATCTAACTGTCAGCTACTACGTCCTCCTGCTCCCTCCTGGCCTGAGCTATTTCAGCACAGCTGACAGAGCCCACTGTGCTGCTCCTCTGAAGGTGTAAGTGGCTTCCCACATCCCTATGCTAAACGAATTCAGAATGGGCTGAGGCAAGCACCAAGGCTGACATAGCGGAGCGAACAAGGACTCAGGGGAGGCAAACGTACACATTTATGCTCCTCTGAACCACCAGCATGCAGCCAATTCCAGTGCCTGTGAAATACAACGTAGCAGTGGTTGGGCCAGATGTCCTCCAGAGGTCCCTTCCAACCTCAACCATTCTGTGATGTTTTTCAGAGTATAACAAGCATGAGCTTCCCCAGAAACCACAGAATATTACAAAGCATGTCTAGTAATTTTTTTTTTCCCCAATGAGCAGTGGTAGTAAGCAAGATACTAGGGAATACACTTAAACCGTGACATCATTAAGGAATCTGTCATCTACTGGTATACAACATTTGTGAATTAGGCTACTTAAAGAATGTGGCTGTAAACCGAGGGAAGTTATTACATGATTGAGGACTCAACATAAGGAGCTACACAAACATGACTAAAAGGATTATAAAGGCAAGCCCACCCATGCATCTCTGCAACAGGTAAGCTGCAGCTTGAGAAAGCCCACCTGCTCCTGTTACAGACAGTTACAATGCTTTTATCAACATGACAAACTCACATGGAAACAGTGGCCACCATGGCACATGCCACCACAGGAAGAGGTTTTAGTTCAAGTTCTCATTACAGAAATTTCAAGGATGTTACAATTTTATTAAGACAGACACACCGTGCTCTGTAATTTTAAGTGTGCTGGTGCTTATTTATTATCTATCATGTCATTGACCCTAGAGGGCCCAATCAGGGGTCTTTAGTCAAGCATGTTAAACACTGTAAACCAAACGCACTTAAAAGGGCAAAAGCAGGAATAGTGTCACAAGATCACAGAATCGTTTAGGTTGGAAAAGACCTTTAAGATCATCAAGTCCAACTGTTAACCTAACACTGCCAAGTCCAACACCAAACTGCGTCCCTAAGCACCACATCTACATGTCTTTTAAATACCTCCAAGGACGGTGACTCAACCACTTCCTTGGGCAGCCTGTGCCAATGCCTGACAACCCTTTGAGTGAAGGAATCTTTCCCTTCACCAGCTCCGTTGCCCTTCTCCAGACACACTCTAGCACCTCAATGTCTTACAGTGAGAGGCCCAAAACCCAAAGACAGTACTTGAGATGTGGCCTCACCTGTGTCGAGTACAAGGGGACAATGGCTAATCCAACCATTTTTAGATTTAAGGCTACAAATTTTGGCAGGCTAGTCTTGTCAGACAATTTAGAGAACAGACTGTCTCTTGTCTGTCTCTGAGAAATAAAATAGCTAGCATGCACCTAAGGAGCAATGTCAGTTGCTTGGATTTCAGAAGTTTCCATTCGCAGAGCACGCAACAGTGTTTCTGAAGCTATTAGGTTTTAAACTGTTCTGCATTCTTAAAGAGCAAAATGAATACCATTAAACGCACTGGTGACCACCTTCGTGTCATAGGTTTATTTTATTACCATTCTATTATTGTAGGAGCCTGATTATGTAAAGACATCCAAATATACATCATTCTATACACAAAATAGCACCAAAGACTGAGCAGCAGCAAGAATGAGATTTTAATGAGCAATACAATCACCTGACACCTGACTTTCTGTATAGCACAGGTGATTTCATTTCATCTTCGGTAGGACCCTGATATATCCTGTGTTGGACTAAGCCACATTTTCCAAAAGAGAGTTCCAAGCTTGATCTGAAGACACCACAGGCCAGTGGTGGCTCCACCAAATACTGGAGTACTTCATTCCACCTTTAAACTCTGACTTATGTTTTCAGCCATCAATTCTTGTTTTGCCATCACCACTAGATTGGAAATACAATGATAAAAATCTAAGTTCTTTAAGACAACTGGTAATATCAGTCTCAAAAAAAAATTGCTAAGAGGAAAATGACCCATCCTTAAGATACTTTGGCATTTGCTTGTCTCTTCCAATTCAATTTTCATAGAATCATAGAATCTTAAGGTTGGAAAAGCTCTCTATGATCATCAAGTCTAACCGTCGACCCACCACCATGTCTACTAAACTATGTCCCAAAGTGCCACGTCTACACATTTTTTTTTTAACACTTGCAGGGATGGCAACTCCACCACCTCTCTGGGCAACCTGTTCCAATGCCTGACCACTCTTCGGGTGAAAAAATTTTTCCTAATATCTAATCTAAACCTCCCCGATGCAACTTGAGACCAATTTTAACAGTTTCCTTAGCTGACGTGCTGTAGTACAATTATTTTTTGATAAGTAGTGAAAATAACTGGTAAAAACTAGTCTATTAAGGCTTTAAAAATTATAAGCTTAGTTTTTCTACTTCTGTTGAATAAATAATCTACACCTAGTTCTTGAGTTTTGTTGCCTCATTACAAATGTGTTTAAATTGTACAATTTTCCAATCCCTCTCCATTCTTAACACAGGATATGTCCAGCACTGATGTATTGAGAAAGCAGAAGACTTCTGGAAAAACATTCATTTTCATCTGTGTGAGCCTACTACTCTATTCACAGCAAGAATATAAAGTCAGATCTTCAATTCCTGAACAGTAGAGACCAAAAAGCTACCTACACCAACAGGGCCATCCCACATCCATGGCAGGAAAACATCTATCAGAGGAAGAGTTTCACTGTGAGTAATGTAAACCAAACTGACAATGCACAAACTTCTAGGGACACGACCTCCTACAAGTCCAAATGAAGGAAGCCGCAGGATTGCCACATCTGTGGCAATCAGATCTGCCTCAACCAGCTGTGGCCCAGCAAGGACTGTTGGGCCAAACTGTTCTTTGTCTTGCAAAACATTTACAGAATTAAAGGTGTAGGTGGGAATGTGTACTAAAGCATCCTCCAAGAACAATGAAGAAAACCTATCCCAAAAGCAAGGGCTGAACACAGTGACTAGCCTGCTTGTCTGCAGGGTTACAGCAAGTCAGTCTTTAGAACCATTTTAATATCTAAAAGCAGACAACAGCTTTAATCTCCCATTTGCATTACAGTCAAATGCAGTTGCTGACATTGATATTCCTGTATTCCAAAACCCAGAAACATTTCTGCTAAGCTGGCTGGCTTAGCTCTGGGGAAGGCACTGTTTCCTTGGAGGGGGGTTTAAACATACACGGTACCCAAGTCTGCGCCCAGCCAGGATGCGGTAAGTGCATGCCTGTCAAGCTGCTTGCCATTCTAAGCCGCACAGCACTGACCAATGGCTCCTTTTTCAACTACGAAGCTTGTGTGCTCAAATACCACTAGAGCATAGGTCAAGTGAAAAATGAGGAAACGCCACAGGCACTGGTCAGCCTCTTGATAAGGTTGCATTCTCCAGAAGTGAGACATTAGGCTCTAGCAGACATTGCTGAGATGCATCAGAACGCATGTTTACTGGGAAAAACATTGGAACAGTCCAAAGTCAACAAGGATGAAGACTCACTCCCATTAAAGGTTCTATACCCCTGGGTCTGCAAGAGCCAGCAAAGGGAGTCTTGTAGCCCCAAAGATGAATGCTGAAGAGAAAAAACACAGCACGAAGGGACTATGCAAAAACAAAAGCCACAAAACCAAAGAAAAACCACAGCCTGCATTCTAGCTTGGAGGCATGCTTAACATGAAGTGCAAAGCAACCAGGAGGCAGCAATGGAGATCGGCTTCCATACCATCCTGGTTCAAGAGGCAAATGAATTGCAAACAGCATACATCTTGAGATTACAGACCTGCTCCAGTACTCCAGTATTTGTGACTCATGTAATTCAAAAGTGAAATATAAATATGGGAAAGTATGCATAAGAAAATACTCTCCTTCTAAAAGGATTACATGTAATTAATGTTTATATACAACTATACTTTCCCTATTTGTATTACAAATATTTTAACTACATACTCTGCAGTTACTTTGAAACATTTTAGGAAGTTACTTCCTCAGCTATTCATAAGTTGGCGGTCAGTTCCTGACTGGTCATGCCAGAAACAGTACTGTTATACTAGTAAGATTGCCTGTAACTTCTCTCCCAAGTAAGATTGGACTAAAGAATGTACTACTGAAGTAATAACCAAGCAACCTGACAAAGACTAAGTAGTAATGTAGTTAGCCACATATAATTTAAGTAACATTCATAAAGTTTTGATAAATTATAATAACCATACTCACATTAAAGCCACGTAAACGCTGAACTACATTCCCTACAAGAACGCACACGTACCTGCATGAAATACCCAGTAACTAATGCCTTTCTTATATTGATGTAATAGTCTCGGCTGGTAAAGTCTGTGCTTCTACGAGGCAAATTAAATCTATCCATGATTCGTGACAGCTGCTGGCGTACATTGTCTGCAGACATCAGGGACCTGTAGTTAATGAAGTTGTCATAACACCACTGAACCGACTCATGATCTGCAACATTAAAAAACATGAATCAAAAATGAGTATTTCATCCAATTAGAGCAAGTAAATAAAACAGCAACTAACTGATTGATCAGTCAGATGAACCAGAAAAAACATCCATAAACTTTTATAAATGACAACAGCTCTCAGTTTATTCAGGCAGTTTCTTGCATTAGGTAACTTGCCCCAATTGTCTTCTATTGAGGAAGCATGTGGTCAAGAAAAAAAAAAAAAAGCAGATTCCCCCCTCAACATAATATACACAAATTAATGATGTTTTGCTGAAATACCACACCAATAAATTTCATGTATTTAAAAAAAAAAAAAATCACATCCTGCAAGTAGAAAAATCATCTTCCAAACCTGCACGGTAAAATGTAACTCAATATAAGGAACACTGCACAATCTTTTAACTGTAGCATGCAACAAACACACAGGAAGGTCATACATAATTATAATGTATTTTAGAAACCAAACCCTCCTTAAATTAAGCATTCAAGTAACAGTTAAGAGTAATACAAACAGACTAACCTAATACTAAGTGTGACACAACTCACAGTGGTTTAAGTAAATGTAGGTGACTGGTAAAATACAGCACCAGTAACAGAACTCAGTACTCTTAAAGTTACCGTTTCTACCGCTGATACCTCTAATAAGAAACCTGTTAAGACAGCAAGCCTAAGCTATTTTGTCAAGATAAAAGCCTGCACGTTTAGCATCAAGAAACCCAGTTCTCCCTACCAATTCTGTTACTTCTTAAGTGACACCGTTCTAATCTTTGTCGGTTTAATAATCCAACAAAACCAGCCTTAACAAAATTTAAAAAGTGTCTCTTGTACAGAGAGAGACTACTTTTAATTTGCATTGAAAAGAACGTTACATATTTTGAGGAAAGTTTAAGTTGTTTCTGTGCTTTATCTTACAGAATATATTTAACTGAAGTACCAATGCTGATGCTCTTGTACACGCTACAGTAGAATTGTCGTTGAAGTACCACAGCATGTTACTTTCTGTGCCACTTAAACTGAGCATTTTGGATGACCTCTAACAGTTTTAATTTGTTCTAGATACAAACAGTAGCAGCATTTTGTCTTCTGCTCCTGAATCCCAGAAATCCTACTCAATTTCACAGTGAAACTGAACATAAGATTATTCCCCAAATAACTCCATCCTTCAGCAACCTGAGTAGGAAAGCAGTGGTGTCCAGAAACACGCACACATAAAATGTCTGCAAGACATACAGGAATCTGTTAACTAAAAAACTAACAGAAAAAAAACAAGCAACAGATGTCTCCAATTCACAGGTGCTTAGCAGAAGTTTCTCAGCTACTGTTTTAAACAGTTTTGAGTACTTTTGTTTAAACTTTTACTCTGAAGATACCCTGATTTTGCACAGCCACATAACAATACAGTGCTAGAATGTTTCAATACAAAATTTCTAGATCAAAGCTGGAACAGAAGGGGGCACTAAGTTGTGGTTTGTTTGTTGATTTTGTTTGTTTACTCAGGATAAAAGATTGTTGCTTTTTTGTTTGCTTACAGAAAAACGCAACTGGAGCATCTAATTTAACCTGGTTGGCAGTTAAGAATAATCTTTTTACTTACCACCAGGATAAGTCACTGTTAAAAAAGTGTGCCACTTATGTAGTCATTTTTCAAGAGAACTCCTAGCTTCACCTGTTCATTCCCATCTTTTTCAAGCTGCTAAAATATACTGCAGCTATGCTGAGGAGGACCGTACATTTTCCCTAAAATCCATACACAGAAACGAGGTAAGTGAAATAAATATATCGTATGGCTCTAAGTTACTTTTGTTGATGCATCACCCCTTTGCCTCTCAATCCATCCCAAGGCCTTGTTACAGAATTCCTAACTATATTAAAAAGTTAGGATTAAAAAGGTTTTGGTTCTAGGAACATATCCTTCTCTAAATTCAGAGTATTTTCTGCACTGCTCTCCCTGAAAAATTACACAGCAATTACCAGATTTTTCTATAATTAATGTCCAATAACAAACCTCCAATATTTCTTAATTATAGGAATGCTTACTTCCCTTCTGTCCAAGGTTACCCAGCACTGCTTTAAAAGCCTGGCTTGTCTCCATACTCATCAGTTTATTACATGATCTCTTGGCTAGTTTTTTTGTTTTCTCCCCCCCTCAACAGGAAAGTAGCATTTAAATAGCTCTTTTAAATACGCAGGTTTTTAAGTACGTTTACAAGAGAAGTATGACTTAAGTATGATTACAAGAGAATGACTCAAAACCAAGCCCAAGCCTTTCAACTGTCCTTGGAACCCAGGAACAAAAGCTGTCAGCACAAAGCATTACAAACAATTTTGCTAAAATGGGTGTACACTTACTTTGTTTGAAAGCATGGTAGACATTCAGCAACGTCAAATGATCTCCATCTATGTGGGCAAACCTCATCTTGGCTTCATCTGCTGCTTTCTTTGCTTCCGTGGGGCGAACAAAACACTGTGGGACTAAACAAGGTTGGTATGGGCCCAACACAAACGCCCATATCGATGAGTCACGCATTCACAGATAGAGGAACAAGGCCTAGCTAGGTCAGTTCACAGAGCATAGGGCAGGGCAGGATGGCCTCCAACTGCATCTTGGACTGTTTACTACCTTGATTTGGTACATCAACACCTAACCACATCTGTAAGACAAGAGGGTTTCAAAGCTACAGAGTACCTGATTATTTTAATAGAACTATATGTAGGCATTAAAATCTCTAGTCTGAAGGCCATCAAGATTGCCTATGTATACTGGAAGGCTAAACAGATCTTAGTTCAAATCCCAGTGCTGATAGCTCTACCAGGAGCCAGTACCCCATGTAACAAGACACTAATTGTGAATTTGCTTTCTCAGAAGCCTCTATGGACAGAGTGAAGAAGGTAATTCCGAAACTGTACCGCACTGGCACAGTCTAAACAAACATGAATTTTATCCCAAGTCTGCTACTAGACAGAACACACTAGTAAAGTCAAGTCCTCCTCCCCAGATGGTATTGTTATCAGCACTGGTATACAGAAACATGTGAATGAAGGTATTAATAACTCTAAAGGTTGTGATGGTAGCGGTAGTGGTGGAAGGTTAAACCGTCCTTTGGCACTACTTGAAATAAAAAAAAAATTGCAATGTGATGAGCTTTCTCTATTACCATATTCTTACATAAATCTGACTCAGTCTAACTTGAATCCAAAAATCATGTTTTGATGTTCCCTTTCCAAATACAGGCTACCAAAGACCACACATAGTATTGCAGCCAACTTAATTCATAGTCTATTGAGATTCTTACAGGTTTGTAATATTGATACTAATTGACAAAATGTTGAAAAAAGTTGAGATCTTCACTTTTAAGATCTACAGGAGAAAAAAAAATCAGTTTGGTTTTAAGTAATGTAATTTAAGAACTTAAATTTCAATAAAATTAATGCTAAGTAAGATGCTACAAATCCATTATCTTTTTCGAGCTGCTTGGGAGTACATTAGCCTTCTTGCAACTGAAGCCCACCAATCGGACACCACATCTTTGTACCTCATCTGTCACTAACAGGTAAGGGCCTTTTTGTGGGTGTTAAGTGGTTTTATTTTATTCTTAAATTCCCACAAAAGCCCCCAAACACTACATTTCAAAAATATGCTGAGTTGAATACTGGATGGAACTCGAGGAGAAAAAAAAATACACACTGCAACAGTGAATCACATGGTAACAAATCAAGAAAGACCAATGCATTAAAGAAAATGGGAATGCAGGTGCAAAATAAACACCCTGTATTTTGGGTCCTGCATTTGAAAACAGGGATAATATAAAGTGTATTTTAATTTCAAACTCAAGACTAATGAAAGCAAATTCCAAATTATTTTATCACTGGCTTAACTCACTGTTTTGAATAAGTAATAGCACTTTCTACCCCACAGCAAGACACGATGGCTCTTATAAAACAAAGTACAATCATTTAATCTGCTCATTTACTCAATGCTATTCTCTGCTCTTTTCTGGTATTTATTTTCCATTCAGTCCAAACTATTAATACACGGATTGCTATCCGGAGCCTGACAGTCTTAAGGCACCATAACATACAGTCATGTTTGCTGGTTTAAAAGAAGCATTTATTTTTTGAAATAGTCCTCACAAATACTAGGACTATGGGGTTTTATTAAGAGCAGAATTTTAGTTACAACCCATACATTAACCAGCTTAATTTTTTTTTTCCCCCAAAACTGTTTATCATGACATTAATTGTGCCTTAAAACAAAAGTATCATGGCCTAAGAAAGGTAAATAGAAAAAGGAGCAAGACAAATCAGTTGAAGACCACAGACAAAAATACTAGACTTACTGTTCTGTAGTAGAAATTGGGGTAGAGGGGGAGGAAGGGGAATAGAAAGACAGGCACCAACCTACCACCACCTCCGCAATTAATTCTACCATTTAATTAAAAAAAAAATTATTACGATTCTGCCCTGCCCATCTGCTCTGAGTCTGAACAATCATAACTCTGCAACAAACATTTTAGCTTGTTCTTAAAAACTTTCATATAAATATACTGTAACACTAAACTGAAGAACAGATTTTACACTTAGCCACAACATTTTTTTTCCCTACTCAACGAAGTTAAGCATGTAACCAGTACACCTGTGTTGTGAAAAGCCTGGTAAAATAGCACACCCAAAGACAAAAAGAGTAGTTATAAGTAAGAACATCCCCATTTTCATAATAGACTAAATCTTGTTGCTTGTCCTATGACAGCTAACTATAAAATGCTGTCAGTTCTACATAGCCAGGAAATGAAATGCAAGGCTTGCTGATAACGGTTTTTTCCTCATCAAGCTCTCTCAACAAGCAGCTCTGCTCTGATGCAGCGCTATTCACATAATGCAGCAAAGTACAGCTGTGCACACAAATTAATTCTTATATATATCCTCGCCCAAAGTTTCTTTCTTCCCATTAAAAGTAAGGGCTGTTCTTAAGCTTTGCCACTTAACAACTACAAAATGTATCATCATTTCATGTACAAGCTTATAGTTTAACATAAATTATACTGTAATCCTTTTGGAAATACTGGGATTTATCACAGTGCAGAAGAATGCACAATACAAAACAGACTCCACTGCCTTAAAAAACAGGGTGGTTGAGCTGACATTTCGGGTCCTGAATATGAGCCTAAAAAGAAATTTCTGTTCCACTAGCCTCATTTTCTCCCCCCCTCTATCAACTCAAATATGTACACTTCGAACTAAAGTTAGGAGCAAACTGTTTTGACTATTTAATGCATGTTAATTTCTCAACATTACTATTCATTACCTTCAACCCCATAACAACTGATTAAACCCCTATATGAAGCTTTAAAAAACAATTCTAATTATTAGAAATATATTTATATTGTTTATGGCTTTGATGTGGAAAACTAAAATTTTCCCCAAACTGAAGATCTGCATTTTGTTTAGTATCTCTTTCCCTGCTATTACCTGACAACATGGCAGTAATAGATAGGACCTCATTAGAACAGTTGTAGTCACAACTTGCAATAACCATTTTAGCCAGTTGTGGGTCCAATGGAAATTCAGCCATCATGGATCCCAACT
The DNA here is from genome assembly GCA_013400195.1 of Aramus guarauna. Lineage (NCBI taxonomy): Eukaryota > Metazoa > Chordata > Aves > Gruiformes > Aramidae > Aramus > Aramus guarauna. The sequence continues at coordinate 1,999,528 of VXBL01004928.1, forward strand.
CAGTCAAGTCTCCATCATCATTTAAAGCAGCCAGATAATTCAAAAGCTCTAAGGCTCTCATCAGAGTTTCAGGAGCTGAAAAAAACAAAATTTAGGTAGGCACATTAATCAAACTGCTCTGAATAAGCAAAAAATGAGGAAACACAGACTATTATAAAGCTATCTCATTTTTCGTTCTCCATTCAACTGGTTTCTAAACACAAAATTGTTACCAAATTCAGTTATATACATCCAGATAGGAATGAGTTCAGGGGGGATCACTTACTTAGATGAACTCTTAACTGGATCAAAAGCTTTGAATATTTGAAGATTACTGCTTTTCAAAATTCCAACAGCAGTGGCATTGTGAAATAGCCAGTATCATAGTAATATCACTTTCCCCCACGCACTCATGCATTCTCCCTTGTTCCATAGAAAATAGATTGATACAGTCCTAAACATCTCATCCATGCCAATTTTAGATATCGATAGTCTTTCACAAATCTGAGCCTGTAAGAATATTCTTTTAATCATTCATTTCTCATAGTATGTATTAATCCCAGAAATAAAAACAGAAGGAAATCCAAAAGCCTTCCTGCTAAGTTATCATATATGCTGCACAGCACAGAGAATACAATTGTTCTGTAGAGCTATTTAAAAGCTTGCAGATTATATTTTTATTTTAGGGGGAGAGAAACAACCAACTCTGATGTATTTATATATGGCTGATCTAAGGTTTTAATTAGCAACATATCTCAGTTATTTTTAAAGTACATATGAACATTTAACACTGTTAGAAGGGAGATGCACATTAACTTTATCATTTGAGCCAAAAACATGTACTCAGCTTTAAAAATGCTAGCCAATTTTATTTACATACAGTTGTTAACTGATGCACAATTAGAATGTGCAATCAAGGTGGTATGTAAAAAACCTCATCAAGTAATAGATTTTCTAATGCCTATAATTTTGTCTTATCCTCTGCAGGTAAGAGGCATTCAGTAGATTCCTTGATTCCATTAAAAGCTGTTATGCAGATAGAAACAAAAAGCTTGCTTTGGTAAGATACAGAGTACTAAGTTTCAGGATAAGCAAAAGACATTCCTTACAGATTACAATAAAAACAATGAAAAAAAGTAAGAGAATTTATCCCATGTTGGTTTTATATAAAATTTTCACCAAAATAAAGATTTCAGAAGTCAAAACATAACACAACTACACAAGTTAAAATGGAAACAGATACCTGGAGGATCCATAAAATCAAAGTGCACCAAATCATCTATACCAAGCTTCTTGAGCTGCAATACTACAGATCCTAAGTTAGACCTCAAAATTTCAGGGTATGTGTTGTCCTAGGGAGGAGGGAAAAAAGAAAATTCAGAACACTTGTTCTTCTAAACACTTTGAACTACAGAAGCATTCAAATTCTGATTTTGTTTGGTGCACGGCACTTGACTGTCTGTATCGATCAGATGTTCTTATACACACAATCTAGAAAAAGTAATCTTACCTGCATTTCAGTTTTGTAAGCCTTCTCTGTATAAAGCCTGAAGCACTTGCCTGGTCTAGTACGACCAGCACGGCCAGCTCGCTGCTGAGCAGAAGCTTTACTAATCGCAGTCACCAAGAGAGACTCCACTCTGATACGAGGATTGTATACCTATTTGAAAGTGGAATTAGAGCAGAAAAAAAGGAAAAGAATTAACACCGCTCATGCATATGACAGTTATCAAAAAAAAAAAAAGTCTGCTTTAAACTTATTTTCAAACACAGCTTCTGACTAGGAAATCACAAGTTGTATGTATCTGAAAGGAGACAAAGAAATTGACTACACAAGCCTTTGGATCAGTGACAAAGCTTCAAATACAACTGCCTAGAGAACAGCATTTACTTTTTATTCATTTGTTAACAACTCCTGCCAGGCTCCCTGTCCGCCTTAAATGTGTGTATTTTTCAGATAATATTTTCATGGCAGAAGGAATGTGTCCAAGTTGTTCTACAGAGTGCTACGCACACTCTTGATGCTCAAATAATTCCATTAAAAAAGTTGTTGATACAATTATAAGGTTGAATAATCATGTTCTAGAGGTCAGAAAAATCTGACATTAAGCTTGAACGCAACTGTAAAAATCAGACGAACAAGAAAGCAAGACTGTGTTTCAAGGGTACATGTAGACTGTCACAGTACAAAATATATGCTGGAATTTACTATAAAATTCCCATTACAGTCACACAAACAACAGCCTTGCCAACTTAATATGGCTCAAGGAAAATAATACACTGTAAAAATAAAAGCAGTAGTCAGTTTCAGTTGAAGATGTTCTTTGGTCCATGTTTTAACACCTTCCTGGGGTGAACAGGTATAAAACATGTACAATAACTTTACTTCTTATTACAGAAGGTGTTCTTCCAGTGTAAGAACTACTTGTGAAAAAAACTCAGCCTAAATGGTGACTGAAATTTATGTACAAAGATGCATTGACTGTACTCAGTCTGCTGCATCTCTCATTTTGCAAAAGTTTGAAAGGCTGACAATGTGAGAGTATTAAAGGAAAAGTTTAAGAAACTAACTTATAAAGACAGTTATAGCTAGTAAAAAAAAATAAATGAAGATATTTGTATTGTATTCTTTCTTTAGTTATTGGGTTGATTGTAGGCAAGCTACTTCAGTTCCTCTGAACATCCCACGATGTTCCAAGCACAATACAAGCTTGACGACAATCTTCAGGGCTGCAACAGTACATGATAAATACTGACAAGAAACAGTACTACCCTAGGTATCATTTCTCTCTTCTCATTTTAGTGCTGGAGCTTTCTATGCTAACGTGATTTAGAAGAAGAGGTGGCTTCTAGTACCATTCTTACATACTTTTGTATGATTTCTTGGTTTTACTTGAGCACTGTCAAGTACAGACACGCAGTACAAAACCATCCTTCCTAAAGTACCTAGGAAATCCATATTCTAGGCCTAACTCTCAAAATCATCACGTTTCAATTTTTTGAAAATAAAGTTCTTCTGCACTGCACTGTTTTGGACTGCTCTAGATAGCTGAAGTTTACAGACTAAGAACAAACCTACAATAAGTTAAAAACAAAACAAAATCAAAACAACCAAGGTTAAGGTTTCAACTGGGAAAAGACCTATCAGTGTTTACAAAGGGAAGAGTTACCCAAGCTAACCACATTCCAGTACCTGTCCTACTATAAGGAAAGAGAAAACAAAGTAGTACTTACTTTCTGTTTTGCAAAGCCAGGATCAATCACAAACACCACACCATCTATTGTTAGTGATGTCTCAGCAATATTAGTGGACACAACAACCTGTTGAAAAACAAAATAGTACATGTAACTACTTTGTCCTGAAGATGAAGAACTCTGATTTTGTCTCTGCACCAAGAGTTTTCAGCAAACTTTCCTTCACTTTACAAATAACTACCAGAGCTGTGCTCCAACACTTTTACAGGACAATCATGAAATCAACCAGATGAAATTCTATTGAAATCAGAACAATTTTTGTCCACTGTTTCTGCTTCTTTATGTCTCTATTAAGAATATAACAAACATTAGTTTTGAGAAAAAGAAACAGAAGAGCAAATATTTTACTTACAAAACTGCTACTCAAAGTTTTACTCACATCTGGTTACACTGGATCCCTTTAACATCATCTGTTAATTCCAGCTTTTTTAACTTTTTTTTTTTTTAAAGCCTAAACAGGGAAAACTGGTTAAATAATATTAAATCAACGGTTATATAGTTGTACCAGCACAGTATGTTCTTTTACAGTGTTTGGAATAAAGCAGTTATCAAAACATTCCAGCTAAAATCCTGAATAATATATATTTAATTTCAACTTTGTCTTTTTAAATTACCAACTATTCAAATATCTTTACATATTCTGAAGGTTACATTCTTAAATTTCTATAAAGCTTTCTGAATGGTAAGTCTCATGCAAAAATTAAAGCAAAGTTCAGAGACTTGATTCTCCATCACTTAAATTTTACGTCCAGAGATGCAGTGTACGTCTATAGATATCATTAGCTCTCATCCCAATAGTGACCACATTAAATTATGTTATTAGCAAATTTAATCACCTACCTCAGAAAAGACCCAAAACCCATTCAGCACTTTATCAAAACTACTTACCTTTCACTTCCTAATTTCAGAGCATTCCGTCATCACTGTTTTCAGTTTAGCAATTAGAATTTGAGACACCCTTAACAATTTTGCTGAGAATTACAATGAAGCGAGTAGCTGGACTAGATTGATAATCCTGCCAGTTTCTCTTCCTCCTGGCTGATCACTTTGCCGGTCAGCTACTTACTACTCTCAGCTTGTCTCTTCTTAAGTAGGCTTAAGGTCTAAGCTTGCCCAAATACTACTACTATATATTGAAAGCAGTATTTTGGTGTTAAAAAAAAAAAAGAATTACCATCTTCCACCCTGAGATGATGTACTACTAAGAACTCCTTAAATAAGAATAAAAAAAATTCTGTTCACCTTTCATTCACAGGTAACCTGTACAGGTTAGTCAGAGATAAAAGCCAAAAACATCAATGCAATTAAGTGCTGACACAAAAGCACAATAGATTTTAATTTAAAACTTGCAAATCATTAAATATGCAAATTAAACTAACACTCCCATGTTAAAAAGGCTCGTCAATCCACATTCACCTTGCTGTTAGTGTTTCTTATTAAAAAAAAATCTCAGCTTTTTTCCAGATCTACTAGCATATGAAGCATCTATACACAGAAGCTTCAAGTACCAACTACAGAGCAGTGTTCAAAAGGTTTTGGTCCTGCTTTTAATCACCAATTTCTGTAAGGACACTTCAGTACCAATAACTCAATACTGGTAGTATGCTTAGTCCACAGAGGTCCAGCAATTTAACTTGTACTTGAATTTACTAAACTTGTACTTGAACTGTACAGAACTTTCCAAAGGCAGAAGGAAAAAAAGTTATTTACACCGTGGATTCTGTTGTATGTACAGATCTCCTTTGTTAACATCACATTGCTTAAAAACAATAATAAATGAATGTAAAAACACAAGAAATGTTAGAGAAAAACTTGAGGAAGTTACACCACATCTTTCAAGTCTAAATCAAAGTACAAAGTACCCTGGAAACAAATGAAATTAGCACAAAACTATGTAAAACAATAAATTTGTACCTAATGAGCTTTAGCTGCAGTTTTGCAGTTTGCTGAAATGTTTATGTTAAAATGTTTTTAAATGTCACATTAACAGTTTGATACACCAAAGAGTTTGAGATTCATTTAAACAAGTTGCTTGGAATATTAAAATCTACATATATCTATATAAAAATATCTCTATATTGCATATGTATTAACCAGCACTGCTTAAGACTCCTGAAACAAAAAATAGAATGCAGTTTGGAAAGGGATAAGGTAGGAATGAAAAGGGAGTAAAAAGGCTCCTTGTTAAACCATCTTCATCTTCCTCCAGATTATAAATACTCTGATTCACTGTAATTAGTAAAAGCATTTGTTTAATTTTAAGCTTTCTGACAATAATAGCTGATCTTGCCTAGCACATCTAAGAGGACAAAAAATGCGCTAAGTTATCAAGCTATGTCATTACTAGCTGTTACCATCACTACTACTGCAAGATGCCACACTACTTCCAGTATCTTACTTTTCTTTCACAAAGTTAAAGCTCAAGAGATACTTATCCAGATACTGCAAGCACTTCACTTCGTTTTTATGACCATTAGAGCCTTTGAAATGATTCAGACCTCCTGCTAGCTCTCTCTCCTTAGCAGTTCTAAAACTAGGTTCAATTCCCACAGGAGACTGTGTGAAAGCAGACATTTTGTAAGAGAGCAGAGGCATAGCAACCCATGGTCCTACTTTACATATCTTGATCACTAAGACTAACTGAAACTAAAACAACATTTAAACAAAGGCCCAACACACACAGACACACTTTCACTCATTGCCAGATTTGCTATGCAAATAAAAACCAAAACATGGAAACCAGAACATTTCAGACAAAGCAAGCAAAGAGGAAGAGTAGCTTTTTTATTTTTTAATTTAAACATAATGGCTTTATAGGTCCAAATCTGTTGCTTACATATTTTGTGCCTGCTTTTGCCTACAGTTGATATCTTTCCAGTATGGCATTTTTTCATGTAGTAAAATAGTTGCTACACAGTGTCTTCCTCTTACAGGCACTGGCTTCATCAGTTCAACACAATGAAACACACTGCATCTGCTATCCTCTTACCAAGAAAACCAGGAACTGCCTATTTTGAAGTGCAGTTTTAAACATGAATGAAAATGTAATGAGATACACAGCTATCGCTTGTTCATCACTGAAAAGCAATTTCATTCATTTAAGTCATTTGCTAATACAATCTTGTTGCAGCATTAGTTTCATGATTTCAGATTGAATGCTTTCTGCAATCAACTTCAATAGGAAAAAGAGGGTCATTTCACTAAATTTATTAAGTGATTTATTCTTCCAGAACTCTAGAAAGTTGTCACTAGTATTCCACATGCATTGTGCTGCACAAAAAAGCAAATAATCAAGGAACAAACCCTGCCTAGAGCAGACCACACGATTCAGCTTTGACCTTCAAAATCTTAACTTTGCGACTGATACAGTTTGATGCAGTATTAGTTTAACATGGGGAAACTCTATTAAGACTCCTTCCAAATGTTCATTTTTAGAGAAATAACCACATCCTTTCTAATGTGGTTTATGTGAGCATTCAGGAATCGAACTATTTATTTTATGAAGAATATTCACTAGTGCAATTTCAAGTTTTTTTGGCTTCTCAATCCCTTTTGCCCAAAAGAACCTCAAATCCTTGCTTACTACTACAGAAAACACGGAACCTAACTTCAATGTACTTGTTTCAACTTGCACATTCTTATAAACCTTGACAAACAGACAAAACCTGCCTGATAACGTACTTCGAAGAGATAGTCCATTTTGTTTCCAAAGAGAACTATCTTAGAATAATTACTTTTGGAAAAAAATCCCATCCCTCCATGTAAATTATGTGGTTGTCAAATTCAGTATTTAATCTGACTTACTATATTTCTCATAAGAAACTTATGAATGCCACTCCCATTCAGTCAAATCAAATTGTTACTTATTGATGGAAGCCAGAATTTTGAATTTTGCCATCCAGAGTGACCTCAACAGGCTTGAGAGGTGGGCCCGTGTGAACCACGTGAAGTTCAGCAAAGCCAAGTGCAAGGTCCTGCACATGGGTCAGCACAATCCCAAGCACAGCTACAGGTTGGGCAGGGAATTGAGAACAGCCCTGAGGAGAACAACTTGGGGGTACTAATTGATGAAAAGCCCAACATGAGCCTGCAGTATGCACCTGCAGCCCAGAAAGCCAACCATGTCCTGGGCTGCATCAAAAGAAGTGTGACCAGCAGGTCGAGGGAGGGGATTCTGCCCCTCTACTCCACTCTCCTGAGANATTCTATGAATTGCACTGAGAAACAAACTCTGAGTTATCTAAAAACTTTAATGTCAAAAATATTGGATTAAGGCTTCATCAAAAAACCTTTTACTTGCTGCTGTCCAAATACACTGAAGCTCATATTTAATTGCCCACACAATTGTGAATAGCTAGTTACCAAACAGCATACTAGAACAGCATACTTATTTATTTATTTCCTATTGCTCCATTTTGTTTTTTTGGTGGGGGAGGTTCAAAAATCCTTTGCTGTTGCTGCGGAGGAAGGGTGGAATACAATGGAATGATTTTGATGTCACCAACTTCAGGGCCTAAATCATCAATTTCACGTTTTATCCTTTTGCAGGCTTCATCAATCTCCTGCAAAACAAAAACATTAGTTAAAAGAGAAGTCTGTGAAAAAGGCAGCACATTTTAGAGTATCTTATGACAAAATATAATTGTCTATTAAGTCTATACCCTGAAGAACAATTACAAGAACTTCTACTTTAAAAAATAAAAATAATTAAAAAGAATATCAATCCTTGCTGTATTTGCAATCAAATTTCCACAATACTTCAAAATGCTTCAGCTTCTATACTCTAATGAACAGGCTAATTTGCATTCAACATCCTTTTTCTTTTAGTGATGTTTCCTAATTAATTCTCTACAAATTGTACTAAAATTGAAATCTCTCACCCTGGAATATTAAACTGCACTCATGACCTTTTCAATTTTCACAATCTAAAAGAAATTGATGTGCAAGATATTTAAAATAAGCCAATTAAGCTTTAATGTCACGTATCACTAATGCAATTATATGGAAGATTTGCTTCATTGTACCTAATGAGAACACCTTTACAGTATAAACATGGATGCTCAAAACCAAACCTCTCAATCCAGTGGTTCAGATTTTACTTTAAAATTAACTGAAACCCCATTTAAGCTTAAGTCAGTGAAATACTCTCAAGATGAGAAAGTTTCTTCATGCCTTTTCTGCCTTAGTATTTTCTACAGTATTTGCTAATCTATTTTCTGACTAGTTTACCATACCAAAGCGTTCACTACAGCCCAATCACTTATAACTGTTTCATTTTAAAACAACCACATTTAAGTCAGCTAGGTGACCTATAGTTATGACAAGATTTAATAAAAATTAAAGCACACATAAATTTAGGTCAATGAATAACACAATTCATTAACTTAAACTTAAAAATTGTAACAGAGCCTCCATTGGTATAACTAAGACACACGCTTACCATCTATTGGTATACCAGCTGAACCCCTGCTGGGAGAATGAAGTCATCATGAATACAAGTAACAGTAGGCAAAAGCAAAATATGGCTACAACATACTCTGAGAAAAGAGGTCAGACCTCCCTTACTACAAATAATTCACCAGCCTGAAGCTGAAGTATGCTTAAGACCCTCAAGTGAATACATAGAACAGGTTAATCTAAAGGCTCTGTAAAATAGCTGCTTTAAAATCACTGCTTTAAACTAAGCAGAAAAGCAAAAAGCAGCCTACTCTTTAGAAGCCATAAATTCAGATAGGTCCTGGAACAAATCTGTGTCTTTTTCATTTGTTCTTAAAGAGACTTGTAAGTTTTCAGCACAATTGCATTGAGTATTTTTTAAAGAAGCACAGACAATACAATACCCATGTTCTGTATTGATCAGCATATATAATTAATGTAAGCATGGCAAAATGAAGGCTCTTCCTCTTTGATGTCAAAGAGTCCTTTAATAGTAAGCCTAATGCCTTCTGGCAGTATCCTGCCAATTTGAATGAACTGCAGATATTTACAAAAAAACTTTTTAAACAGAGGTGCACTTTGCCAACAAATCCAACACACCCTTCATAAAATGTACGGGGAATACAAGAAACTGAGCTGGAATGCCCCCTACTGGTTTATTAACAGAGAATTAAATTTTTTACACAGCTGTCAATACCTTGTGTTCTGTTGATAAACCCCTTTAAGTTCAGTAATAGCCTCCCAGTGAAAAAGAAAAACCCAACTTAATTGACAGATCATACACACTAGCTCAGTAATTTAATACTTTAAGAACGGTGCTTATGTAAAAAAGACAACATGTTAAAAATAAATAGTTGATTAACTAGGCAGTGACACTCCCTCTCAAATTTGCACCCATTCAAAGTCTTGACAAGCTGATACTTGGGCTTGTTAAATATTGGGCTGGTTAAATATTTAATGCAAAATTAAATTGGATCTTCAAAAAGAAAAAAAAAACACAAACTAAATGCTAAAACAAAAATACAGCACAGACCTTAGTTCCTGATCTGAAGGTCACTACACTATTTCATGGAATTTGAGCAGATTACACTGTGTAACTGGGAAAGCTCAGACTCTGGACAGGATGCTTAATCTTCAGCAGTAATGACTAGAGACTCCAGGACAGTTTTATACTTAAGAGATAGTAAAATACAAGTAAGCAGTGATAAATGAAAGCACTACCCTTCGGGCCACATGTGTTCAGAGTCACCTATCATCTTTCAAAAAAGATAAAAGTACTGTTCCTCCCTAGAGTTTCCCAATGTATTTTCAAAGTATCCCTAATCAGGACTCATTAAAATACTTCCACATAGATATGACAAGTGCATATATAACCATTACTCTCTGCAGATTTACAGAGGTAACTACAGACCTCTCATCATAAACGGCTTAAAGAAGGATGCAAGTCACCAAGAGCCACTGCCACTCATCTAAAAAGAGTAAAAGTCTGTTCTTTAGTACTGAACTTTTATTTATTTATTTTTTAAAGAGAGGAAAAAAGGCAGATTCCTTTTGTTTACCACACTGGCAGATAACGGTATCTCTACTTCACCTGCATCCATAGCCACCCTCCAATTCCAGCAGACAACCAGAACTAGTATCCCAGAGTACACAATCTAGAAGGAATATGTGCAGCAAGAATAGTTTGAAAGTATTGAGGATTTATTTAAGTGTTAAAGATTCATTTGTATCACATGAATACATTTAAGTCTGGAGATAAGAGATACAGTTGTAGGCACAATCCTAACCTTAATCCTCTGAAGACTGAGCAAGTCTAATTCAATAGTCATGACTTCCTCAAGTATGAAAGGCTTTCTTAAAAAAAAAACCCAAAACCACACTCACTTAAATATTTGCACACCATCTACTTCAAATCCATTACAAAACCCCTTGAAGAGGGATTATTCCATCAACCCACATGTAAGAGGAGGTTTTTCTTCTTGAAGGGAAGAGAGGAAAGGTAGAGCAAACTTGCCTTGCATTTAGATAATACCTGGAAAACTACTCAGAGCCCTGGCTATCACACTGACTACCTGAGATAGGGGATACTAGGGTACTGGAAGCAGGAACAGACACAAGATCAAGGGAGCCACAGTTAGACCCATGAATGCCCAGCATATCATATCAGCACAAAGATCTGCTTTAGAATTAATCAAAGAAGTAGGCCCAACATGCAAAAAGCACGAGACTTAGGCAATGCTGAACTTAGATTGAACTTGATCTTAGTTCCTCACAAAACTGAAGCCTTCTTAGGAGTATTATTTGAAAGAAAGTTCTCAGTAAAATTGCAGTCAATGAAATTGTACATTGGTGCACTCATTCTAAAAAGAGCTGACTACCAAAAGGTAAATAGCAAACAGACCACAAAAAGGAGAAAGGTTACATTGCTAGCCAAAATTCTCATTTATCTCAAGCTGCAAGTGTCACATACGCTTAACATATCTGTACTTCACAACATCTAGTCATCAGAATTGCTCCAGTCCATTATGTACTTCCAAAAACTTCTTGCTTGATCCAATCAAAATTAATTAACAATACATATACAATATCTATAGTTCAGTTGCAACACTAAGGAAACTAGAATCAAGTAGCAGTTAAGAACTCCATAGCAGTACACTTTGAATATTAACATGGAGTCCTCAACATTCTTCCACACCCTCAATAGTGTAAGTTATTCTCCTTGGAAAAGCTCCAAAAACAGACAAGAATCAGCAAAGAGAAAAATATTTCTTTTTATGGATATACTAGTGCTCAAGGAGGTAATGGGGCGGGTGAATATTTTTCAACCAGGAAAAAAAAAGTCATCTAAACATCCAAGTGACAGGGTCAACCATTTGTATTTTGTATCTACAGCTAAATACAGTTTACAAAAGGAAAAAAAAAAGCAGTAACCAGGAAAATAAGTTAATCAAGATTATTATTAAATCAAATTTTAGCTAATTTAAATAGTATTCCTTCCAAGAAATTGATGTGATTAATGCTGATTCTACACACAAACCTGAGCAGGCTGCTTGGTTTTCAAACAACTGGTAGACAACAGGCAATATTTAGAAAACCTGTCAAATTAGGTGGATTTCATTGAAGAGCTTAAGTATCAGAAAGCACTTCTGAGACACTAAAAAGCTTCAGGATTTCAATGCGAATTTCCACTGTGTCACAAATTTCAGCAAGTTCTAAGTGTGTACAGGAACCAATGCTTAGTAGTGTCTTGTTTAGAAAGCAAAGCAATAACAGGGTGCACATACTCCCTCGGATTTATTAGAAACAGTAGTGCAGCCATCTGTATTTTCACATAACAGTAAGTAGGTTACTTATGCCTCCCAATTCTGACAGGTTTTTTTACTCCATCTTAACCCACTTTTCCAAAGAAAAGGCAGGCTGATGACTAGTGTCTAAAAAACCCCTTTGGATGCAGTAATTTTTATTCTTCTCACTGAAGCTGTGTTTCTGTGCAGCTAGAAATGCAAAGATCTACCAGACCAGAGGGAAACAATTTGAAGCCTGTTGACAAAAGGAGTTCTTAATTCTCAGAACACCAGGATTACTGCTTATATTTTATTTTAGCATCCTCTGGATGGGGACAGCAACATCTACTATTCATATCAAGCTCTCAAGAAATTAAAAGCACGGTGCTTTTTTTTTCTTCTTTTCATGGCAGATCAATACATTTAGAAGTGAGATAACTGGTTATATTAATGATTCAAGCTGACACAGAGCACAACTTTTGCTCCAGCAAAACATACTGAGAAAATTTCCTCTAAGTGTGTATAACTACACATACAAGTAGTCAAAACCCAAAACAGCCATCCTGAGTCACACTCACCCATAAACCATGTTAAATACTACAGTAACAGTACACAAAATAGGCACACGCTCTGAAAAAGGTTATACATCTTACACTACCAAAGAAAGCAAAGAGCTATAAGTGTTTCTCACACATACAGGTAGTGTATTTAATACTTCAGGTTGTGATCAAAATTAAGTACTTCAAAGCACTTTTAACCATTCAGCAAGATACGCATATTCCTATGTCATCTGGCAATATTTCACAGCAAAAATTGCTGGACTGTAACTGTGGAAACAGACCTGGCTGCAATGACTCTTTGTACCATGAATATTGAATGCTGCTCTCTGGTCAACAGCCTTTAACTTCTTTGCAACAGTTAAACTAACCACAGAAAGCACTACCTGCAGGTTACTTTCTGTAATGTTCAAGACTGTCTTTTCACAGTCTGCCCCTTTGTCTTCCATCTCTCTCATACTGCCCAGTACTGCTTGCATCCCTCATCAGAGCGTGCAGAAAAACTACTTGAGCTATAACAAGACACAGAGGATAGAGCTGAATTCATACCCCCCTCATTTCTAGAAGTTTTTGGTTTTGGTTTTTTTCCTATCAAAAAGGAAACTTTAGCACTGCTATTGTATCTCTCATTGCAGAAAGTAAATATAAAACCTTCCACATTGCTCAAAGGACAGCACAGGAAGGGGACAAAAGGAAAGTCTCCTGAAGAAGCTAATTTCCTTAACCTGACAAAAATGATCTGGGAAGACATGATGAAAAGCTCTCAGTATTTGAAACTAAGAGGGACAGAACTGATAGTTTTCCTATGGCTTAACTTCAAGAGTACCACTTACAAGACTAATACCTAAATCCCACCAAACACACACCCTTCTCTTTGAAGCAATCAAGGCCAGGTTGGTTGGAGCTGTCTGTGAGCAACCTGGTCTAGTGGAGGGTGTCCCTGCCCATGGCAGGGGGGTTGGAACTAGATGATTTTTAAAGGTCCCTTCCAACCCAAACCATTCTAGGACTCTATGACTAGTAAGTACTAACAAGACTGAAAACGAACAAGATTTAGTATTACTAAGCAATATTTAGTAATACTATTTTTTTTTTCCTAAAAGATCTCACTTTTGAAAGCCTTATCACAGAAAGTATTCTAGGTATGACTTTTAGAGATGGTCTGTGCCAGTTTAATTTAGAAACATGCGGGTTCCTCAGGCTGTGTCAGAATACAGAGCAAAGAGACTCAAATAAATAAACCACAAAACCAATACCTCACCAGCTGCCTCCAATAACACATCTCCACTGCTTATCATCTCACTACTCCAATACTTAATATTCCCTAGCTCTGCACCAAAAACTAAGGATTTGAACATATCATTAGCAGTTCATCTAAAAGGAGCTGTATAAAATTAACCACAGAAGAGACTAATTTTGCTTATCATGCACAGCACATTTTTTTTCTTTATCTGCTGTTGAAAATAAAGTCTTTATTACACTATTCAAACTGAATGCTCAGTAGAAATTCACTTCCATTTCTTTCCCTGATAGTACTTCTGCAGTAAAAAGGTGCTCATACTGAAAGGTTACTGTTAGCAAGAACAGAAACAGAAAAGAATTATAGGTGCAGTTCCATATATTAAGTGCATCACATATTTAAGAAGCAAGTTTGTGCTGAACAAACACTCTCAAGATGCTTACATAAAGAAGTTCCATTGAATGGTAGTCAAAAAACCCTAACAAAAAAAGAAACCCAGGAAGACAAGCAGTAATGAAGTTCACAGAATCACAGAACACCAGGTTGGAAGGGATCTCAAGGATCATCTGGTCCAACCTTTCTCAGCAAAAGCGTCATCTAGACAAGATGGCCCAGCAGTCCATCCAGCCAAATCTTAAAAGTATCCAATGTTGGGGAATCCACCACTTCCCTAGGGAGACTATTCCAATGGCTGATTGTTCTCATTGTGAAAAATTTTCCTCATATGTCTAATCAGAACCTCCCCAGAAGTAACTTGTACCCATTACTCCTCATCTTTTCCACATGAATCCTTGTAAAAAGGGAGTCTCCATCCTCTTTGTAGCCACCCTTTAAATACCGGAACAGGACAGCAAGATCTCCCCCTAAGCCTTCTTTTCTCAAGGCTGCATAAACCCAGCTCTCTCAGCCTTTCCTCATATGGCAGGCTTCCCAGGCCTTTGATCATCTTTGTGGCCCTAAGTTACTGAGTTAAATGCTCTAGCTAAGCTAACAATCCTATAACCCAAATTTATTTCCCTTTTGTTTGTGTGCAGGACTCATCCCTGCTGCCATGGAGGCTTGAAATTACACTGATACTAAACAGCAGTTACCAAACGATCGACCGCAAGTTACCCTGAGCCACCAAAGTACTTCAAGTGCTGGCATTCACTTTGGCTCGCAGGCCAAACTTCTGTATGTAAACATCCATTTAACTTGCTAGTCAGGCTTCACTCAATCTTCAGATCTGAACTGTGTCTCATTATCTTTAGAAAACCGTTTCTACAAAAAGATGGTGACTAGTGATGTCATTTTAAGCAAATTTAATGGAACAATTCAAGCACTTGGCATGCAAAACACAATTCAATGATTTTGTAAACACCGTCCTTGGGAACATTATTTCAGAAACTCTTGCTTCAGTTGACCCTGTATTTGGAGCACTTACAAAGAATCTCATGAGGTGAGCAAGACTTCAAGACTGCTC
Organism: Aramus guarauna; assembly: GCA_013400195.1. NCBI lineage: Eukaryota > Metazoa > Chordata > Aves > Gruiformes > Aramidae > Aramus > Aramus guarauna. Next base: position 2,014,741 of record VXBL01004928.1, read on the forward strand.
CAGTTAGAACATATTTTAAAGTCTTCTAAATAGGAGATGACAGTCTTATCTACAACAGATCAGCTGCTATACTATACAGTTAGAATTAGCTTCACCTTGGATAAATAAGTAGAAATAATCGTTAAACCCTGAAGGAAACTAATGCCAAAAAAGTATAAAGCAATTTTACCTTTTGTAAAATGAGTACATGGGGGGAAAAACCCTAAGTGCATAAATAAGTAGAACTTCCCAAACCAAAAATATTTGGCAGACACTTAACCTCTCCCCTTCTCAGTTCTTATCATAGACAGGAGTACTGCCAGCCACATCTGGCTCTGATAAAATGAACCTTCTAGAAATTTTGTCTTTGTCCTTAAAGCTGCATGGAACTTCGCTAATTTCCCTTTCTTCCTCCAGGAATGAAAGCAAACTGCTACAAGCTAAAGTGAGGAAAAAACAGTAAAGAAGAACTGGCCCTAAGAGCTGCACCATTTCAGGAGATGCTCTGAGAGAGAGAGATGCTCTTTCAGAGAAAGAAAGCTTTGCAAAATGATGCACCCACACAAAAAGTCGTAACTGAGGACTGCTCTCTGTCAACAAGTCAGAACTGAATATAGGAATCATACTGAGACAACTTAAGAATCTTTTTGACCTGATCTATTTGAGATATTTAATGTTGACATCATCTCAAGTGAACGAAGAGGAAAAAAACCTCCTCCCTTTAGCACCTGGACACAATTAATACTCTTCTTTCAGTTTAAGCTCCCCAACTTCTCAGCACTTTCTAAGCAAGGCTAAATGACAAGTTGTGTTCACTTCAACCCAGTACACGTACTGCCTTAACCTCACCTTATCGCTACTACTGAGGCTAAACAAGTTGTCTCTGCTACTTTCTTTCACAGTTCCAGAAATTAACCAGCCTCACTGTAATGAAAAAAGCATGCCTTTAAAATAATCCTCACTTACAAAATATTCTATCAAAACCTCAAAAGTGTTTTGCAACTCTTTTCTATATCAACATCAGTTTTACCAACATCCCTTTAAACTTTCCTGGAACACTGACACCAGAACTTCACTGCAACATTTTTTAGTATATTTATCTACAGTGAAGAACCACAGTGCTGATCTGTACTTACAATCTCCAGATGCAGCCTGGATTCTTCCTCCTAAATACGTGACTATGCATTTGGCTTTATGGAGAAAAGGGTACCAGGGTTGCAGAGAACACACTTTGCATTTATAAGTGCCTAGGTTGCTAAGATATGTGAGACAGACCTATACACTTTCTGTGTCATTATTTCTGCCTCCCCCACTCCACAAGTTTCATCTGTAAGGATTTTACACCTACTCTCAGATGACTGATCTTAATGGAGTGTGAAATCTAATACTGTTTTAGCAGAGCTCCAGTAGACAATAAACCAGCTACCTCTGAGATCTGCAGGTGAGCCAGTCTTCAGACATTTAAAGTCAAGTTTAACAAATGTGTATCTACACAACTAGAGTACCAAATTTGTAATCTCAATGACTGAGAACAAGTTTGACAAAACCTATTGTCTGACAGACATATTGACTGAAATGTAATTATACTTTTTGCTTGTGAGCAGAACCCCCTGTCAGAGTTTCCAATTTTGCCTGTAACTGACATCAGGCAACCTGGCTTACAGTTATCCAAGTTATGCCTTTTTTGAATATTGGCACAAAACATGAACATAATTTCCATATTCTGGAATCTCCCCAATAATCAGGATGGTTTTTTTGTTTTTAAAAATCAACAGATGAGCTCTCCTCCTTACAGGGACTGTGGGAGAAGTCTTGTTTCAAAATGTTTATTCCTAATAACCATTGTTTTTAAAACACCCTCTTTGTTACTAATGGACTGAAAAGCAGTTCATGCAACATAATCATGTGCTTTTGCTCCTTTCAGGATTCAGGAAAGAAGTTTTTATTGAACACTTATTTCTGCACCATTAACAACAATTGGATCTTCATCCAGTAACAAGCTTATACTATTAAAAGATTCCTTTGGTTTCCAAACACATTTAAACTTTTTATTTTTAGTCTTCACATTACAGAATCTTCCCCAATATCACCAGATTCCATTATCAACTTTATGCCTTAACTAATCTGTACTGTTTAACTTCTATCCATCTTATTATCCATATAAGACTACTTCAGGTTCAGTGGGAAGTAAAGGCAGTAGCCAGTAAGGACCCTCACTCTGCCTTACACCACTGCAATCGCTCATCTGAAGCCTCAAACTCAAAAAACAGTTCACGCTTGCACAGCTCCACCTAAAACACTGTCCCTTTATGTAGTCTCATTTGGCTTTGTAAATGTTTCTTTCTGACAAGCAAATCAAATCATTCTGCACCCTGTTCATACTGTTTTCCAGAATCCAGAAGAACTACAAAGCACTTCTGCCCAGCAAAAACCAATGGCAAGACTCAAGCTACTAAGCCTGCTGAACCCGAACCACATAGTGGTAGCAGTACCTAGAGCACACTTTCCAGCTCTCGAGATTACAGTAGGTCCTATCACTTTAGACTCAACAGTAATACACGCATAGACTGCATTATGAGACTCAAAGATAAGCCTCAACAGAAGTGCCAAAACATCACAAATCAAAATGGATATAGCACTTCAAAGCTTCTCTACAGAAACTAAACCAGACTCCAATTTCATGCTAACTAGCTAAATTCAGGCTAGCTCCAGGCAGAGCCACTCCAGTGCCCCTGAACAGTATCATCCACAGATACATGAGAAGTCTAGACAAAAAAAAACCAAAAAAAACAGGACAGTGGCTTACCAATGCAAGTTTTAAGTGATTTAGTCAAGCCATACAGGGATATCATTAGATACATTTATGCATAATTATATCTGTACATATGAACATGTATAACATGCATTTTATTAAAAATGTTTATAATACATTATGTCCTATAAATTTACCCAGTGGAAATCAAAGAACTTGTTCATACAAAAAATCCCAAAACCAGAGTACCTCTGTAACACTGGCTGGTACTAGACCAGTTGGGTCTAGAGCCATTTGCCAAAACACAAGTGGTGCTCCGAGCTGGTAACATCTGAAGGCAGTTGTCCCACCTGCCAACTCCAGTAATTGTTATAACAAGTTTCTTAGAGCAATACATAGCAACTGATGTAGCAAGGACATAATTTGTAATTGATAATTAGAAGGGCAAGTATTTGTTCTTCATGGAAGGTTAAAGACCAGCCTGATTTAGCATCCTGGTAAGAAAGCAAAATCTACTCAAACAGCCAGACAGCAGTGTTCCTTCCTGCTGCCATGGGTTCATTCACCCACTTCCAAGACTCACTTCACTAATTCTCACATTCACCTGCCAGACTAGTCTGAACTAGAACTTCTAAGACCAAACAGGCTGGTTTCAAAGCCACAATCATTGAAGTGTTTTTCCCTACCTGTACTTTAATTCACAGCAATACTTCAAACAAAGAAGGACAAATGTAAAGGCCAGAGTATCTACTTTTACAGGGACAGTCATTGTTTTGGTTTTCTAAGGGAGGAGACAATCTGCCAGAAGACATTTTAATCAAACGTCTTTTAAAACTCATCTAAGAGGCAACACAGTGTACCTTTAGCATCACAAGTTATTTGCACCATTTTCCCCCCTTGGCATAGTTAAGATTGTGTATGCTTAAAGACACTAAGTTGTTCCACATCCTTTGAAGGTTATTTGTTCAAGAGGAGTTACTGCAAGAAGAGTAAGTCAGAAAAACATTTTTGCTAGCTGCATTTCCCCCCCTGCTAAAAGTATTAATTTTAGGTCGACCCAGTGAAGTAAACTTTCACAATGCCTACAGGTTTTTTACCTCTTCTACATCTCAGTCTAATAGAGACACTCAAAAGAGCTTCCAAAGCAACAGATTAGGACTAAAAAAACCCAGTTTATTTCAAGCAAAGGATTTAAGATTTCCAGAAAATCCTTGTTTCGTGATGTAATTTAGCTTAAGTGCTTTTGTACAATCATCTTTTGCAAGGCACTGAGTCCATTTGAGACGTAACTTCCCGTATTCGTCATACAGAAAGACTACAACCTATTACTCAAAGCTATTAATAAAAAACACCACAAACATTTTCATTAAAACTACTACTGATAGCTAAGTAGCAGAATCAAAGTGTTTTTCTTCAGGTAAGTTGTACAATACATATCCAGAATTGCACAGAACTACATTTTCAGTAAGAACATGGATGCTACTCGGTAGCCAGAACTTTTGAGTTCACATCGGTACAAACCTATGGTTCATACTCTAGGTTTCTATTTTATGAGTAAGATGAGAATTTTCATTTTAGAGAGGGCTTGCATAGTATATGCATATCACAGACACATGCAATGATTGAGGACCACAAGTGCATGGCAGGTAGAAAATCTCAGGTCATTCAAATGATAAACTAGAAAAAGAAACTAAACATTTCAATCTACACAAGCCACTTAAAACAGTTTCTGTAGGGAATAATGGATTAAAAAGGAAGAAAGTACCTCCTGTCCAGTAAGAAAAAGTAAGAGATCTCCTTCCTCTTCTTCACACATGTGAATTTGGATCACTGTTCGAATGGCAGCTTCAAGGTAGTCCCTTTCTGGTTCTGGAGTATAGAATATCTCCACAGGATGGGTGCGACCCGGGATAGTTAGAAGAGGACAGTTATCAAAATAGATCTGAAACTTGCCAGCATCTAAAGTTGCACTCATAACTATAACCTGTAGGTTTGGAGGACAAAAAGAAGTTATTCCACAGGTTACAAGAATTTGTGAAATGGTATGCATACAACACATAAGAAACTAAACACAACTGTTGACTGTGATTTAAGCATGCTTTTATCCTCTGAATACAGCATTCTTGTTACAAAGGTCAAAAAAATGTCGAGTCAAACAGGGAAAGGTCAAGCTACAATTATGCTGCTCCTAGTATTTTCCTCAATACAAACTGCATTAAGAATTTCCTAGGGTTATCTTTCCAGTAAAGATTATCATTAAATCAAAAAACAGTTGATTTACTTTAGCTGATTATAAAAAAATCAGCTAATGGTAAGCACACAGATTTCATTTGGTGTGCCTGCAACCAGAAAGGAGATGCTCTTGGGCTTTATCATTACTGACCTTCAAATCGGATCTTTGTCTTACAACTTCCTTCAAAACTCCCATCAAAATATCAGTAGCCAGTGTTCTCTCATGGGCCTCATCAAGAATTATAACACCATAGCGCTCCAACAAAGGATCATTCATTGCTTCACGAAGTAACATACCATCAGTCATATACCTGAACACAAACAAAAACAATTTCAACACATTTTATTTAGTAAGTATGATACCAAATCCTCTTCCAGATTCACTAGGTTGCTTGAACTAAGCTTTTATTCAACTTTTTAAAAATAGAAACATCAGTAAACTATTTCTAACATGGTAACAAGCCCATTTCAACTTTTCAAATAGGAATTACTGCAGAGTATAAGTAAAATCTGGGAAAAGGGAAGAGGAAAGAAGGTTTAGCAACATTTATAACTAGTTTGTAGACTACTACTGGCAGATTTCCAGGTCTATATTCAGAGATAAGAAAAGAAATGGAAAGCCACGCTCTATAAAATCCTAGAAATATTATTTCTGCAATTCTTTCTCCCCTTTTCTGTTTGCAGATTATCTGTTCACTTTTTGCTTTTCTTTCTCAGCTAAATTTCTTTACACATTTACTTTATTCCCAGCCTTCAACTACTTGTATGAACAAAAGAGAAGACATCTTTTGATAGAAATACCCTATTCCTTGAACCACACTACGTGGAATCCTTTTTAACTGAGCATTCTGAATGCCATCTGCAGATGATGTATTAAGTGGGTCTGGTTCCACCTACACAGCACAGGAATCTGTAACAGCTGTCAACTAAAACACTATGGATTATGTATCCCAGAGTCAGGTATAGGCCAGTTTTGAACCTTTGTGGTAGTTCTCCGTACTGAAGCTACTGAACTTCACCAGGATTACCTTGAGCAGAAATATACCACAGACAAAAGTCAGCTGAATCCATAACATGAAGAGAAACTGAATGCTGCAGAGCTTTATTCTGAATAGCATTTTAATCATAAAAGTACTTCTTCAGATCATCCTCCTCTCTACAGATCACTTAAAACTAATTTCCATAGGGTACAGTGATTTCTTTAGGAAGAATGACTCATTTTCAATTCTACTCAAGCCCCACACCTCAGGTTTCTCTCAGCTCATGCTATGGCTCTGGTCTCTTCTCCACTCAGACACCGAAAGTGTCTGTCCATAGATTGACTCCCTTTCCTCATTTCTCCTTTCCTCAGCTTGCTCACACCCTTGACTACCCTGCAATTCCCCCCACCTACAAGGAGGCTGCGTTATATCTTTACCTGACAGTTGCCATACTTACTTCAAAATGGTTTTTGCACTACTGCAGTCTTCAAATCGAATAGAGTAACCAACCTCCTGGCCCAGCATGACATCCATCTCATCAGCAACTCGCTGTGCCACACTCATTGCGGCTACTCTCCTAGGCTGGGTACACGCTACTCCCCTCTTTGGTCCAGGTAATGAGCGCATGTAGTCAACACACCACTGAGGGATCTGTCAAGAATAAAATTCCATTTAAAACACATTTCAAATGGCCAGACGTAATTTGTAACATTTGTATTGTATCAAATAAAGTTAGTTATAATTCCACTGAGATGCCAATGCATGCACAAAAATATCCAAAGCGGGAGAGCAAACTAATTAGTTGGACCCTATGCCACTAAATAAAGCACACATTAAGCATGTACGTAACTACCTTTCAAGTTACCAAGTAAATACATAGGTTCACAGTACAGATCAGTATTTTATACAGGTATTTAGCAGCAGTTAACATGCTCCAAAGCAACCAAAATTAAAGTTAACATTCAGAATTTTGAAATCCATAGCACAGTTCATTTAAAGTTTTGCAGCAAACAAATTGCATTTGTGGCTTTAAAAAGTAATGCTTATTAATACATTAAGCAAAAAGAACTATTTTAGTGACGTAAGAATTGTCTTAGCCAGGAATCACAACAAATAAAAAATGAACAAATAATCAGTTATGTTCATTTGGTTAATTATTGTTCTTTTAAAATTTTATCAACTAAATATGAAATCCCCATGTTTTCCTTCCTATGTTAGCACTCATTTTATTTGTCAGTCAGCAGTTTTCTGCTCCTGTTAGGAATCTGGGAACATTAAGAATCATCCAAAACAAGCAGCTTTATTCAGAAGAATTTAAGACTGATGAAGATAGAATGTTCTTAACATATTCTCAGTGTGACATTTTATGAGGAGACATCTCCAGGCACAACTAGTTCCAAGTCTACAGATCAAGAAATCCACTCCTCCTTAGTAACTGCTTTTCAAGTATTCTTAAAAGCTCACATTTACAGAGGGAGAAAAAAAAATTTATACATTGCACAATGAGGAATAATAGGAAAAGAAGTATAATTGAAATGAGGGAATTTTTTCTTCTAGAATACCGTATTTTCACAGCAAAATGGACAAAAGTGAACACTAAAACATACCCACAAGCAGACAATTGTGGACTGTAATGAAAAACATTTTTCTAAATGGAGAACATATTTCCATTATAAATATGAAAAAAAAGAAAGCAAAAACTATCAAAATATGACAGGAAAGTACTAGACTGCTGAGAAAAGAACTCAAATTTCTGAAAACTCTTTTCAAAAAATAATAGAAGTTCTGGAACATTGATAGCATAAACCTGAAACCCTATCCTGTAACATACACACACTCCCCTAATATGCAGTGCAGAGAAAGGAATTTGCTTCCTGACTCACTAATAAAAGCTCAACTCTAAGCATATTAGGTGAAGCTTCTTGACTTTAAACACAGCAAGTCCTGAAATAAACTTTAAAACATTATGTCTGCCAGGTTACAGTAGCATGAAATAAAAATAACTTAGACATAGTTTTCCAGTAAACAGCAAAATCTACAGCATTGGTGTCAAATGAGGTGAAAAAGGCTACACGGACTTCAATGCATTAAGCTGATTTAGATGACCACCAGAATACTTTTCATGTCCAGCTTTAAAAGACATACAAACACTTATCATCTGGTTCTTATAAAACCTAATAAAGTTAACTCCATTGACACAAAACACCTACAAATTACCAAACCCCTTGACTTTCCTCAAAAAAAAATTATCAACATCAAAAGCATGAGGAATAGCTTTAGTTAGCACCTTTTAACCTCAAGGACTCTCTCAAGAGAGATACCTTCATACACAGGAGGTAGGGACTACACATACAGTGGCTTCTAAGATCAAAGATAAATGCATTGAGGACTGTTAAAGCCTATTCCAAAGTCAAAGGAATGTCGTGTTTTTAAATGGATGCAGGGCAGGAGAGGAAGAGCACCATCCTTCTGCTTTTCAGAAACCTTCTCTGTTAAAGCATATAGGGTAAAATTCTCAGAAATTTCATTACTTTAAAAGGTGTCAGACTTATACCTGTATCAACTCTCCTGTGGACTGCAAGGGCAGCAAGAGATTAAGCTACACTCAGAATCACCTTGCTATTGAACTTAACCTGCCAAGAAAATTTGCTGACAAAGTGGCATTCCTTATGCTACGTCAAACATCCCACCCTTTATAGTTAAGGCTCTCAAGTGAAAGCAGGTAATACTCTACTATTCCATCTATGGAAGAAATTTAAATTATTATATCAGCACCACATATGACTCCACATTTAAAAGGGAGCACATGTTGCAATTACAGCAAGTATTTAACCTCTTTCTAAAAGAAATTCAGCACACCTGCTCCACCACTAAGCATATTCTAAGAGCATTTAAAAAAAGTTAACTTAGAAGGTTAAATTACAAATACTGAAGACTTGAAAATTAATGGTCTTGGCTTCCAAAATACTTCTTCAGTGCTTTGGAATTAAGTCTATGCGGAACAGGACTTCAAGAAAAGTTTTACCTCCTGTTGTTTCCACTGTCAAAGCCAAGTGTTTCCAAACCTGAGTGCTCTATAAGACTAAGAGGAAAGCACATGCATAATAATCAGGGAAGGGACTTGACAGGCAGCAGCTCTCTCAAAAAGATTATCTACTACTATATAGCCTTCTACTATTGCCACAAAAGAACAATTCATTATATATTTCAAATAATGCCAACTTTATAACAATAAAAGCAAGGAGAAATAGTTCACGTACAACTTCTGTTTGAGCATTAGAGGGTTTCTTAACCACAGATAATTATTTACCTTGCTCAGATGAATGAATGCAAGGAGAAGAAAAACAAGCACCCCTCTACTGGTTTTAAGACAGCACTCGATCACAAAAAGGATGTGATACTATCACATGCAAAACAAGGTTTTCATTAAGTGGCAGCAGAATCATTTTCAGTGATACGTTCCTACAGTGACACTCTCAATTGTTTCAAAATATATCTGCAACCTCACAGAGCAAATTCAGAGGACGCAACGAAGCTTCCAAGACTGCTTATGTGCTTTTGGTAGCTTAAATTCCATTCTTAGGAAAGATGCCTTAGGTTTCTTAAGTCCTTTCTCTGAAAGTAAGGGGTAAAGTAGTAAGGCAATTCAGGAAAAGCTTTATGCCTGTGGAATGACATGATAGATGTATTTGCAGTTTAAGTCATAGATATTAAGAACACACACCTTCTAGATCTTCAAATTTTCACATTATGCAACAGGTACCTATCTATATGAAAACAAGATGTCTTTTTTTTTTTTAACATGAATGTTCAGAATACTATCTCTTCCAAGTTAACTATATAATCAAACTTTTCTGAAGAATTCTGTAAAATCCTGGTCTCAGCTTATACATGTTAAAAAAGCAATACAGATAATGCCATAAGGCACCTTCCAAACAAGACACCGGTTCCTCAAATTTGCAGCCAAAAGGGCGTATAACTTCCAATACTTCAGGCACAGCCATAAAAAGTATCTAATGTACTACTACGTCCTTCACATTTTCATGACATCCAAATTTTATTTTATGACTAAAAATTTATTTCTGTAAGACTTACTGTAAGTTAGCTATAATCCATTTTATAAAGACTAAAATATCCTTCAGTTTTTATTTTCTGCCTAGATAAAAGGAATTTATCAAGTCATAGAAGGAAGAACTTTTTTAACTGACTTTTCCACAAAAATTTTAAACAGCAAACAAAAGGATAGATTAAAGTTTTGAGCAAGTTTGTCATGCTATAAATACACAGTGATGTTCCTTATATCTTAGATCTTCACTGCTTACTGGTCCCCAAAAATCTACTTAAGGGTTAAGAATGCTCTACAGATCTGTTATCTCTATTTTCAGTGCGGAGGAAGAGTTTTAAAGCCATGAATCTACACAAAAAAAAACCCTGATTTTAACCACAGCACTGAAGAGCTATATGACCTCCAAGAAGTTTCAGTACCAAGGAAACAGAAGTGTCTTCCTCTCAAGTTTGACTGTCACTGAAACCCATGATTCAAACAGATCATGTCACAATTGTATCTGACATTTCAATTCACTTTAAGTTCACATCTGCAGCAATCAGTTTCATAAAATACTAACAAGTGCCTACTTCTATAACACATTCCCTACCTTCCAGCTGCTATCTACACTAACAGCTAAATAAACCACAGATGTAAATTTGGAACCATCCCCTCAGTTTGTGGATTAGTACACTTCTGTCCTTTACCAAAAACATAACTACCAATCCTAAAGCTGACTAGAAGCAGGAGGCAGACAACAGGACTGAATTGTGAAAGGCAAAGAAGCTGAAAGATTCTTCTCACTTTCGCATTCATTAAGCAAATAAAACATTCATCAAATTAGTTTTGCTCACAATTTGTGAGGCGTTCCTGCACGATGAATTTCAAGAAACCAAAGCAAGTTTAACCCCCACACACCTACCAACAGTCTCAACCTTTTAAAAAAAATGCATTATCATATAGATAAGAACTCACCTGTGTTGTTTTACCAGACCCAGTCTCTCCAACCAGGACAAATGACTGATGCCTAATCAAGATATCTGTAAATCTTTCCTTATATTCCCAGACAGGAAGTTGTAGCCTTTTTTTCAGGATGTCATAATATCGTGGTGTATGTGGTAGATTTGTGAAAGGGTTAATACTGTGTGGAATCATTGCTGGTTTTATAGTTGGTAACCCAGCAGCTGCATAATACGTGGAGTTAGATGTAGGTCGCAAATCTTTTTCCTTGTCCCTTTCTCTGTCACGATCTCTATCTCTGTCACGATCCCTGTCACGATCTTTAGAGCGGTCATCACGGTCCCTGTCCCGGTCACGATCTTTCCTAAAATGAGTTAGAAGACACAGAAGAAAATGAGATACTGGAATATTTAAATGCAGAGTAGGAATTTAAATACAATGCAACTTTAAAGGTATCTAGTACAAAGTAGATATAAACCAAATCTTTTTAAAAGCCTTGCAAACAGCTATCTGGAAGGATAAGCATCAAAGAGTAACAGTATACAATGCATACTGAATATTAAATACACACAGTTACACTCATTCTACATAAGCACTGCCATAAGCAAGTGAGCACTTGCTCACTACAGGCAAGACTGAAGAAAGCTATCACATGATAGCTTTTTTTGTTCAGTCTTCCGTACAATTCAGACTCAATCAATTTTGATATACAGGTTGTTGAGTCTGAAACTTAGACTTAAAAGCAGCCACTACAGTTCATAGAATCATTTGGGTTAGAAAAGACCCTTAAGATCATAGAGTCCAATCATTAATCTAATACAACCATCTTCTCCAGGATCACCTCCCTACCACATACTTAAACAGCATTTCCGTACTCTCATTTGGTCCAAAGATTAAGTAAAATAAAAGTTCATTGCACTTGCAAAAACAAACAAACAAAACAAAACAGTATTATTCTCACCATAGTTATTCACTCAAATGTCAATCTCTGGCCTTAGTGGCAGTTTCTGATTTTGCAAATTCACATACTTGTTCTTGCACATATCCCTCTCCCTACAAACACTGAAACGCTTGCAAAGAAATCCTGTTTGACACAAAGACCTATAGCTACATGCTTTTAATAAGAATCCAAAACTTACCCTAATTCAGCACTTTGAAATAAGCCCCACTTTACAAAAATACTCCATCACACTTTAAACTAAATTAAGTCCGAAGATAGTGGCATCTTTGCCTCTAAATCTAAGGATATCCTCAGCTTCAGCTTCTTCTGTGCATTATGTTAACTGAAATCCCATCAAAAAGGCAAAACAAAGTCAACACCAGCTTTATGGTAAATGCACATATAAACATTTTTTAGGAATAGTCATTAAGAGAAAACAAAACCTCCCCATCTTCTTTACCAGCATTCAGGCATGCCTGAAAGAAAACAGAGCATTTCTAAAGCAAACTGTTGGCCAACACTCCACAGCTGCTGCTTTTTTTTTTTTTTTTTAAAAACATGCAGCTAAAATTCAAGTGTAACTGGTGAAGTAATAAGCAACTTCCTACCTATAGAGAAGATGAAGTCACCAAGATTATATTAGTACTGATTCTGTAAATTTTAATTCAAAACGTGCTGCACGTTGGAAACAACCACCACTTGTTCTTGTATAAATTACTGTAATCTATGCAGTCTGTATGTTTTTACCCCTCAATATAACATATTATGGCTTCAGAGGTTGTGGCAGTAAGTTATTTGTGGGTTAGTTGGTTTTCGGGGGTTTTTTTGGTTGTGTGGGGTTTTTTTGGGTGGGTGGTGTTTGTTAGTTTTGGCTTTTGTTTTGGTGGTGTGTTTGTTTTTTTTTTTTTAAGACGACTTCTTTTAACACAGACCCATTGAAAATAAAGGATTACAAAGCATACTGTTTACTGTCACTTACCTAACTCACTTGTATATAGATTTTCCTAAAGCTTTGGACACTGAATTGTCTGAAAACTAAGGCCCTTTTAGATCATTTGCTTGAATCTGAGATACCATAGTTTCAACATTACTTCTAACATGGTCAAATATTGTACAAGCTGGAAATCTCTTCTTACTGTAAAATGGCAGGCAAATATTGCAGAACCCAATAGGTTCATATTCTCTGGTATGGAAGTTATCCCTTTTACAAACTGAAGGAACTAGGCTCCACTACACTACACTTAATGGTGGAAGAATCTAATAGCATATATAGGCCAGGAATAAAGCTTGGGGCTTGTTAATGAGCTATTCACAATCAGATTTTTTGATAACTGCAGGTATTGGGACAAATGAGCGCACAGTCAGACAGTAACATCATTAATAAGAAGAGGAAATAAAAGTATAAGAGGAATGCAAGAGTGGTAAATCCAGGGTCAAACGCAACAACCTGCTAACAGCACACACTCTACTGAAGAGAGAAATAAGACACACTACTAGTCAGGTTTGTTTGGGGTTTTTTTGGTGGGGTTTTGTGTGTGTACACTTCTAAAGGATTTTTATTCTTCATTGTTATCTAGTCAAAGTGTAAAAAAAACAAACCCAAACCCCCATGTCAAAGCAGCAAACTATTCCATAACCTTTTATTTAAGCAGTATGATGTCAGAAGCTTCAACGTCTCAGATCATCAAGTGTATCTTCAGGTATGCTTCCGCCTCACAAAAACCAGCACTACTGCTGAAATGAACAGACCTACACTGTTCCAACCCTTCCCGTGTGTTGGTATAAGCTTTTCAACAGGTTTGTGAAGAACAAGCCCTCCCTAGACACCCTCCACCAATGTTAAGAGAACTGATCAAGTTAGAATGATCTAGTCTGCCACTCACTCACTTGCAGCACAAGGGAGACAGGAGCACGGTTTTCTTCTGCACTGGTAGCAATTTGTGTGAGCTTAAAAGCATAGATAAAAATACAACCTCAAGAATAAGACAGTGGATTAAATGGACTACAAATACAACCCAGAATGGAAAGTCCTGTTAATCCCCCATTTCTCAGTTTCTTCACTGAACTCCTACAGCCATTTAATGAGACAAATAAGAAAACAAACCTATCAAGTACTATCTACATTGCAGAAGTAAAACAACCGCTTACAGGTTAATCAAGAGTCATGACTCTTGTTTTAAAAAAAGAAAAAGAAAAGCAGAGGCAACCAGATTTTAGCATAGAAAAAAATGCAAAGTGTAACATGCCCTCAAACTTACTCTCTAATACTTATCATTTTCTAGCTGCACTTTTTTTTTTTCCTTCATGTTTCCCAGTCTCCCGTTATTACTGAAACTTAGCAGACACATCCAGACTCTGATCAACAAGGGAAATGAGGAATGACAATTATGCTACCATATTTACTAAACTGCCTATAAATGCAGCTTGGCAGTACTTCATTTATAAACTGTCACATTTAAGTTACTTTTCATTATTGCACAGAGAAGACTGATCTCAAACCCAGAAATGAACAATAAAAAAATAATAATTTAGTTACATGTGTCTTGTGCCTGAATCCCATTAACAGCCTCCATAACCATAAGAGTGTTGGGTTTTTCACTTTGTTTTTCAAGTGAAGTAGTGTGGCCTGCTATCTGCTTTCCCTTCATAATGTCCACACATACATAATACATACACATGGATCCAAAAAAAGAACCCACTGTAGCAATCACTAAATCAGATGATGAAAAGCATACAAAAATGAAAATGGGCACAAAAGGCACAAGGTAAAACCACTGATCACCACAGTGAAAGTCTAAGGACATCTAATAGAACATCAGTGGGTTTTTTTCTTCATTACTAGATGTGGCAATAGTTGATGCAAAAAAGCCAGTTCAGCTAAAAGAGGATTTTTGCTCCATACATAATAAAACAAAGTACAATTAGTCTGAACGTAACCACTAACACAGTAACCCTGATGTTACACAACAACAACTGAAGTATGTTTGGAAAAAAATTAACATATTTTAAATAGTATGTACGCAATTTACTCAAACACTGCAATCAAAAGCTTTCCAGAAAATTCCCATTTTTCCAAAAAGTTTTTTACTTTATAGACAATACTTCCAAGACTGGAAGAAAACAGACATCGTGTTGCTGCTTAAGGTTACACCAACAATTACAAGCCTATTGGCCTGGCATCGTTGCTACATAGAGCCACACATACCAATACAGGCCTCAATTAAAAAGGAACTAAAAAAATACAAAGTAACTCAACACAACTTTCATATTTAGTCAGGCGGTCCCATCTGAATGCAAGATAAATTATTACTCTGCATGTGAAGTGATAACCATCCAAGGAGCTAATTCTGCTTAATCCAGCTCCAACACCAATTCAATTGCATAAAGGCATCTCAGCACAGAAGACAACACATATATATGTGCTATTAACACGAATCTCTCTGTGCTTTCTGCTTACCACCTTTCACAAGCTGTAGACCCAAACTACCCTAAAATAAATGAAGACAATGTAACATTAGTATGGCTTGTGCTACATGAATTAAGATTTCAAGTACTATTAGAAGTAAACAGACTCAATAATTATGCTTATATTGACTACTTCTCAGTCCTATGCCAGTTAATGCCTTTTATTGGCAGGGGAGGAGGGGACAAAGAATGGGCACAAGAGCAAGCACTTGTATAGTTTTTAGGTGCCATAAAGGTCAAAGACTTCTGGTTAAAAAGTTTTATCACTGGTAGAACTCACTAGTGCATATACAAAATGGTAAGACTACAAGTTCAGGATGACAGTAGATAATCAGTAAAAACAATGCCAAATAAAACTATACCAAAACTATAAAACCCATTAACATACAAACAAGGAAATACTGGCTTGTGATTATCTTTACAGCTAACCGTAACAGTTATACCACATTTAAATAATGCCAAATTTTGGCATGACCATTGGAAAACTTTACAAAAATACCTACAAAAAAGCTGCATATGCAAAACTTTTCATAGAAGAGCTATTTCAGTTTCTGGCAAATCATGCAAAAATGGATTAAAGGAGAGAAATAGCTCACGACATTTATTTTAAAAAAATACAACTATAGTGATCCCACATACAGGAAATAGATGTTCAATAATAAACATTCACTTTTGTTTAGCAGGAAAAAAAAAGCAAACTCCAGGGGCTAAAGCTGAAGCTACACAAACTCACCTTTAAAAAAAAGTTTTGCAAGAGCATTTATCGATGAACACTAAGTGCTACAGTAGAGTTTTAATTATTGCAAGCTTTAACAACAAGATTAAGTATTTTTCTTAGATAAATACTCTAGTCCAAAACAATGCTGTTGGACTTTAGAAACAGATTAATTCACAGAAGTCTTCTGTGCTCCATCAGGACAGACTGACTATATAAACATAGTATTTATTTGTGTTCCTTTAGACTTTTGGAATTTACTTTGAAGAGCCACTCACATTCCCCTTCCCCAATTACAGGGTAAGAGATTATGCAGAGAAAGCTCTAAAACAACTGTGTATAAAGTGAGAGCACCAGCGTATTGTCTGTATTCCTTCAATTTCACTAACTTTAATGAAAATCTGCTAAAGCTTGTGCAGTACAGTCCTAAAACTTTAACCTTTGCAAAACTAAGGAAAACACAATCCCTCGCCTGACCCTTACCCCAAAACTCACCTCACCATCTATTCTTAAAATCAAGCATATCCCTGATGGTTGCTGAGTGAAAGACGTTAACAAAGGAATAACGTTCCTACCAGTCTAGGCACTAATTACACAGGCGGAACAAACCTCATGCTGACCTGTAGGACCAACGTTTGCCAGACCTCTCAAGCCAGAGAGGGAAAGAAAACAAAAAAGGAAGAAAATAAATAAAAAAATTATAAAGAACGAAGAAAGCCGCAGACAAAGCCGGGCGCGGGGAGTGGGCCGAGCAGCGCGCCGCCCCCGGCTCCACCGCGACGGGAGCCCAGCCCAGCTCAGCTCGCCCAAGCGGCTGGGCCGGCGGCTTCCTCCCCTTCCCCCTCCCCACACCGCCACACGAGGCTCTCCCCGCCCGCTCCCTACCACCGCGCTGCCGCCGCCATCCGCCTCCTCCGTCCTCACCCAGGGGCCCGGCCCAGACAGAAAGGCCGATGCCGGGCCTAGGCCTAGTGCTCCAGGGAGCCGCCGAGGCTCCTAGGCCTACTCAGCCCAGGCGGCGCCGCTGGGAGCTCGCCTCGCGGCCTCCAACGCTGCAACCCTCTCCTACCCCCCCACCCCGCATGGCGNCGAGAAGCTAGCGCGCGCGGCGAGGTTGCGGGAAGGGAGGAGTGGGGGGGGGCGGAGAAGGCGGAGCGCGCGCGGGCCCGCCTACGAAAGCTTTCCCTCGGCGCGAGCCCAGCGGTCGGTCGGGGCCCGCCGTGATGGCGGCGGGGTGGCGTTGGGGGCCTGAGGGGCCTGAGAGGCCTGAGGGGCCTGCCGCCCCGAGCGGGAGCGGCTCTGGCAGGGGCTGGCCGTTACCGCTGGTNGGATTGCGCAGGAGCCGCTGCGATCCCCCAACCACCTCAGGCCGCGCTCCCCGAGCCGGGCCGCGCCACCCCTTACCCGTCGGTGGTGCGTTTCTTGCTGGAGCTGTAATCGTCCCCCAGATCTAGGCGGTGGCGCTTGGACATGGCGGCGGCGGGCGACCGGTGCGGCGGGCAGCCGCTCGGTGCGGCGGTCGGTGGGTGGGCGGGTGCGTGGGCCGGCCGGGGCTGGGTGCGGCGGGGCGCGCTCTCCTCTCCTCTCCGCTCCTNTGCCCTACGAGAAAAACACCTTTCTACAGCCCTGACTGTTCGTCCGGGCACGCGTGCGCGGGAGTTTCCATGGAGGGGGTTAAAACCAGGATAACTGTCTTGGTAAGCCTCTATTTTAGGCCGTTGCAGGCTTCACTGGGGGCGTTAGCCTTGCGGGCGGAGGAAGGCAATCTTTCACAAGTCACCTCAAACATCAGAAATTAAACTAGGGGCGTTAAAGCTGCATTCTGTAAAAAGCACGTACAGCCTTTGCACAAATGTCAACAATAAGTATTCATGGCAGTGTTTTTCACATGGAAAAAAAAAATAGCCTTTCAAAGACCCAGAAACGCAGTTACTAGTTTTTGCCGCTTGTCTGCTTTGTCAATGTTACGTTACCAGCACAAGGGAAGCCTGTGTTCATAACACAAACCCCAGTAGGCCTGTTTAGTTATAATCCATCAAAGTGTTCTAAGTGTGAGCATGGCTATGATAGCATTTAGTAACAATTCCTGAAGTGAAACCAGACACATGAGTTCAAGTGCCATTTCCTCAATGCATTTAGGTTTTGCTTGAACAGTTACAGCTGTAATTCATTGTTTTTCATGCTTCCAACTAGCATAGCTGCCAGCAGAAGTCTGCACGTTTAAGCCCGGTCTAGAAGAGTTGGTCCTGAGAGCTGTTTCTTGCACTGCTGAGCTGTTCGCCATCTCCTACCATCCCCAGCACCTTTTAAGAACAGGGTTAACCATCCACCGAAGCAGCATTTGTCCTCTAACTGAAGGCACGGATGAGCCTGGGCAGGAGATGATGAAGTCAGGCAGACAATGAGATGCCCTAACAACCAGGTCAGTAGCACACTGAACAATCTCTGCTCTCACACAACTTCCTTCTGCCGTTTCTGCTCCCTCCCAGCACTAAGTCTCAGCAGCTGCAGTCACTTGATACTTCAGCACAGCTCATAAAAGCCAGTTTCTAAGAGCTTCTGGAAAGGCAAGAGGCACTGTTCTTGATACTTCTGACAGCTATTTGGAGAACATCGACCATTGCACATTCTGTTCTCTATTTCTCCCCTCTCCATTCCCAGTCTAGCTCATGCTCCTTCAGCACCACTGTAGTGATTTAAATTCATATCATAGATAAGTAGTTTTAAGATAGAAACTGAAAGCCCTACTATCATATCAGTATCTCTCTTCATCTGGGTACTTTTGTTGAAAAACATGCACTTTGCAAGGTTTCCTTCCTCCCTGTCACTCTTCACAGCCCTTCTGCCAGATATTGCTAAATCCTTTGGTCCGTTAATTGTACGTGTACTTGCTCCGTAAGCATTTTGGTCAAAGGAATTGGGTTAGTTTGGTTGTTCGAAACAATAAATTTTTGTTAACTCTATCTGACTGTAAGAGCATAAATGGCTCAGCTAACAAATACAAAAGTGGTCAGGAAAGATCATCTAGCAGCAGTGACCTGTTCCATAAGCATGGCTGGCTCAGCAAGTGGGTGTTTGTCCATAGCTTCATGTTCCAAAGATTTTCTGGGTTTACACCACTATAACTACTAAAATATTTCATGTAGACAAGTTCTTAGAGTATCTTCTTTAATAGAAGAGCATTCTTGTCCCTAATTTTAGACAATATAACAAAATGGTACCCATGCCTCAACTGGAGTTCTAGACACTAGTGTAATAAAAATAACATTTTTCTGCTTAGAATTATCAACTAAAATAATATTCCTGGAAAACTGGATTTTGAGCTTTTCCTGTGAAGCTGGAAGTAATTTTTCAAGTTATATTACAAAATCACTGGAATATCTATGTGAGAGGTTGCCAGAGTGTTACAGGGTGTCTCTCTCTATGCCAAATATCAAGCTTATTTTTTGTGATGCTGTGGTAGTATACACAGAGCTATGTTCTCAGAATGCAGCTAGGGAAGGCTTTCTACACATCTACCCAAGTGGATTTTAAATGATGGCTATCTTAAACAAAAGCAAATGATTTTTGAAAGAGACTGTTTGAAGAGAACACATTTAGCTTCTCAGAGAAAGGAGAGAAAAAGAATGTTGCGAGGACTCCCTGGAAAGTGGGAAAACAGGGGAAGAAGATAAAAGCATTACATGCGTTAGTTGCAATGAGCAGCTACTGCTGTGCGATTCTTAGAAGGCAGCAAATGTCCAACAAAGGGAGCGTGGAGAGCTCTGGAGCTATACGTTCCAGATCTTGATTGCTTCTCCCTATACAGCAGCATAAACTACTTATGGTCTTGCTCCAGGTTACCACATGGCCAACACCAGGGAAGTTTCTGCTTTAAGAGGTAGGAAAAAAGGAGCAGGTAGCTCAGCTGGTATGACATCTTAGGCTATACCTCAGCAGCAAATGCAAAAAAGAAGGGAAGGAAATTGTGTGTGAGTTGGGGTGAGCAGCTACTGAAGTGCTATGCCCAACACTGATACCCCACATACTAGTTCACTCTGTTAACAATACTTTGCAAACTCCTGAACTCGTCCTTCACCCAACCATGCTTTGAACTATACAGCTGCATAATAAACGATCTTGTCCCATCCCAAAGAGTTTATGAATGTAAGGCCTTCATCCTGCAAGCACGCACATGCCTTATTTTACTAATGCAAATAATCCTTTTAACTTCAAAGGGATTACTAAGAGTAGCAAAACTAAGCATGTAGGTAAGTGTTTGCAGGATCACAGCCTAAATATAAGATGAGACAAGAAAAAAAAAAAAAGATTGGTAAGCACAAATTGACATAATGACAAAGTGATAAGCATTACGTCAAAAGCCTAAAGGATGAAAGGAATGTGTAAAATAGGGCATATTTAAGCACATTTTCTGCCTTTTCAAAGGCATTTGTTAAATAAGAGGTTTTTATATTCCCCCCAAGACTTTTATATCCATCTATATAAATGAAAATCTTAGATTACTGAAACAGAAGAACATTTATGAGTTGCCATTTGCCTATCTACTCTTCTACTCTCAATTTCTTACCCTAGTTTTAAAAAGTATACTCACTAGTGTCAAAATCCTCTTAGCCAGTTAGTAGTGAATATTTCTTTGCTTTTGGTATGGGCATAATATTTACTATGCTATTTGGATTGAAAGGAGCATTAACATTTTAAACTGAAACAACTGTAGCTAATTGCTTCACTCCTTTGTTAGAGACTACCAAGGGCAGAAAAATGAGATCTATCCAGCATAGCATCTTAGTTGGAAGACACCTTCTTCACTGGCTTAAGCTAAAATGGATGGTGCAGGGAAACCACATACTGCTGCTGCAATGGAAGTGACAATAATGAGCGGAGCTGTAAGACAGACAGCTAGGGGAGGTTTAAATCTGCTCAAGCTTGTGTGTTAGAGCCCTAAAACCTCTGTAGTACATAGTTCTTTTATGGCTGGCTGGCTTGTGGTAGACCCTAAGCTACATTCTATATGCTCCCAATGCTATGGCCACACTTGCACTGCCAATATATTCTTTTTAATAATTTGCTTTTTAAAACCAAGTCTAACCCCTATTTTTTATAAATCTACAAAATATGATATTAAAGAATTTCCTGCAAACTAATTTAAAAATATTAAAACTGGAAGTATTTCTGATAATTATCATTGCGATCACTGTTTTAAAAGAATATATATATTAAAAAAATGAGTAATACCCTTCAAAAATTACGCAGGAGCCTTAAATGCAAATGCTCATCACAGACAAACTCTCATTCTCAGCCCATGTAAATAAATGGATCTTAACCTCATGTTCTGTCATATAATCAGAGAAAGAATACTTGAGACAAGAACCCACAATCAGAGTATGTTTAAAAATGTCAGACTTCCACATTTTTCAAATTTAAAAATATGAAGATGAATACATGAACTGATCTCAATTTCTGCAGTGAAGAAAAGAGGCAGCTTCTCTGTAATTACAGAAACTAAACTTTGCAACACTTCAAATATATATAAATCAACACTTTGAATTGCTCTGTAGGAAACCAGCATGGCAACAGCAGTATTACCGTGACAGCAAACTTTATCAGCTGTACAGGCACTATTTGAATTTTGTGAATGCTTCTTAAATGTTATCCCATACAGAACACATTGTAACTGAGTCTGCAGGTCAGAAAGGTCTGAATGGTTTTGGTAAAGTTTCATAAAGAAGAAAAAAAAGAGGGAGAGATAGAGAAGGAGAGAGAGATTGCAGTTGTAGCTACTACAACATTAACCAGAGTGACAAATCACTTTTTAAAACCAACCCTGTTCTCTAGAAGGAAATACACTGTTGTAGACAACCAGCTGCTATTCTAAGCCCCTCAATCACCTGCTAAGGCCTTATGGTCACCTGTAGTACCCTCTGAAAAACCTTGCAAGAGCAAGTATTCATTATGTACTTCGAATGTAAGTTCAAGAGACAAAGTTAATACAAAATATCACACCTGAGTAAATTAGGTCATACGTCTAAATTACAGTTAGTGTACACTGAATTTACACACTGTTGTGGTAACTTCTAGATCTTTGTGGTTAAAGTGGCATTGTTTTAATACCTTCCACATTCGGAAACATCCGAAACTACAGGCTGATATGTTGTATGTGAAGGCAGTTTATCTCTTAAGCTCCTTACAATCTGACTGCTTTCTAGGCCAAGTCTGAAATCTTGGGAGAAGCTCCCTAAACATAAGGTGTTTTCAGGCAGCAGTAACTATGTCATGGGGAACTGTTTAAAGTCAGAGAAAAACCACAATTTCAGGCTTGTTGTTTGATCTTGTGCTAGAATATTGGAAGAAGAGCAAATGCAGGTTTTTCAGTTGGCACTTCTTTTGCAAAGGTCTGATTCTTTCTTGCATTTTCTTTTGCAAATTTTTCACATGAGCAGAAGGAAAAAATGTATTACGTTTGTATGTATTTTTCATTCCTTTTGTATTGAGAACAATCATCTCTTATTCAATATTGCGTTAGCTCCTTAAGACTTTTTTCTTTTAAGTCCTCTCTTTAATGCAATCTGTAAAACATTCATATTCATGCCAAAGATTAGGCATGCTGGATCTACCAGTGGTACATCTTTACTCTGAGTATCTGCTTAAGTATTAGAAAATTTATTTGCTTAGTTTCTGCTATCTATATAGAGCATTCACATTTTTAACAAGCTAAGATTACAAAAAAACCTAGTGAGCGGTGAAATAGGTGATCTAATAACCTCTACTTCATGGGCTGCTAACATCTAAAGTGGTAAATACTAATCCTTATCTTCATAATAAGTTCCAGACTACTTAACAAAATAATAGCAGTAGAAAATTATGCAGACTGAAAATCCATCATATCCTAGAAATAGCTTGTAACAAACCATAAACATTAACAATCATACCTTGTGCAGCTGGGCCCAATTTTTTTACAAATCGCCTTCCTTATTCTTTCCCCAGATGATCAAAATTTTCTCCCAACTGTTAAAAGACCACTTGCAGAAAAATCTGCAGCAGCCAATGAAAACACTTGAAAGCAGATTTAAACTTCTGCAGCTGTGTTACCTCCTCTTGACAACTTATTACCATAAAGCCCCAGCCTTGTAGAAATGAGATTAGCTGTCACTGTGTGTCATTCTACCCCCAGCTGACAGCTGGGAGTAACAACATTAGAATAATCTGAAAACCAGTATGAGAGTCCTACAGGATGTGAAAGAAGCCACTGGCTAAGTTTTGGGATTTTTTTTTTTTGGGGGGGAGGAATTATGTTATGTTGCATAGGCCATAATGATATCCTTCTCTCTACTGAGGAAGACTGTTCCCATAGAGAAAGGAGATGCTGCTAGACCTGCTCCTTCTTGTAAAAACAAAAGAAGCAATACAATGCTCTGGTGAGTGACCTTCTTTGAAGAGATAGAGCAACTTGTCTCTCAGTTGAAAACAAGGAGAATGCTATACTTGCAGCATTTTTTAAAATTGTAACAGCCATATCTAGGTTAATATAAAGAGCTGTCTCATGTGCCCTTAGGCTCATTTTTTTTATTTAGAGTAGTGGTGACCTTGTCTTCTATGCAATTCTGCCATTGCAAAGCTGAACCATATATGTGGTCTCTTTCTTGTATAACTGGGCCTGCCCTAGGCACATAGGATAGTTGATCTATACATGTGCAGGTTGGATTTATTATGTAAGTGCAGCTTCCTGCCCAGACCTGGAAAGTATTGGGAAAGAGGATGGTGAGGAGCATGTGGCTGCTATAGTCTTGCTCAGACTTTTTGAACCTGGACTACAAAGCAGATAACTAGTTCTGAAGGCAGCAGCTTGCTTTCAGGCTTCATTTTCTTGGGCCGCATCTTGCATCATGTGAGTGAACATTTCCTTGTTGTAGGAGATGCCTCCAGAAAAGGCTTGGACTCATCTGTGCTTGTTAGGTGTTATGCACCCTACATGGCCTAGATAAAGCAATGTTGGTTCAAACTTCTTTTTGTCTTCTATGAATGTGTAATACTACTATATTGTGTATAGCATTGTGCATAGTATTTTCATGACTATATGAATGTATAATACTGTACTATTACTGTAATACTACAATAATAAGAATAAGAAGGGAGGCAGAGGGGTGGTTATCAGAAGTAAAGACGCGCTTTCTTCAACAATTTAACATTTTTAAGTACTTCCTGTCTACGAAATGGTACATGAAATATGTAACGCACAGCCCAGTCTTACGTTATATTTAACATGCAGCAAGTAGTTCCACAGGAGTAAGTGAGGTTTTCCAAGATTGTGCTGCAGCACTACCTAAGCAGTCCCTGACCTTCCCAATCCTGACTGCTCAGTCCTATCTCTGCAGTACCCTCTCCCTCAGTATGGCATGGTTGTTTGGGTAGTCATGCAGTGCATCAGTCTGTGAAACCAATATGGCTAAAAAAAATAGCCTAGCAACAACAACATAAAGGCAGTTTCTTAGCCTGTTTGATTTCCCAACAAGGACAACAGATGGAGTAGCATGGGGACATAGACAAGCAACTGGAGACAGGACGCTGTCAGCTGCCAGATCTCCTGAAAATATCCACGACCTAACAGCCTGACACTGCTTATAGTTAATAAAGTTCAGTACTTGAATGTATCTTTGGAGGATCAGGATCAAAGAATTGTGTATTTTCTTGTAAAAGCTATTTTTAATATGCATTTTTCTATACCAGGTGACTGATCCTACATTAAAGTGACATCCTGATTGATTTGGATACACTTACATGAATAATATTAGCTGTTCTTAGAAAAACACTTATTCAGCGTTTTGGGGGTTTTTTTTAGAAATATTCAGATATTTGACATTAGCTTTATTTTTCCATAGATTCCAGTGGAAATTAATTAATACCTTGGAGCAAATTTATAATGAAGAATCCTGGAGAATTTTCTTTCCTTTAAAAGAAGGCAGTACTGCTTAGCACCTTGTGTGGGAGGGTGATGGGGTAAGGACTGAATCTTCAGTACAAATATTCTATGAAAAGCATGCAGTATCCTACAGTGAGGCATGTTGGTCTGCAGGAACAGTACAGTAGGAAAAAATATTTCAAGTCCTCCAAGACATAGCTGAAACACCGTGGGCCTTGTAGAGGATGTTAAATCAAATGAAACTCTTACGTGCTCATTTTTTAACGGTGAATCTATTTGGGCACTTAAAAATAAATCTAAAATAACCAGAACGAGACTTGAACAACTCTGTTACCTGTCTATTAATAGACATTCATACAACAGGCAGCTCTAATATCCTTCCTACACATCCTTTAAAGTTCTCCCATAGGTGTAGTTTTTACAAGCTTTCTGATCTACTTTTGCCAAATAAGCCGCATTAACAAAGAGCTCGTTTTTGAACTGGTTTAAGTTAACCTTTTTCATCTGGACAGAAATGAGTTAGGGAGCACTTACATAAATTGCTTTCTTGGAAGATTAGGGTAGCAGGAAAGTATTAACAGTCAGCAGAGGGACATTGCTAGGAAGCTGAAGGTAATAATGTCTTGTAATCCCTGGGATGGATCTAGGGGAGGTTTACTACTTTGTGATTTAAGAATGCCACTGAACAATAACCAGGGCAGATTCTGCAGGTGGTCTCTGGTAGCTTTATTTGTAACCATGGCATCTCCCATCTCTATTCAGATTCAGAGTAAATGACACCCCTGGCTAATGCTATGGTGATTAATACTATTGAATTAAAATGGTCTCCATAGTTAATACTAAGAAATAGCTGAGACACACGTTCACAATCTGCTTTGTCATATCTTAACAACAAATCACTTTTGTATACTAACTCCACAATAGTTAAGATTGGGATTAGTGTCAGTGGTTTCAGAAACATCTGCTGACTTGATCTGAAAATTGTGCTGTTTCATAGGGTCAGTATGAAAAACACTAATTTATTTCAGCATTAAGTTTTTGAGATACAGTTTGTCCTATGCACTCTTGCATTCACAAAATCATCCAGTTATGCTAATGCCTATGATCTGGATGATCCCTGGAGGAATACTACTTTAGGTTTATCTCAGTTCCAACACTGTGTTCCCCCCAGGGGGAAGGAAAAAGAGCAGAGCATATAAAAGATGAGAATGTAAAAGGAAAAAGCGGTAGTGGTAAAGGGACAGAACAGTGTAAGAGCTGACAATTACAAGAGAAAGAGAAGCAGAAACAGAAGAAAGATGAAGAAATATTCAGCCTTCTGAACAGAGCCTCTTCTCAGACTTTCTGAAGGGATAAAGTTTTAAAGTAAAGATGGAAGAGTCACAGGAAGTAAGAGTGCATCACAAATCAATTCAGGAAAAGGAAGGATATCACCTTCTTTTGGCTTAAAGCCCCCATCAGACATTTAATGTGCGGGCTTGTGTGTCTGCACCAGCACATTGGTATGAAATTGCAAACCTCAGACCTACTTCTTACCCACTGTTCCTCCTTTATCCTAATGTTCTAAAATGCATACAGCTTGTGGCTACGCAGCCCTGCCCATCCTCAGCAGTCTTCCTCTGTGCTGCATGCATGCATGGGCTTGCATGTGTTGTATATGTACTCCCACACACCAACAGTTGCTTTCAATTAAAAACAATTTGCAAGTTACCAATGTTGAGAAATCAACTCCAAACCACAAAGGAGAAAGAAGCAGAACTAGTATTTCATTGGGGGGGGGGAAGAAGAAAATAGAACAAATTAAGAGAGAAGGCTGCAGGTGAAACTTTGGTCAGGGAAAGTGCAAAGTGGCCATATGTTCTAGGTACAATGTCACAGATCTTCCAGGAGATGAGCCCAGATGCTATGTGGAGTGCAACTGTGACTTTGTCATTGAGGCAGGTGAGAATAAGAAAGAAAGAAGAAACAGGAAGAGAAAAATTCCTAGCGTTAAATACCACTTAAATCTAATTATCCTACACTGAGTCAAGATCAGAACTAAGCGTTAGTCTAAATTCTGACCTTACTGTTGTTCAGTCAATGCAGCTTTCTGAGTTTCATCATATTTTCTTTCAAGATGCGTGTGATACAATACATCCCAGTCTGCACTGATGCTACTCTTAGTGTTTCTTCCTTCCTTCCCATTTCTCAATGTGGTGTGTACCACACACGGTTATCAGCACTGGGCTGCTGCACTGTTTTTTTTATTTCTTCCATCAGCTTTCATTTCAATTCAAATAGATCTGCTGCTATTGCCAGCAGCTCCATAAACCAGGTCTGTGCTAGAATATTAACAAAGGCTTCTAATTTTGAAGAGGAGACAAGTAGGGGTTTCTTTATCGCTTATTATCCTGGTTTGGTACTTTCAACATTAAGACTCCCTCCCAGTGTGTATTTTATATTTCTGGGTAGGTCTTCACTGACAGAAATATGTACTTACTATTAGGTGGCAAAAAATTCCCACATGATTAAATTTAGCTCTTGAAAATAGCTTTACAACCCACCTCCCTCCCAAATTCCCCAAACCTCCATCTCTTTTCCATCCCCATCAAAGAGCTTATTAGGGAAAACAACAGAGCAAAAGACTATATTTTTGCTCAATATTTATTTGAAATGTGCTCAAGTGATGGTGCCTTGGCCTTCAAATTGACTTTGTTACCTTCTCAGTCTGGAGGCAGAGTAGAGACGATGTATTCATGATACCGGATAGATGATCACACTGAAAACTGTAAGCAGCTCCAGTACAGTCAAGAAGCAAAGCCAAGACCATACTAAAAGTTCTGTATTCCACAATAGTTCTCTAAGAAGCAGAGGTCTTTATGGTTCAAAGTCCTAATACAGGAAATCTACTGCAAGAACTCAGTAGCCAGCAGCATTAAACACCTGTTTTAAGGAGGTGTGAGGAGGGTGATTCATTCAGGCACTGTTGGTGAGGTGCACTGGCCAGCGCATATCTGGAGTCTGCATCCAACTTTGGAGGCGATGTGGAGAAGCTGGAGAGGGTCTATCTGAGGGCCACCAAGACATGTGGGATGTCAAGGAGAAGTGGTTGGTCACTGCCCATCAGTGAGCAATGAGGGAGCTGAGTTTGTTTAGTCTGGCAAAGAAGAGTTAAGCAGCAATCTATTAGCGGCCTTCAATGCTTGAATGGGAGTCACAAAGGTGATGGAGCAAAACTCTTTTCCATAGTACAGACAATGTAACAAGGGCAATGGGCACAAATTTCAGTTAGGGAGGTTTGGACTCGCTAGGAGGACAGTGCAGCACTGGAGCAGGTTCAAACTGTTGTTTCCCCAGGCAGACAGTGAAATCTCCATCCTCGGGGCTTTTCAAGACTCGGATGGATAAAGCCATGGCTGACCTGATCTAGCACTGGCAAGAGTCCTAAGTCACACAGGAGGTTACACCAGATGATCTCCAAAGGTCCCTTCTGACCAATATTTTTATGACTCTCTGAACTGGAAGTAAAACAAAAAGTCAGGAGTGCTTCAAGACCAGTTCAGTAATGGCAGAGTGAATTAAGCAACGTCATCAAATTATTGCTTGGCTGATGTTGCTGACATTTGAGGTGAAGTAACTATATTCGAATTGCATAATTCAGAATCTTCAATGACAGTTTCAGTAAGAGTCCTAGTAATGTAAGGTACATGGATTTTAAATCACATTACCCTTTCAACTATAGAGATGTAAATTGCTGTGGATTACTAGTGGATAACTTACATCATAGATGTCCAGGCCAAGTTTCATTTATATATGAGCTGCACTATTTCTCATTTTTATCACACTGGCACTTTTTCTTAAAGCTAAATTCACTTTTAAATAAAAGCACCTAAGAGCCTGAAAAATTTATCTCCCCCTAAAAACAAGGCTTCCCAAAGAAATTCTGCAAAAGTGAATGGAAAGGAAAAAGCAGTCAAAGGGAAAAAAAAAAAAAAAAAAAAGGAAAACACTGATTAATGAGATTTGTTTGTTCTGGGGTGTGATCAAACAGGCCAGCACTACAGTCAATGATAAAAGAAGGCAAAGTGCTGCGCAGACTGTTATATTCATCTGCTTAAAATTCACATGGTCTGAGTGCTAGAATAATTTGCTCCACACCATCTGGCAGACATAAGAAGTATGAATATGTAGTGGGGGGAGGGCGTGAGGAAATTTTCTGCATTTCTATAGCATGTAGAAATGCTCTATTGGAGTTTGCAACTTAAATCACATGTGACTGTTCAACACATTAAATGCATGAGTAAGCTGAAAACAATCCAACAAACGTTAATTTTTAAAACATGTAGAAACAAACTTACTACATTAGTATAATCCCACTCTTTGTACTTTATATTTGGAACCAGAATATAATACAAGCCATGAAATGCAATGCAGCAAGTCAGTACAAGTATTACTCTCTGGACAGTATGAATTGCACAGTGTCATCCATGCCCAAACCAGAGAGGATGACTGTTGCAGCTCTCAGCTAAACCTCTTAGCCTCACTTACAAGCTCAGATTTTAAAAACTTTTGCTCGCAGTAGTGAAAACCTCCAGTGTTGCTCAAGAAGGGAGATACCACAGAAGCAAAAATTCCTAGAATGTTCAACCTGCTGTGCGATAGAGATATGTAGAAAGAACTTGAATATCTCAAGGAAATATGAAAGCCACTTTTCTAAATGTGTTACTATGTCATCTCTACAGAGAGCATAGTATTCTCATACCTTTTACTTTCATAGATAGGTGTGGAAGCTATGCGGTTTTTTCCAGTTTTGGTTAAGAACAAACTTGCTAGCAGCCCAAATGGTGGCTGTTTGACAAAGGTGTTAAAAAACTGCCCTGGATGCAGTCAGGCACATCATAGGTGGTACACAAGTCTTGAATCAGCCATGACATCCAAGTGAACCCAAAGGACAGAAAAGTGTCTTGTTTACTCCCATAATTTATCCCTCAGCTATTTTTGTTAATGGTTTGTTTGGGGTTTTTTTACACTGTAGAAACCATGTTATTTCTATATTTTTAATTATAATGATTGTGTGACTATACAAGTTTATTCCCATAGAATAAAATGTTCCTTATCAGAGTGAGCAGTTCCCAAGTCTGTCCTTACCTTTTGTCATGGAAGAATTCTTGGAGAGCGCAGAAGCTCATATTGCATATGGATATGTACCTATTGCTCTCAGATTTGTGCTAAGAACCTGTAGCTAATAAGACAGAGAGCATTAGCTGAGTAGCTGTTTTCTCTAACATGAAATAGCTGTGGTGGTGAGACCCTGACAGACAGGCTCAGAAAGATTCAGCTCTGACAGTTTTGGATGCCAACTTCTCCATTCTGTCTAGGAGGCTGCTCAAGAACCGTGGGAGGCCTCTGTGTGCCTCTGCCACCCCTCCACACCACATGTATTGTAACTGGAAATCGATCACCACAGAAGGGTGAGGAGGGTAACAGTCTCAAATGGCTAAAGCTGAATCTCCTGAATCCCATAACGGACAGCTTTAAGAATTCCCTTTTCCATATGTACAAAAGTTTTGACCAATAAAACATATACATTCAATCACTTTATCAATACAAGCTTATGGGCTGAGCTATATATGTGGGACCTGATGCTTGTCACATTACAATGCCTGAGAAAGACTTAACCCTTATGCACATCTCAGTCCCAAGGGTGTTGCTCTACTACACATCTTAGATGACCAGAGTGTTTCCGCTTCTCCAGACTGTTACAAAGGATATTTAATTACAGTTATACTACTATCCCAGTGCCATTACAGCGTTGCAAGACAGTCATAAAGGCTGAGCAAGCATTCTTATAAGCTTCTGTTGTTAAGTGGCTTATAATGTTTCCAAAATGTGACCTTTAGAGCTGGAATTTATTGTGCTTGCATTCTACCCAAAACTAATTTAATTAAGAAGTTCAAAGAAAAGCTGTTTACCAAGTTTTGAGTCATCTGGGTGGTAAAGAAGTATTTTTCAATTGCTAAAATAATTCTTAGAATGCAAGATAAAATTGTACGAAAATAGAATTTTTTTTTTCACTTTAGGCATGCCACATGTCACAACTGAAGAATAATCTCATTGCATGCAACCCCTTTTCAGATTTCTCTGTGTCACTTGCAGTCAGTTTTCACTCTCAGAACAGTCTGTGATGGTAATTTCCACATTTGGGTTGTTATTGTCTCAACTCAGTGTCTGCATCTTTACTCTTGCTAGAGCTATGACAACAGCAAGTGGTATCCAAATAGCATTCACTTCAGCTTAGGGTGTGGAAGAGTGTCAGTATCTTTGCAGGGTCTGCCTGTTTGTTCTTATTAGAAAGCCAGCATAAGTTTTTCCTGTAGAGAGAGATGAAATTCCAATGCTTAGTAAACCCCCCTGTAAAAGTTAGATCAAGAGAGTCAGGCAAGAAACCAGTAATTCACATAACTATGCTGTGACTTTCGTCACTGATCAAGTAAAATAAAGACTTCATGGCTTTTTTATAACATTTTACTGGTTCTTGTCATCACTTTACTGATATGGACTTGTGCATTTTGCCAGTAGGACCACTATTGCCTTCAAAAGAAGGGAAAGGAGGAGGGAAAATGGGCATGGGAAGAGACTGAGGTCTGCGGTGTCACAGGCTGTGGCCAGCTTGCCACTTGGGGTGAAGGACCGACGGAGGACGTGGAGCAGTAGCTCCTGATGGTCTGAACATGACAGGGCAGTGCAAATGAGCCTAAAGATCACCTCTAGTGATGGACAGAAAGCCAAGGATAACATGGAGATATATAGGAGTGGGGTGATTTGGAACAGATGTCCTGGAGATGAGGAACCCTGAAGGTGGTGCACTATGGACACAGGATGAAGCCTAGTCACCATATTTTAATCTGCAATTGTTATTAATAGTTTCTAGGTTAATATACTACTTCCATCAGTCTTACTAAAGAAAAACCTAGGGCCTGAGGAGCCTACTATGGCAAGAGTTTTTTGCATTTACTTCTAAAATGCAGTTCCTTATCATACTACTGAGCATCTGTGGACTGGTGTACAACCATTGCAGGAGACACACTCTTCTGTGGGATCGGATACAGTAGGAATTTCACCCAGTCTCTCTATGAAAGCAAATGCCAAATAGTAGATAGGCCAGCCAGAATTCTGAGACATCTGCTGGATATCTTTACCTCAGGTAAGAGGATGGAGTTTGGAAAAATGAAGAAACAAGTAGGTAGATGTAGATCAAAAAAGGAATAAGAAAACCAAGGAAAGAAAAGAGTAAGGAAAGAATGATAAGGGAGAAGGATTTTTCTATCAAGGGAAAAAAAGAGAATGGAGAAGGGCAAAAAGAGACAAAAGAAACATTAAAGATGACAGAGTGGGTCAGGGAAAGAAGATGTAGAACCTCAGGCTGCTGTGTTTTGTGTAGCTCTGTGTGTATGTTATGCAAATAGACTGTTTTGCATATATAAGAATAATTACAAACATCAGTTTAAAGAAGAAATTAGTATCAATTAGAAGTATTAGATAATAGCCTTTTTGAATTAAATGCTGTGTTTATCTGCAAGAAAAGCTTTCCACAGATAAAACCATGCCTATGTTACTCCACCCCAGTCTGAGAAGGCTGTATCTCCTGGGGATAACTAATTTGGCCTCCAATGCTCCTGCAATTTGCAGCCTTTTTGATGAACCTGCAAATTATTCCACAGTATAATAATAACATAATTTAGGGGCAGAAATTTTTCAAATACAGGGTTCTGTGGATGCAGCTAATGGCTTGTGTACACACAAACATTACTCCAGAACAAGGTAAGGTACAAGCTTAAAGAAGGGACAGCTCCTCCACAATAATTCCTCATGTAAAAACACCAGCTGGAGCTGAGGCAACTCCTTTTCCAGTTCTTAGTTTAATGTGCCTCCAGTGTATTCAGTGTAATGATTCCTATATTGGTCCCTTTGCATGGAAGCTCTTAGAGACAAAATTTTAATTGTTGTTCAGTTGAGCTGGTTTTAACTGGTGACCTATAGGTGGAAAGTTCAGTGTCTAAAATGTCACACTTACCTCAGCATTCGTCCCCAGACCTGGCTGGGAGCTTTATTTCCAAACACTCATAGTTAGTCCCTGAGTGAAGAGAGTAGGGAGGACCAGAAAACTGGTATGAATTGAGGGAGCAAATGATACATGATAGAGAGAGAGATGCAAATAGCAGCTCTCAGCAGTTTCTCTGCTGAAGGTTTGCATGTTTTTCAATTGCACTAAATGATAAGGTCTTGAAACCCATGTGTTAAATACCTGGAGTTAAATACACTGAAAACACATCTGGATTCCAGATATTCAAAGAAAAAAACCACTCATGCATGGTAAAGTTACTCACACGGTGATTGCTTGGTACCTGGACTCTAATTATAAGGAGATGAAGAAAATGAACAGTTAAGGATGAAACACACCATATGTCCTTCTGGTAGCAGCACAGTAAGGTACCAAATAAACAACTGTCTGAACACCCCCTGTTGAGTTCTTACACTGAAGGCCATTGCATGCTTCACTCCTTACTTTATATTATCTGTAATTTACTGTTTTTCCCACAATTTTAGCACTACTAGCGTGGAGCTTTTATCTTTGGAACTAGTTATAATATATTTAACAAAGATTGAATGACTTTGTATTTAAATAATTTAATAACCAATGTGCAGCAGGACTCAAGGTCTGTCTTTGAAATACTTTTAAAAGGTATTTTTAAGGACAGAAGATGTATTTATCCATCCATTTGACATAGACATACCAAGTAAGTGTGGTAACACTATTCGCAGTTTACCAGTAGATTAGAAAGTGTTTCATGCTATACAAGTATGTCATCCAGTTTCTTTCCAACAGAAGCCTCCCAAAATTAAATAAAGCTTTTTTCTTCCTCATAATTATTAACAAATTTACTAACTTTAGCTGGCTACAAGCCAGCATTGCTTGGATTTCTGTCATTCTTACTATACTTTATGAAATTATCATTCAATGTCAAGGATTTTTTCCTTGTCTTTTGTTTCTCTTATCAATGTGCTGTGCTTGTACTATTCAGTCTATTTGTATTACCACTTCCCATTTGTTCTGACTCTCAATTCATTTATTATACATGCAACTAATAAGTATGATTTCTAATTGCTTAATTTATTTTATCGCTGAGTCAGGATGACTTTTAGCCAAATATTTCCTTGATTGTGAAACTGCTTTCTTTGATCCAATCCTGAAACATACACCTGTATTTAGAAGGCCAGCAGTAAATTTTAAAGAACATCTCATTTATATCAACAAAAATATTACGAATATTTTATCCAAGACTAAATATAAGAGTAATATATTTGCCTGTTTTGTACAATGTATCCACATTCTGTTGCATCACAATGCTACAGTTAGAGAAATAGATTTATGGGTGAAAATATTTAATTGCATGTTAAATACAGTCTGTATTACTCGAAGTGTAAAATATGAAACCAAGTATTAAGAATCATTAGTGCTATGTGATAATTAAAGTCTATATGTAACTGAGGATTTCTTATCTGCAAGTTTACTGTAGAGGGCTCCTTGTATTTCTAAAACAAATCATGGGGGACTGGACAAATGATATTTACACTCTTTTAATTATCCAGTGAGATTAGTGTTTGCGGTCTGTGTAAGTAGGTCACAAACATAGCAATGAAAATTAATTGTGCTACAGAACAGCAATGATTCATATGTTTTCTAGTCATAATTCTAGTAGTATTTTAAAGATAAGCCTCCTTAAATAATTTATTTTTAAAAAGATC
This sequence comes from Aramus guarauna, assembly GCA_013400195.1. Taxonomy (NCBI): domain Eukaryota; kingdom Metazoa; phylum Chordata; class Aves; order Gruiformes; family Aramidae; genus Aramus; species Aramus guarauna. The sequence goes on from VXBL01004928.1 coordinate 2,049,509, forward strand.
TACTAACAACATTAAAAGGATACTTTGAAAACAGAACAAAACACCACTCTCAGTGGAAGTAATTTCTCTCTGCATTTATCAAGTTTTACTTTGTGGTACAATTACTTCAGTTTTCAGAGATATGCAGAGTCAGCACTCCATCACATGTGCTATCTGTCAAAAATGTATGTCCTTCACTGAATTTTTTTCTTCTTCAAGTATAGTGAATGGGAAGGGATAGTATGTCACCGAGAAACGGTTCTGAGCCTATTTTTTACATCAGCTGTTATGCCAATTTCAATAGAAATATGCTGGACTTGACCACATTTATGTCCACACACATGTAATTCTTTTTCACCGTGCTCCAGAGTTCATTACTTTGCAACGTTCTTGCTCTCAGACACTTTTTACAAGTGCTGGCACAACACAATGCTCTGCAAATGTCAGCAAAGACTCCTGCCACATGCTGTAGCTGCTGAAGTTTTTTTCGTTCCCCCCCCTACACGTTAGGCTCAAAATCACACCACTTAAAGGCATTACCAACCTCCGTGGGTTTATTCTTTCATTACACTGATCCATTTTAGTTATTACATTAGTTCCATTTCCACAGTCATAGTTACACTAGTGTATCAGTATTTCCCACTTCAGTTGTTTTCAGTGCATTAAAAATTAGTCATAAATGTTGTTTCATGATCAAATTTGGCATAACTTGCTTTACAGGTCAAGCAAACACATTTTTCTTTCACAGATTAAAAGCAAAATCTGTTTGATCATATTCAAGCTATTTCATTAGTTGGAAAACATTTAGGTTTATTAATTTGGAAACACTGTGCCAAGTTCTGCTGTTATTTATACCACTGTTAATACAGAGTAACCCAATTCTATTCAGTAGATTAGTCTGAATATGTACCTGTTTTTATAAAAACAGTCAAAAATTGGCCCCTTTTAGCTTATATAAATAGTGAATCAGGGGGGAGAAAAAAAAAAGAAAGGAAAGGAAAGGGAAAAGAAAAGAGAAAAGAGAAAAGAAAAGATAAAAGAGAAGAAAAGAAACAGACTGATAAGAAGAAAAATTTGCCTGCTCATTGAATGGTCAAAATGAGTTGGTGTATAATGCTTTGTTGCTGCAATACTTGCCCCAGGAAGGAAGGCGATTGCAAATGCAATTCCCACTGATAGTTCTGTATTTCCAGTTCAGCTGGGGATTTAATTTATTTGTATTTGAATTATTGAATAGCAAGAGGAAACTGGTGTGTCAAGGAGTAAGGCTGCTTCGCCTGAGTAGACATTAACCTCTTTCACATATGGAAACAGTGGTTAGCATACAACGAGAGTTTCTGCACTATGTCCATAGCTGCAAACCATTTAAATCACCACAAAACCTTGAAGATAAGTCTTTTGAAACCTGATAACCTTTCACTAGCATTAAATGTATTTTACAAGATCAAGACCTGCCATCGAGATGTCTTCTCAAACACACCTATTGCTCAAGAACACAGCGTTGTAACAGCTACAAGGACATTTAGGATTACTTTGATCCAGGTTGTATAGCTTGAAATGAAGATTTCTGAATAAGGTGGATCAAACACATCATTGGAATAGCTCCTCTGGAGATTTTCAATATTGCAAATACTGAAGAGCTGTTCCCAGGGAGGGCTCAGTCCATTGCATATTACTCAGAAGATTTCAAGATTCCACAGCTGTATAAATCCTTTAATTAAAACTCCTTTGTGCACATTTTAAGGTAGGCTATGGTGTTCTTGATGCAGGTGTGTTGGTTAACTTCTCTTTCCATCTCCCACTCAAAACCCCAGCAGCTTTGCCAGGTGACAGTAGCCATCTCTGCTACTGAGCTGCAGTTCTTGGCTCCTTTTTGAATTTCTGCATAGTCGTATATCTCTCTGGCAAGGATATACCTGCTGCCTTCTGTTTGATGGCTGTGCCACTGATGGATTCCTTCTCCAAAATCCAGCAAGGAAACCCTTCCAACCCAAATGAAGATCAATCGCACTGCACCTGAAGTTTTGATAAATACTTTTGATCATCCAATAATGACTAATTGCTTCAGGAGAGCACAGTAATTCTGATGACACTCATTTATCAAACAAGGGAGAAGAAAAACTCGGACCTTTAAAGCAAAGTCAGCCATCCCATTTTAGCAACTATATTTTATTTTATACAGTATAGGTCAGCAAAGAGAGCCTCTCCTACCATGTTCAAATTAATAGGTAAGCTTCTCTGAGGCCTAAGAGTGAGCACAGTGTGAATGTTAGGACAAATGATGCTCTTTGTTTACAGTCTCTGTTCTTATCCAGTTCATTTGATGTCGGAAGGATATTATCAATAGACATTAATAAGAAAAGGCCAAGTACGTTGTCAGTTATAGAAACTGTTTCCACATCTGCAAATGGCGAACTTCTCAGGCTTTTTGCTGTCTTCTGAAACCCACCTGGCTAAAATAACCATGAGTACTTCATGTTACGCCTGTGGGAAGATGATTCCCCACATGTGGAATACAGAATTGGCAGCTGCACTTCTCTCATACACTGAAATGACTAAGTCTCAGGTATGAGCCCTCTCACCAGCTGTCCCTGACTTTGGGGGACCTTACCAAAGCAAAGCCAGAGTTCTCCCTGCCTTCTGCTGGAAATGTAGAACCTACCTGCTCTTCCAGCTGGTTTTGTCACACAGTGCAGGTCACCCTTCAGCTGCAGTATCCAGGCTGACCTGTGGGTGGAAGTCCTGCAGAAGGAAAAGGGAGGAACAAAGGCAAGTTTCTGAAACACTGAAAAACCAAGGACATTATCAAGATCCAAATATGGTGTTACTCTGGAGGACGTTCTGGAGAGACTACCTTGCTGTCCTCTTCCAGTGATACGTGGGAATTGTGCTTCTATCCTCTCTTAAGGTGTCAGTGAACCAAAGGGAGTGAATGAGTATCAACTGCACTCTGTGGGCCGTGGAAAATGTCTGGTACAACTCTTCTCTCCCTTAGATGCAGGCAGTGGTGGCTGAAGTTAATACATCAGTCCATAAGCTTACTGCTTTAGTTCATGCTGTAGATCACTGTTTCATACAGTGCTCTAGCTATGGGGTCTAAGGAGAAAATGTGGTACTTATTCTGTCATACCCATGCAAAATGATAGCTTAATTCAGAAGGCATTGCAGACTGTGGGGTGATAACCTTTTAGTTACCACAGAAAAACTGAGTGAGACTAGAGGTTCAGAACTCTTGGACATAAGAAGGAATCAGTGATTTTCTCTTTGGTCAGCTCACTAGTGATTTTCATGCTGTCTCCTTGCATATCTTTATGTACCTTCTAGGCAGGAAGTGACATAGCTGATACCTACAAGATTTCGTGCTATACAGAGGCATGGGTAAAATGCTGTCAATTCTAGGGTGATAGCCATAGAGGTTGGAAGCCTCAGAGACAAACCTACTTTGTTGTGAAGGGAGAAAAGATTGCACTTGACCTCTTCCTTTGCATAGAAACTGCCTCTGGGGCCAGCTGGCCATAGTATCTAATACTCCATCTTCATCTAAGCAATCTCTATGGAGTTTTGAACTGCCGCCTGCACTTAGAAAATCTAAGTCGGATTTCAGATGCTGTGGATTGTTGTCACCCTGGATGTCAAATGCCTAGAAGAGAGGAGCATCTATAATAAGGATGCTTTAAAGGTGTATGCATACATCACGTGCAATGCTATCTTTGTTACATCTTGATAATATATTGGCCACTTTTACTTTAAGCAGTAGCTGATGTGAACTTAACTTGTCCCAAGACAGTTCTCAAATCGAGCTCTATATACATAGGTATATAACTCACTTGTTACCATTAGTACAAGAGAGCATACTGATGAATACTTTCAGATTCCAAGACTTGGGGTTTACTTTATAAGGTTCCTGGTTATTATTCTGGCAAATCTTCATGGCATTAAGAATACTGCTCCTCAGAGAGCAATTCATAAAACCTCATCCTTATTAACATGGTGTTGATGCTATAGGAAGTATAACAGGGAACAAAGAAGGAAAAAAGCCACATGCATGAATATTCCTGTTAGAATTCCTGTATAATTCCCATCTTTAACAATGGATAGATAGATAAATAGATAATACTGATTGATCTAGCAAGCCCACAACTCTCATGGATTCTTGGTAGAATGGCAATAGCCTCATCTGCTGGCTCAGAGCATCCACAGAGCTGAGTGGCTGTTGCCGCCTTTGCCACCCCTGTTCTCTGGACAGAGAGAGAGATGTTACACACCTGGTTGTTTCTTAGTTTGGCCACATAATAATTCCTGATAAGCTAGACAGCAAGGCTGAAGAAACCAGTGAAAGATTTGGGTGACAATATGGTATGAGATCTCTCTCTTTCTTAGGCTCTCCTTGCTTGCTGATGCCAGTTTTACCTTGGAGATCAACAACTTTTATGTACTGATGGTTACCGCATGCTTAAGTAGTTAATTCAGTATGTAGTATCTAGATCATCCAGATCTTTGTATATAAACAAATGCCCTTTGTTTATGACAAATGAAATGATAATGAAAACCATTCTCCCTGTGTTGTGGTTTAACCTTGGCCAGCAACTAAGCACCACACAGCAGCTCACTCATTCCCCCATGGTGGGATGGGGGGGAATCAGAAGGGTAAAAGTGAGAAAGAGACTCATGGGTTGAGATAAAAATAGTTTAATAATTAAGAAGATATAATAATAAGTTTTAAAAGTAAGGAAAAGAGGGGGAAAATAACAAGGAGAGAGGAAAATATAATCCAAGAAAGGCAAGTGATGCAAATGAAAACAATTGCTCACCACCAACCAACTGATGCCCAGTCAGCCCCCGAGTTGCAGTCCCCTCACCAGCCTCACCCCCAGCCCCTTATATGCTGAGCATGATGTCATATGTTATGGAATATCCCTTTGGTCAGTTGGGGTCAGCTGTCCCAGCTGTGTCACCTCCCAACTTCTTGTGCACCCCCAGCCTTCTTACTGGTGGAGTGGGGTGAGGAGCAGAAAAGACCTTGACAATTACTAAAACATCCCTGTATTATAAACACTGTTTTCAGCACAAATCCAAAACATAGCTCCATACTAGCTGCTATGAAGAAATATAACTCTATCCCAGACAAAACCAGTACACCCTGATGGATTTTTTTAGAATCCTTCCCTTCTCCACACTCCTACCTCGTAATCCTGCTGCATGCATATAAATGCACCAATATTATCATAATGCATACCTATTATCATAAACTTGTTATAATGTGAGCTTCAACTACAAAATACAGTTTTTACATTACACAATGTTAATTTTTTTTTTTAAACACTAGAGCTGTAAAACATCTCGTTTGTCCTAGTCTTTGCTTTGTTCTCAGTCTGTCCTTGTAAAGATGGCAGGCTCTTCCATGACCTTATGATTCTGGGATTTAGCATCCAGATCCCTTTCCTCCTCTGAAGGCATATCCTCTTCGTTTTCTTAGTCTGTTCTGGTTTAAAAAACATAAACACAACTTCAAAAAAACAAAAGTTTTTTTACCTGAATTTGCTCTTCATATTAATATGCATATTGTCCTGCCATAGCATAGACTGTAGCTCATGCTTCATGATTTCTGAGTTTTCTGTGCGGTTAATTCTAGTGTTTAAAAGACTTTACAACTCCCTATTTTTAATTTTCATGCTTAAATGGTCAGGTTGTTTGGTAATAACCTTTCTGTTGAACAACAATTCCTGCAGGTAACAGCTCTGCATGCCGAGGTATACTATTCCTTAGCTTTTTATTTAAAACATTATTTTAACCACGTTAATGTTATCTTCAACAGAACCACTGGCTATTCTGGTCTGAGGAGGGTGCTTGTTATAATGTTCTTCTGATTGATAAATATTTAAACACATAACTACTAAGTTACAGCTCAGTATTTCTTACTACAAGTGGTTTCTGGCTACGCACGCAAGATTACCCCTTTCGTAGCTGCCTTCACAAACAATGCAATTCTGGCCAATGATGGTAATAACCCAAAAGCAATATGTGTTTGTCTGCAGTGCAAAGAACCAAATCCATGCCAACTTTAGACCATGGTCTTACAATTTCTGGAATTGTCATCCCAGATTTTTCATTTAGCTATCTTTGATTACATGGGTTTGGGGTTTTTTTTAACAGCTGTTGATAATTTTTTCTCTACTTAGGTCCATTTATCCCTGCATAGCACGGTTCTGACCTATGGTCCAGATTTTTCCATATCCAAGTATCCTATATAGCAGATGTAACATTTATTGCTTCAAGGATTAGGAACAATCAGTCCATTCCACTCCAACAAAATTCCCACAAGATTATTACAAGGATGGTATATATGTTGTATAGAGCAACCAGTATCAAAAGCTGGTGTTTCTACTTTGGAAAGTCTCATTACATAGTGGCTTCTGCAATGACTGGCCACCTCTTCTTAAAGGCTGAAAACCTCTTGAATGCCAGTGCACAGGAAAGGCTGTACTGAGCCAGACGATAAGTCAAATTACTCAGCATCCTCTGCTGGTGATGGCCAGTAGCATATGAGTAAGGAGAAATTTCAAGAACAAGACAAATACAGCATCAAACATTCCTGAGAGCACTCTCAAAGCCTTCTGCAATCAATAGCCTGTTTCTTGAGACAATCACAGAGCTTGTATTTTCCACATTTTATTTTATCACGCACCATTGGAACCATATTCACCACATAATCTGATACAATCTCACACAGCTGGCAGTGCAGTCATCTTTGTGCATCATACACTCTCCAGGCTATGTGGAGTTGGGTTTTTTCCTACTGTTTCATTCCCCTTACCTGCAAGCTTTTGTGAAATGGCTTTGTTCTTAGAGGTGTGGCTATGAGTGGAAGAGTGCTGCTTAGCACTGTGTGTGCCCCGACTCTGCACATAATCATACAGCTCCTTGCGCATTCAGAGTTTGCATTTTACACTTTTCTTTATAGTGCTTATTTTTGCCTAGATATTGCAAGTTTCTATGGGTTCAAGACTGTCTAATACCATCTACTGTGGCAGTCAGATTTCTCTTCAAGACTTGCAGCTGGTCTGATGACACATCTGCTAGCTTTTTCAAAAGACTATTTTCCTGTAGTTTGGCTCTCTGACAGATGGAATTAAAGGCCTGAGAAGCAACTTTGTAAGGTGTGCTCCTGTGCCAAGCTCTGCCTCTCTCTCTTATAGACACAGCTAAAGACATAGAAACAAGTGTGGATCTTGATACTTGAGGGGAATTGCTGCACTCTGGATCACATCTCCTCGAGGGCCATGCATTCTCTCACTCATAAGAGTAATAATAATAATAATAATAATAATAAACAGAAAAAGCAGCTCAGTATTGTGGTCCAGAAATCCGCAGATTTTTTTTTTTAAACTCACAGTAGATCAGGAAGAAAAAAGGCACGTAACTTATGTGTGCCTCAGTTTCACATTCTGCAAAATGTGAATTGCAAAACTGGGCTTTACTTGAAAGGTAAATTATAAGTTTAAGCAATTAATGCAGACTAATTTATCAATATTAACATGAAAAAGGGAAATTGGGTGCCAGTGCTACTAAATCTACATTGTAATTAAAATTATATTTCTATTCTCTTGTTAATTGTTGTGCTTATTGAGATAGCACCTTTAGTAGGAGACCACCTCTGTCATACCCGTCAGTATATAAATAGATAACAAAGAGAGTCCAAGCCTTTCCAGAGCTGTTGCCCACAGTCAGTTGGAGCAAGAAGTATAGAATGGTATTCCTTGGTCCTCTCTGTCATCAGCTCCTACTGGCCTGGATGGCAGGCTTTCCCATGAAAATCCTTTCCTCCTCCTCCCTCCTCTGCCCTTACTACAGCTCTTGATATATATTACTGTTACTATAGTTATGCAAAAGACCAAGTCGTAAGGTTGCTGTGACCAACTTATTATGGCAAGATGTCTACTTACAAAGGGAACACGCTGAGAAGTCAATATACAGGATGCAAACATTTGTTTAGAATAAGACCCTGCATGGGTGCAGTTCGAGGCAGCTAAGGCAAAAGTTAAATCCCTCTGTTTTGTATTCTGATGTGGAAAAGTTTAGGAAAAGAGAGTGATACACAGGAGAGAGCTATGATAAATTATCTTTAAGTTCGCACTCTCACTCTGCATGCTGCATAGCCCTCAGGAGCATAAGTTAATGTTCCAGTAAGATGAAAAAGAGATAGAGTTTTGGGAGCTGGTGCCACCTATATACACACTGAATATCAATGTCATTTATTTCACCTGACATGCTTACACAAATATGTTAAACTTCAAGAAAATTAGCTTTTCATCTTACTCTAGAAAGCTGATTTTAAGCTTTGGAAAGAAACCACAGAGCAATTCTTTATTTGTTAGAAAGCTAGCTGCTTTCTAAAATAAGGTGCTTCTGAGAATAGATGCATTGATCAAAGTTGTTTTGATCAGGGGACCAAAGACTTTGGTTTTGGCATGGGTTTTCTGTTTGTTTGTTCTTTAGTTTTTTCTTAGCTTGTTTTCCACCCTCCTTTCCCTTCCTCTCCCTCCCACATAGGTGTGGGGGGGGTTTAATACTGATGTGAGACAGTAGATTCTCCCCACTTTCTCCTTTCGAATGCGAGCATCAGGACAAGCCCAGCGGTGCAGTGACAGTGCTGCTCAGCCTGGTTCAGCAGGCAACACTAAGTGTTCGCTCTTCAGAGCCCACTCACCTTCACCTTCCCCGCACCACTTGCCAGGCCAGTTGCTAAAAGTAGCACTGGGATACTTAAGCCTCAATCTTGGACCACTATTTTAAGTGGAAGTAGGATCAGGTCCTTAATTCTTTTGGAACTGGACTGTGGTTTCCAGTCTGATTTAACACAGTCTGCAAAAGCCTGCAAATGGTTGGTGCTCTGCATTCTTTACAAGCCTGGTTTGTGTGACTTACAAATGAAGTCCCAGCAGCCTTAGTCTCCGTCCCCTGAGCCATTCCATCCCCATCTAGTTGGCATTTTTAAATTTAAGCACTTTTGTTCTCAGAAGCAGGTGAGATGCAAGATTAAATAGTCATTTTACAACCACCTTTCAAATAATTGGAGAAATCTCTGGCAGTTACGTTAATCCTCCTCTCTCTCCCTCTCACACAACACTTGGTATGAAAGCAAATTCTGCAATTAGTCACCTAAATCCTCTAATCCCACCTGTCATGCTTTGAATCCTGGCAGATGGTTCGGTCGGTGCGGTCTGTGCCTGCACCTCCAGCCTGCAACACCAGTGGCTTTCCCTGGCAGCAGCGTGAGGGCAGCCATGGGCAGCAGGATGAACCCCAGTCCTCGGGCTGCCGGGGCTGCCGTGCACAGCATGTTTTGCAGCAAGGGCAGATTTCTGTACAGGTACAGCCTGTAAAGGCCCTGGAGAGCTGCTGCCTGGCCCCGCAACCTGCAATAAGGGAGAAGTTCTGCTTTTGAGAAACGTGCAGTTTGGTCCCCAGATGGAAATTTTGTCCCAGGCTCCCATCTCCCAGGAACAGAAATACGACCAAAAGCCACTGGTAGGGACAGTTGTTAGCTGGATGTGGTTTGGCACAGCTGACATCATGGCATCAGGATGTGTAACTGTCCGGAAAATCAAAGCAGACCTTTCCTGGCCATGATGGAGGGCTGCTGATCAGACGTCTGCCTTCAGACACGAAGCAGTTAATACGAAGTGTTCATAATTAGACTTCATATTAGCTCTCAATTAAGGTGAACGAGGAGTGTTCACACCTCTCTCAGTGCTATTATTTCAGCCTTGCTGGCTGGCAGACTCCACAAGACAGCAATGTATCCTTGTCATAGGGACCAGCTGTCCCCGCTTAGGTGAAACAGTCCCTTTTTTGTCATTCTGTCCCATTAAAATAATTCATCAACTCTGATGCATTTTAGTAGGGGCTAATGGTGCGACCCTGTTTTCCCTTCAAATGTCCCTATTAATTACTTCCACATATTGTTGTCTGTGTTATATGGTAAAATATTTTGCAACTTTTCCTTAATTCTTGAAAATTGAGAGTAAAACAGCTGAAAAAATAATCCACAATAAACAACCACCCTGTTTCTAACACAAACCCTTTCTGGGGGTGGTAAATCACCATTAGATTACTTTGTCTCTCCAAATACATTGCAGTTAATTGCTTTTTGGGCATGTGTCTATCACTGCCCTCCACTGGATGGAGTCCAAACAATCCAGTCATATATCACAGACTCTATGTGTGAGCACCCTGCCTCCATTTTTCTGGACAGCAGGTAGAGAGGCAAAAAGGAAGGTTAGGAATCAGTAACTTTAAAAAAAAAAATCCTGTTAAGTTGAATACCGCATGTTGAAAATATTTTAAGGTATAGAATAAAGCTATGTAGGTAATTTGTGGAAACATACACAGTGATACCAAAGCAGATTGTATGGAAGATTAGATAAAATTTTCAGATCACTGAAATTTTTTTTTAGAAGTAAGTGAGCTAAATTTGAAGGGACAAATTCTTTTCTGTGTCCATCTAGGAGAGATCCACCACAATGAAATCTCCACTTGTTGCTTTTAAGACCACTTATGCTGCTGTCAAAGTTTGTGGTTACCTCGTGCAAAGTGGCTGTCACAAAGCACAGACTGAATCTGGCCCCTTAGACTAGAATAGCATCTTTAATTATTGCCATGAAAGAAAAGGCGTAGCTTAAAAATCCATTTGGTATTTAAATAGCTCTCCATTTAGACGAGTAATATGGATAGCACACATAATTTTTGTTAACAGGAAGATCTAGGACAATTTTTCTTAACCTTTTGAGGCTTTCGTATCAGAGAGTGAAATGGAGTCATGCAATGATCGTTGCACACGGCTTTGTGGCTGTTCCTTCTGCCATGGCCTGGGTTATGCACATCACACCAAGCAGTACTGTCATGGGTTACACGTTTTCCCTAAGTGTCAGACCACTATGGAAGCAGCAACCTCATCATGTGTTTGGAGCTGAGCCATCCTCACTCCATGGGCAGAGCCTTCAGCAGTTGCCATCCACAGCATCAACCTTGGACACACTTAGGATGCGACTCACACCTTACGCTCAAACTCACACCCAAGGAAAGCTTAAAATTCTCTGATGTGTGGTGTGGGGGACAAGACTGCTGGAGCCCATCCAGACTGGTCCTGTGTCATAGCCCCCTTTGCTGGTTCAGTAACCTTCATCCTTCCTGCATGAGGTGATCTATACTACTAAGGTCTTAGCACTTTGAAAATAAAGCCCACAAAGAACTTACATCTTTAAGTGTCTTTAAATACATTTAAAGTGTGGTCTTTAATGACTTTTGGAAAAGAAAAAAAAAAAAAAAAAGAAAGAAAAGAAAGAAAAAAAAAAATCACAGCCAGCATGTGTTTTCAGTCCTCATTACTAGAACTTCCTATCACTAATGAGTGGATGAATTAAATGAAATCAATATCAAGGTGTGTTATGGATAGATATTTACATTGCTCTCCTCTTACCACCATCTCCTCTCTTGGAAAGTGCCTTTCTCAAATATAAAGACCTGAAAGATATGACCTATGGGACATTTCCATTATGGCAGGATTTTCAAGCAGATACACATTAAAAAAAGGAAACAGAATAGATTCCTTGTCTGAGCCAGCATTAATCTCTGTTGGACAAGTACCTCAGCTTTCTGTGGCATTCCTGTTGCTAAAAGAGGAGCAGACATCAAGGGGCAAATAAGACTCACAAAGTCTGAGCTTGCTTTAAGTGAATACCAAGGTTTCCCTCAAACCATCTTTCTCATAAAGCACCAGTTTCCCACCTCTAGTGGAGAGGATGGCGAATGGGACAGACACGGCTGGGTTTCCAGCTGATTTCCTCACATCCCATATGTTTCTCTGCAAGAGGGAAGAACTGGCTCATTATTCAGAAAGTTGAAAGATGCCCAGATTAATCAGTCAGTTCTTCATGAAAGGCTTTATTATCTCTGCTGCTAAGAGGGTTTACCTCTAGTATGATTCTTCTTTTTCTTCCAAGGGGGTTGTTTTCTCATCCTCTCTTTAATACCTTTAAATTCATAGAATTGTAGAATGATTTGGGTTGGAAGGGTCCTCAAAGATCATCTATTTCCAACCCCCCTGCCATGGACAGGGACACCCTCCACTAGACCATGTTGCCCAAAGCCCCATCCAACCTGGCCTTGAACATCCAGGTATGGGGCATCCACAGCTTCTCTGGGCAACCTGTTCCAGTGCCTCACCACAGTTTTCCTGTAGGCCCCCTTCAGGTAATGGAAGGCTGCAATTAGATCTCCCCAGAGCCTTCTTTTCTCCAGGCTGAACAATCCAAACTCTCTCAGCCTGTCATAGGAGAGGTGCTCCAGCCCTCTGATCAGCTTTGTGGCCTCCTCTGGACTCTTCAGCAGCTCGATGTCTTTCTTGTACTGGGGCCCCCGGAGCTGAATGCAGTACTGCAGGAGGGGTCTCACGAGAGTGGAGTAGAGGGGCAGAATCACCTCCCTCGACCTGCTGGTCACGCTTCTTTTGATGCAGCCCAGGACATGGTTGGCTTTCTGGGCTGCATTTTCAACTGCTTGAGTCCAGTCAGCTTGCTAACAATAAGACAATAGATATATGCCTATAAGAGGAAATTTACCTTTCACACCACCTCTTGTGCCATACCCTTATGAGGGTCTAATGCTACAAAACTTTGGTGTGAAACTACGCAACTAAGATGCAGGCTCAGCGAACAAAAGCCTGGTTTTCACTTGTTAGATAAACGTGCACTGAGGCTCATCTCAAACTAAAGATATAGCTAAAACATCTCGTGATACAAAATCACTAGGATTACACAAAAGAAGCTGAAAATTGAGATGGACTTCCTGAAGTGAATCACACATGTACAGGCTAAGGTAAGGAATTTTTCCTGGAATAATTATTTTCTGTTTGTCTCCAAGCTGTTTCTTCTTAGAAACAACACATGTAAATGTGCATGTCCAGTTGTGTAAGCATAGACACATGCAAACACATCATATATGGTTTGGGTTTGTTCTTCTTTACCACAATTTTTGTTAATGATGGGAATTAAGCATTTTTCTGGACTTTGGATTCTCAAAATCCCAAAGGACTTTCAAAGTCCCACATTCGTACCAGGGGCACTGACCTTGCTCTCACTAGAACAAGAGAGCTTTCCCCATTGTCCTCATGGTTTGGAAAACTGGCATTTTGCTTGATGATATTCAACTTGGGTCTTCTAATTATTTTATTTTATTTTATTTTATTTTATTTTATTTTATTTTATTTTATTTTCAGGGAAGGTAATACCACTGGAGGCTGGATATTTTCTATGGTTTTAGTGAAATGCCATGGAGTCTTTAACTTCCACCTGGACAGCCACCAGAGACAAACAGAAAGGACCTTGGGTTTAATGTCTCATCTAAAGGATATTATAATGTGTTGGCCTCATTATTCACAGCAGAAAAGGCCTTTGTCATGGTCAGATGGCTTTAATGTGTTTCGTATGCTACATAAATTCAAACTTGATGGCTCATTTATTTGTTGGATTGCAGCGTTATTCAACCTAAATGAAGCCTTGGTATTTACTAATAATTTGGTCTCTGGCTGTTGTTTACTTAAGCAAGCAGTGTCCACTATCTCCTCTGTTGTCTGTATTAAGTTTGGACTCTACTAATTCAAGGAAAATTATAGAGAGGGCCAAAAAATTGCAGAGAAAATAGCTTTTCATTTGTGGACAATTATTTATCTAAGGCTTGAAAGATTAGTATTCCAATATTGCAATTTCTGACATCAATTTTCTCAGGGTCAGAAACAACTTCTCAGACTTCATCTAAGCCTCAGAGTACCCCCATGAGGAAGTGAGTCATCATTATCAACATTTTGAAGAAGGGCAAATTGGAGGTAAGAGAAGGTTAGACAGCTTATTCCGTGTCAAGAGAAAGACACTGACTAAAAGGCATCCGGAATCCAAATCTGCCTTTTAACCTTAGGACTGTATTTCCTGTTGCAATGTGACAATATTCTTTGATGAAGAAATTATCAAACTATGTAGTCACACCAAACCAGAAGTGTTCAGAACACAGAGATTCTCTTCTATTGTTTGAAAAATGAGATTATATGGCTATAATGAGGAACTCTGTAACTATGCGATTACATATAGCGTGCATCCTCTATTCTACCGTATAGAGATGTACCTTTCGATGTGATTTTTTTAAAATTCAGATTTCATAGTGGAATTCTAGCTGAACTCTCCCAAAGCTGATTTTAAAATTCTCACCCAGTTGGAGAGCAATTTTGAAATTAAGAATTATCCATTGAATCAAAAGATAAACTAAGAATCCTTCTGTGCCATCTTAGATCTAGTCAGAAATGTGACTGAATATCCATAACCAAGGCAAAAGATACTCATCCTTCTTGCAGGAACATACAACTGGCTTTTAATAAATCGAATAACCACAGGAACTCAAACTGATGAATAGATTCAGAGTGGAACAGGCTCTGTGTGACTAATTCACAGCTAGGAAATATATAAATATAGTATAAATACCAAATGTTCATTTATGCCACTAATTACACTTTAAAATTATATACATTGACCCAAATTTTCCCTTTCCCTGTGGATATAAGTGGGGAATAACTTTAAAACTTAGAAAAAAATCATGGTTCTGGCACTGAACATGGGCCTTCTTGGGCCAGTTCTCCCAGTCAATAGCTGCTGCTTGCTGGATCTCCAGCCAGTTTATAATTTGCCACCCTACCACATAACTTTTTGCATGATTTATTAAGTGATTAGGAGTCTGGTCAGACAAATCAAGTGGACTTTAATATCACAGCAGCAGTAATTCAACCCTGTAGCAGAAGTAAAGGTGTACCTGGAAGTACAAAACAAAGTCCTTATTCAATACCTCTCACTTTGTTCTTGGATTTGCAAACCACATTAACTGTGACTTACAAATCTCTTTTCTCTTTTCCCTTCCAGCACGGGGCTGTGGCAGCATCCAGCCTTGCAGGCGCACTGGGTCTGGCTGGGATGGAGTTAATTTTCTCCGAAATAGCTCTTATGTTGCTGTGGTTTGGATTTTGTGACCAAAACAGCGTTGATAACACAGGGATATTTTAGTTATTGCTGAGCAGTGCTTACACAGCATCGAGGCCTTCTCTGCTTCTCATGCCACCCCACCAGCGAGTATCTTGGGATGAGGACAACAGGTTGGGAGGGGACAGAGGTGGGACAGTTGACCCCAGCTGATCAAAGGGATATGCCATACCATATGATGTCATGCTCAGCAGTAAACCTAGGGGCCAAAGCTTTTCCAGCTGCTAGAAGCTTCTGGAAATTTCTTGACTCACCTTCCACTTAAATGAAGAACCTGTAGAACTTACCTCCTCAGTAGCTCTTGAGTGGACTTAGTTAGACAAGTTCATCATTGTTTTAAAATGGTGGCTCTAAGGTCAGATTTATTTTTTAGTGTTGATGTTCTCTGATGTCTTGTTTTAGGCTCACTAGCTTGAGTCAGCCCTCACTCACAAACACACCAATGTATTGACATTAAGACAGTTATATGTCATAATCATCTCATGCCTTAGAAGCAATAAGTTTGCTTAAGGGCCCAGCATCATGTACTACAGATATGCAAGTTATAACAAGCTAAAGAAAGTGTTAGATAATTTCTTTATATTTAAAACTAACATTGAAGCACATACCTCATATGCTGATTTTATTTTATTGCCTATAATGTGTGCAAGCAGTGGAAAAGGATTCTGAAGTGAACAAGACATTGGGATATTTAGCATTTTATGGTGAGATACCTTCTGCCATGACCACCACACTTTTTCCAGTGAAACCATTATATATCATTTGCAATGATCCAGCTTTACACATTACAAATGTGACCTATCTTCGATGTGGTTAGAGAACTGGACCTTGCAAAGGTGCAGCTCTGTATCTGCTTTGGAATCAGATGTTTCATAACAAGCACAGCAGAGCTTCCAGTGGAGTTCCTCAGGCACACTCCTGTTAACAAAGTTTGGTAATCCTCTAATAAAAACAACTAATCTGTATCTGGCTTCTACCACGTACTACATAACCTTATAATCCTCAGTTTTAATAACATCTGTAGGTTTGGGGAATAAAGTTTTGCAAGTGACAAAACAGATGACAACTCATGGGAGGGAAACCTGGAGGCTGAATATGGAAGGAAGGTTTGTAACAAAATGAAAGCATAAAGAAAATGGATTTTTCTCTTTGTTTTGTCCTGCACCTATCAGAACAATTTCTGATGCATTCACAGGATTGCTTTCCCTTCAAGAAGGCCATGGTGACATTCTGGTTTTTTTCTTTTTTTGCAGGCATCCTAATGCAGAGAGTAGGAAAAACAACCAACCCAAGGATTGCTCTGTGTGCCCTGAAAAACAGCTGGTTATCCTATTTAACTGGAACTGAAAGACTCCACATTCATAAAACACCCCAGCAGGAGCCTTATTTTGTACAAATGTGTACTAACTTCATGGGTGAAATCTGCACCAGCATACCTCATTATATCTAATGGAATACTATTAAGAACTCCATGCCCTGCGAGTTGAAAACCTTTCTGTAAGCAGGTGGCATTCTCAGTCTTGCTTATTAATGCATACATCAGAGCTGGTAAAAAACATAGCCCCTTCATGTGTTTTGCCTCCTATCTATCCACTGTTTTTCTAGAGTCAAACAGCTGGCTTCAGAGATGCTCGTATCCTTTGTGCTGCTGGGTTGGAACTAATGGAATTCACCTGGTCTGAAATCAGAATCTGCAGAACCACGCTGCATCTCTGCAGAGATCCTAAAAGCTGGCACCATTCGGGGAAACTTTGTTCCACTGCACAGTTAAAAGATGAAAAAAAAAGAAATAAAAGTAAGCAAATCCAAATATAAACAATAATAAGAGCATCTTCAGATAGAAGTGACCATTCCTACTTGCTCTCCCTCAGGATGGCCCCTGACTTTAATGATTTGCTTAGTTGGAAATTAATCTTCCCAGAGGAGGGATTCAGGTGAAAATATTTACCTCAGATAGAAACTTCAGAGTGTGCAAAATATTTATGTCAAAATTCTTAAAGGCGAGTCAATTAGAAATTAAAGTGTTTTTATTTAATTTTCCTAAAAATGGTTCACCCATACTGTGGCCCATTTGACAGTTCAAGAAAATAATCTTAATGACTTACACTGAAATGTCAAAATGATTTTAAACAGGGTAAAAAACCTCTTATGTTCTTAATCCCTGAACATCTGATCTCCAAAAGCATTCTCCACGGGGGGAACTTAAATATGTGCACAGGCTTACAAGAGCTGCATGAAACCAAGAGATGTTTAGGCCAGATGAGGGGCTGGAACCTCTGAAATTTCAGATTGTAAATAGGATTTAGGGTTGCGTGTTTTCACCAAGACAACAGAAGTGGATATAATTAACACACTTTGTTAAACTTCATTAGTCTCCCAGGGTTTCAGTTATGCTTACAAAAATCAATCTACTAAAATAAATATGGCTAAAAAGGTGGGGAGCCACTTTACCATGAAAACAATTTTTACTCTACAAAAAAATGCATGCTTTTTTTACCACAAACTGCTTTGAAAAGTTCTCAGACGTTCAGGCCCTGAACTACTACACACAGTTTTCAAAGGAGATGGGTATCCAGCAGTAAGCCATGCTTTTTTATTTGTTTGTTTGGTTTTTAATTGTAGCATACCATGACATCTGTGGTGAAATATCTGCTTTGAGAAAGCCTCCAGGAACTCAACCTGCTCTCCTGCACCCTGCAGTGTTCAAGGACCAAGAACCTCCTCAGGAGCCTCCCAGATGCTGCTGAGTGTTGACTTCAGCAGAAGCCCAGGGCTGTTGCCTTTCATAGCTGCTGGTCAATGGTACCTGCCTCCACATACAACACTTGCAGGAACTGCTGTCTGCTATCAAAGCCAGGTGGGCTTTTGCCTTCACAAAACATGGTTGTCCTCAGCTTCTGCTGAGCTTTAGCTTACTGTTGGGCAAAGCAGAGCCTTTGGTGCCTGTAGGTGTCAGCCAGAATTTAAGTGCTAGCAGGAGACTTCTTGTCTGTGGCATGGGAGTACTGAGATCCTCCTGAGCTTGTAAATAAAAACCTCATAATTTTTCACTTTATTTAGTAACTTCACATGCACATATGACTCTACATTAAAATGCAAACTTAGGAATGGGCATAGCTTTCCAGGGGTTGGTGAGGTGTGCTTTATGGTATTGGCAATTGTAATGAAGGTGACAGGGAACATGGACAAACTGGGACACTTTTACAAGCAGGTGCTGCTTGCAAGAAGTAAGAGGGTTGGAAATGTATTTAGTCTAGTTAGCGTGAATTAAACTCATCTTTGCTTCTACAGCTAATGTAACATTAAAATACAATGGGTCCCATCAACTCTTTTGGCAGAAGGGAGATATAGCAATGTAGGGATATGCACATAAAAGGTGGCTTTCCATTAGTTTTTGGATTAGTTAAGGTTTCAGACATCACTTGGGGTCAGGCAGAACTTCAAAGGCACTTCACCTCTCCCAGGGGAATAATGATAATGCAGATATGTTGAGACAGGGTCAGTAAATCATTATGGTTCTATGAAGTCTGAGGATTCAGGAAGGGTAGGTGAGGCTCAATCCAGGAGTTGCAGCCACAGAAAAACCACTAAGAGGCAAAATTTTGCATTCACCTGAAAGCCAGAAAGGGAAATAAATAAAAGACATCAGGAACTTTTTATTTTCTTTCTGTGAGAGAACAATGAGTATTGCATATAAAGAAGCAGATGTTTATCTTTACTTTACTTACTTTACTAAATATCTTAACTACTATCTCACATAACATTCTTAGGCACAAGCTGGGGGGGGAAAAGTGGTCTTCATCAGACTCCTCTGAAGCAGGTACAGAGATGGTGGGAAATCTGCACCCAGTCAGTTCCCGATGGGGAGGACAGCCTGCCTTGGGTGCAGAAATTTGCCTGTGATTTGGTTTTACTCAGCCCTTCTGTTAATGACTTGGATGATGGAACAAAAAGTAAACTGATTAAATTCACAGCTGACACCAGGCTGGAAGGGCTGTAAATACACTGTGGGGAAGGATTAGAATTCAAAATGTTTGTGACAAGCTGGAGAAACAATAAGGCATGGGGGAAATAAAAAAAAAAAAAGGTGACTCAATTAAGACAAAGGTAAAATCCCATTCTTGGCAGGAATAGCCAACTAAAGAAATATAAAATGGAAACAATTGCATAGACAGCAGTTCTGCAGGAAAGGATCAGGCAAAGATCACATTATGAGATAGAGTAATATAGTCTGCAAGACAAGTGCAGTAGTAGTCCCTGCTGGTTGGCTGATGCGCTGAGATGTTTGTGCACTTCCCTTCCAGAAAGAGGTGCACAGTCCATAACATAGGAGCCTACAAAACTTAGGCGGGAAGCTTAAAAGAATTGAGACTGTTTAGCTGAAAGAGGGAAGGGCAATTGGGCACAGAGTTAAACTCTCAGGTTTGCTCAAGGCTGTTGCAAAGAAGAGAATACTCTATCCCCATGTTGATACAGCCAAAACAATGGGTCTAATCTGCAGCAAGAACCAGGCTAGGGAGCAGAAAAACCTGTAAGAGAAAGGATATTCAAACCACAGGTGATGGTAGATTCCTCACCAATTATGAGTTTTAAGAACAGGATAGACAAGCTTAAGTCATGAATTACATTGTTATGGTTGGGGATGGTGTCTCTAAATCCCTTCCAAAGCTTAGCACAGATACAAAACAAGGGGTCATGAGTGGACACACCACCACTTCCCTTAGCCTTCTTCAAAACAACTTGTATTTTGTTGTACAGTTTGTTTTCTTCCTGCTCTTCAGCTGCTCTGGGTATCCATGAAGTCCATAGCCTTTCAAATTAATTTCAGAGGTTATTTAAAGAGAACACAGGGTTATATTTTGTTGAAATAAGGCAAAATGTATCTGTATTGCAATACATAAATCAAAAGAGTTTAAACTCTCTTATTTGAAATACCATCTGCTGCATAAGTGAAACTGGACCAATCCTTTACATATAAACATAACAGAAGTTAAACCAAAATGTGTGAAGGAGGATCAGGCCAGTTTTGGGACTCTTAAATTTTTTGCCTGTAGAAGTATCTGTAATGCCTCCTTTCCTGCCTGCTTCCATCCCTGCTTCTTGCAGTGGCTCTTACCTGCCCTCTCATACCTTGCTGACATGCTCTCGAGGACAGGGATGAGCCTGGGCCAGGACTAGGCTTGTTGCTGTAGGAAGGGACCAAGATTCCCCTTTTTGGTCCTGGAAAGTCCTGCTGCCTCCTAGTCAAGTAGGAGGCCACGAGTCTCTGCTCCTAAGAAGCACCTGGCAGCTGTCAGTACCCACAAACCCATCTCCTGTCCCAGTGGTGACAATGGAATCATCGCAGCATACACCTGCAGAAGGCAGGGGTTAACCTGTCATCAACAGTTGTGTCTCTTTAGTACGGTAGAAGGATAGAAATATCTGAAAATCATGGTCAGTTCATCCATGCTGATCATTAGACTTTAGAGACATCCGCTATTAAGTGTCAGAAAAAATGGATTGTTTTGTATTTAGTTATTTGTACGTAACCGCTGCTCTTATAGCTGACCCACTGGCCCAACCTCCCCGCGGCTCCTGGGCTTTGACTTGAAGCTACACACAGTGTTGAAGTTGTGCAAATACACACAATGCATGCAGGGTGCACTTTGAGATAAAAACCCCAAGATATTTCCATTTATAGCCATTGACACTGAACTCGAGGAAAGTCTTGTGTTTATTTCTCATCTCCTCTCAAACAGCAAACCCCTCTTCAGATTAATGCTACGCAGCAGCAAGGATAAACATTTAATAAGGGGTCAGGGAATGAAGGCAAACATAAATAATAACCTAAATTATCTAATAGCTGGGTTCCGTCCCTACTTTTTACATTACATATTTATATTTTATATCCGTATGTGAAGATGAAACTCTATTAAATTAGGTTGATGGACCTAGAACGAGTTTCTGAATGCAGCTTTTTCAAAAAGCTTACTTCCAGTTCATCTCTCTGTCACTCTTATAAAATGATTTCTTCTCAAGCTATTAAAGAGGAAGAATTTCAAGTATTTTTCAAATTGGCTGATGTAGAGTAGTTTGACAGTTGCATGATCTTCTGTTCTCAAGAGAAATTATTCCCCGGAGAGAACAGTGTTTTTTCCCTTTTGTATATTTATTTAACTTGATTTTTTGTGGGTAATGCCCTGAAAAGTTGGAAATGCATATAGCTCTTTTGCAAGAATGTTATAAATGGATGCTTATCTCAGGCACTAAATAACTTTATTTCTTTAAATAGAAATACCAAGTCAAGGAACAGGAATAAACAAGAAGAGTAAGCCTAGACCAGTGACAGATTTTCCATTTGCTACAGCAAGATTTTTCATTTTCTTTTTTTTTTTTCTCCTTATAGCAATTGCAAACAAGTTCATCCACAGTGATTTCTGCAGGCTGAGGTGCTGCTTGCAGTCCAGCACCAGCCTGGCGTTTACCACGCAGGCTAACACCGCTCAGCCAGGATGAAGCCCCTCTCTCGTGAGCACCGGAGCTCCACCAGACATTGACAGGCTGTGTCGGACAACGCGGCAGGCAGTAAAGATCCAAAGTCATCGCACCTTTGCGGACACCCTGGCAGCATTTCTTTCTAAATCCTGCCTGACTCGGCAGCACTGCTCATAGCTCTGCAGATGAAAATCAACGCTGCAGGCTTTAATCGCAGACTCACAGGCAGGTACTGGGCCATGCCAGACTAGTGCTGGGCTCACAGGCAATTGCTGCGTGGAGCACGTACAACACTGTGCCAAACTCAATGCATGGAAGTTTTGGTGCCCTGTAGTCTCTAACTCCTGCACACCAATAAATGCCAGGTGCCCCTGCTGCTGCCTGATGACTTGCCAGTTCAACTGGCTCCCAGGCTGGGACCGTGACTCAGAAATGGCAGAAAGTGCTCTGAACTGAAGGAGCAGATTACCTTCCCAAAGATCTTGACTTTGCTTTCCTCAGGCTACAAACATCCCCCTTCTTTTAGCTGCTTCAGCCTCAGCCATACGTGGAGAAAAGCAATCAGCTCCATCACCCACTGCAGAAGACGTAAAACCTGCCTTCTCTTCGGTGTCATTTTTATGGAGAATCATTCTACCGTAAAATCACTGAGAGCAGATCCAAGTGCTGGAGACGCAGAACAAGGCTACTACTTGCTACAAAAGCATGCTCTCCTGTGCAGTGTTTCTTCATCATGTTTAACTCTATGCCAGACAAATCAAATGATGGTAAGTTGACCAGCAGAGTGATGCAATAGGACGACACCGCAAAACAAACCCACCAACCAACTCTGAAGGTCATAGCATGGACTGAGAGTTTGTGAGCAGAGCCTGGTATAAAGTCCATTGCAAAGCCCAGGAGTAAAGCCAAGTCTGATTTTTCTATGCAGTCTGGAGAGTCTTGCAGAAGTTGTTTGGAGAACTGTGTCTTGTATAGCCCGGGAGCCTCTGCATGAAAGTCAGGATCCGATAGATCTTGTACAACTGGGACAAAAGCAGAGGTCAATTTTTTAAACAGGGATTGTAACACAAGTAAACTGCACAGTCAGGTCACTGTGGGCTTTCCCCCCATGAACTGCTGTCTGCTTTAAAGGCTGTTAGCCCATTATTCAGCACCTCTCTTTAACCAGAAAACTAAAACATAGGCAGTGGGTAACAATAGACTTTAATGATACACCTGGTTAGTACTTAGCGACTTCCATCTTTCAGACCCAGACTGAATGCCAAATCACCCTGGCAATTGCATTTCTTGTAGTTATCAGCCCTGCTCCTTTTTAAAATACATCTTTCTGACAGCAGCCCACAGCTAGTATTTCCTTTTCATTCTCTGAAGTGCAGAGCACTACAAATACATCATTTAGCTTTGCTGCAGTCCTTTCTGTCCCTTTGATCATCTCCTTTACACCCTTCTGCATTTCTGCTTCGTTCCCGCGTGTGCAGTACATCAAAAAAGAGCTTTGCAGCAAGTACCTTGGGCTTTTCAGAGTGGGTTTTTTCAGGGACAGAATCCCAGCTGGTGCAAAACAGCACAAACACCACTGAAGTCAGCAGCATTATTGTATTTAAACCAGCTAAAATTCTGACCCTAGTTCTTATATTTCAAAATGCCTTATAGTTCACCTAAAGCTTTACAATACTCTTCTTGGAGCACTGACTGCTGGCTTGGGAATTTCCTTGTTGACGTGTTAAACTCAGTTGGAGTCCACTATTTTGTGACTAAAGGAGTAAATAAAGAATGATGCTCCTTACTTCCTTCCATTCATCATGTCCCATTAAAAATGGTTTATGAGGCTAAAAAATAGTTTTTCTATTAGTATCTAGACTGGATGCTTGCTTCTTGCATTTTACAAACTGAAACCATCGCCCTTTGCATTTGGCTAGTTGTTAGCTCAACCTTTTTTGCACATACTTATAAAACTGGTTTATAAAACATTTTACTTCTTTCAGATGCTTTTAAACCACACAATTTCATAGTATTACTATGTCGCAAGTATGGATTTCCCCAGCTCAGAGACTGCCAGTGAAGGAACTGGGGAAATGGCTGCAAAGGAGGTAGCGTTAGGCCTGGAGTGATGGGCAGTCACGCAATCATAGAATCCTGGCTCTCGGTGGTAGAGGTTGGCTTCCACTGAACATGGCATGGCTCCCATGAGCACAGTAGTGTGAACAACT
The DNA here is from genome assembly GCA_013400195.1 of Aramus guarauna. Lineage (NCBI taxonomy): Eukaryota > Metazoa > Chordata > Aves > Gruiformes > Aramidae > Aramus > Aramus guarauna. The sequence continues at coordinate 2,073,252 of VXBL01004928.1, forward strand.
CCTAAATGCACTGAAGAAAAGAAGTACTAGTTGTCCTGTTTCATAGATTAGGAACTGAAGCTCGGGGCTAAAGTAGCACCTTCGATATCACAATATCCCAATACCCCAAGTAGAAGTTAACTCTGTATTTCCAGTCCCTGGCTAATGATCCAGTATCAGACACCCCTTTAGCTCTACTCTCCCTCATACAGAAAAAAAAAAAAAATCAGCTCTCAGATAAGTGAGTATCTCAGATCTGATGTAGAATATGATAGCTGTCAAATTAACACACACAATTTTACCATTCCAGAAGCTGACAGTCCCATTCCTTACCCGGCTGGCAGTAGACATGAACTGGGAAAAAGGATTTTCTTTGCAATTTTCTTGCGTTGAGAATCGTTCCTGAGTAATAAGAGCTACTCTTTCCTCTCTACAGAAATCTCAGCCTGTTAAATTGCTCTTGTGACGGCTGAATCCACATTTCAGCTACAGCAGTGGGAAGCGCTGCAGGCAGGGCGATGCCCCCAAGAGAGCATTTCTCAGTTCAGGGGATGATGAAACACGTGCGAACTCTCTGTGATCCAGCCAGCTTCTGGGAAACAATTTCTCTGTGCCCCAGTTTGATGTTGCGCTGCCTCAGTACTGCTTACTTCTCCCCTTGGAAAGAAATCACTGCCATCTCAAAACAAATTACTTCAGTGGAGCAGATAAGTTGGCAAGTAAAGTAGCAGAGAGGAGCCCTAAAACTTTACAGGAAAGCATCACTGAGATGTACCTCAACATCCGACAGTTTGAATTGTGCCCTTCAGGATTTAAAACCACAGACACTTTGGTATATGTCCATGTGGAACAGTTGATGTTGCTCAAGCACCACTTTCAATTTTGGCTAATAATGAAAGAAAAATGCAAACCAGCTCCATGACAACCAACACGTAAGTGAGCAAACTGCCGAACTGTGCCTTGATAAAGTTCCTTCCTCTCCCCTCACTGCATGCTGAAGGTCACTTGCTTCAGATAAGCACATGAAGTCATCAAAAGGAAGATTACTTTATAAGCTTGATAATTTTTTTCTTTTTTTGTGGAACATTAGTGAGGACTGAGAGCCAGAGTAACAAACTGAGAAAGGACAAAGTCTCACCCTGCCCCAAATGAAAATGCCTAAAACTTTTTCCTCCTCCCTCCCTTCCTCCCTCCCACAGTTCTCCCGGTGACGCCTCCTCTGAGCCAGCGTTACCTAACTTTTACACAAACACGCAGTTCCCATTAAGCATCATCTTCAAACAGCGCTGCCTTTCTGTCTGATCGCATCTCGGTTTAGGGGAGGAGAGGCAAAGAGCTACTACTGAGGGGTTCTGCAGCAGCTCTGAAGGTAATCAACTTGTTGGATTTTTAATTTTTGTTCGTAATGCCTAACTAGTGGTTAAGTAGACAGACAAAAAAAAAAGCCTCCTGGCAAACTGTCTTGCTGGAATTTGTAGTAGGAGAAAAGTCTCAATACAAACTCAAAAATAGCTTAGACAACAGGTTGGCTTACTTGCTTCTTGTGGAGAAAAAGAGGCAGTTTTTAAGATTGAGATGTAGCGTAAGATGTAAAATCACTAGTCTGTCTTTTAGTCATGGGTGTCAGCTGTATGTGTTTAAACATACGTATGCATTCTGGTTTAGTTTCAGTTCATTAGACAGATTTAGAAAGCAGCAGTCCACTGGGACCATGCTCCAGTTGTTTTGCTCAGCCTGCCACAGGCTGCATGCCTTTCTCCAGGCACGCTGCTGTGAAAAGCCCTTAATTCTTTGTAGCTTCTTGTACCTTTTGCAGGGTCAGAATTGCCAAGATGCTTTTGGTTCTTTCCCTGGTCACTGGGCTTGCCCTGTCTGCCTCTGGTGTCACGACAGACAAAGAAACTAATCCAAGCAAAGAGTCATTTCATGACATAGAGGAAAAAGTGAACGACCTCTGGCAGAATTTGCTCTATCCGGTATTGCCTGGTAATGAGACTGATGGGATGATTTACGCCACTTGTGAAATGAAGCCCAGCTCCAAAATAGATGCTGACAAGCCACAAGTGACTGGACGAGTCTTGTTCAGACAGTATTACTCACATGGAAGATTAGAAGCCATTTTTTACTTGGATGGGTTTCCATTGAATAATAATCAGTCTGGTAGAGCTATACACATCCACGAGTTTGGGGAGCTCAGCAATGGCTGCGATTCTACAGGAGGCCACTATAACCCTTTCAGTGTGAATCACCCCCACCACCCAGGGGATTTTGGCAACTTTTTTCCTAAAGAAGGCAAAATCAGGAAATACAAAACAAATCTCTCTGCCTCTATGTTTGGTCCATATTCCATCATGGGCAGGTCCGTTGTGATCCATGAGCAGGAAGATGACATGGGCAAGGGCAACAATAAGGCCAGTTTGGAAAATGGAAATGCTGGGAAACGTCTGGCTTGCTGCGTGATCGGGATATGCAAAAAGAACTTGTGGGAAGAGAAACTGTCTGAGGTTACAGAGAAGAAGAAGAGAGGGCTCAACAGACGAACACAGAACCAGGCTTAAGTGAAGACCAACAAGCTGGCTCCAGCCTGGGCAGCAGGAAGTACCTTATGCTGTGCCACTGGCTGCTAAGATATATGGCTAAAGGATTCCCATTTCCATGTGCTTGCTCCTCTAAGAAATACCTATCACTTTGTAGAGCCTCCTTTCTATAAGCCCATCAATAAAAGCAGCATCAACTCAGCATTGTGATGTATTTTCTTGAAGAGAAAAAGATTCCCTTCTATGCAGTTTGGGAGTTGAATGCATGTAAGAGTGCTAAGGATAGTCTGTGAAGAGTCTGTGTGCTGTAAGGGGCTTTTAAGGGATCCTAACTTAGATACCAAAGGAAAAAAAATAATTGTCTCACATTAGACACTATCCTGTATTTAGCTGGATATCCGAAAGGCAAGAAGATGTCTGTGCTTTCAACAGTGTTGAGTGTTGTGTTGCAAGACCCGGATAATGGACTTCCCCTAAAAATAAGGGAAAGTACAGACATTTCTGCTTTAAGCTTTAGATCCATTACATTATTCTACTTGTATTTCCAAGTTGTATTCTCAAACATGTATAAAAGCTTCTTAACTATGTTAAATTGTCCACATGGCTACAGCCAAGTCACACTGGTTACGTCTGAAAGCAGACTTAAAAGAAATATTCCAGTTTACCATCACTCCCCAGCAAAAATTCCCTAAAGCCTCTAGTTTGTGCCTGTTAGTAACCAAGTTGTTACTTGGTTACTAACAAAAAGTTTTAATGCTGCTTAGACAATGATGATAAAGTTAGCAGATCAGAGATAAATGTAATTTTCGAAGCCAAAAAATACTGAGTGTGTTTCTTCATACAAAAATGTAGGAAGTAAATCAGTTAACTTAGACTGGGAGAAGTGACAGTGAAAAGATTTAAGTCAGGTAATTTACAGGCTTAAAACGCTCAATCAAGTTTTACTTTTTTAATTTAACACAACTCACTGAAAATACTAAAACGCTACCCCATGACTATCATTCATCTGATACTGAGAAAAGGAAACAAGCAGGTAGAAAAAGCATATCAGGAAAAGTTTTTATTAAAGATGACAAAATTTATTAACATAGTTGAACCATGTTGTGCAGTTAATCCAGGCAGGAACAAAAGAGAGGTCTGCAAATAAATTAAACTGCATAATTTAGAAAGTAAAACTACAAAACAGAAGCTAGTAAACAAAATCCTATCTTTTAGAAATGTAGCACTTTCAACTTAATCTCAGTTAAGATTTTGAAATACATTCCTGAGCTCATATGGATTAAAGAATTTCTACTGCCTTTATTATACAAATTTCCATATGCTTAAAAATAGTCTCACTTAGAAAGAAGCAGCATTCTAAAGGATGCTTCTTAATCTGTCATTTTCACACACTTATTTTACAAATTCAGTGAACATTGTTTTTCAAATGAAATCCTTCTCACAGATAATGCATGAATTCACTTTTAGGTGAGACAACCTTCTTAAAATCAGTTTGTGAAATGCATCTTCTCCAGACCCCCACCACAACATTCCCTTCCCAGTTTGCTTCCCCAGAGCCCAACACCTAAAAGACTTCTATGTCTGGATGCAGTATCTGCATTTCTAAAGTCCTAGAAAAAGGGAACACAAGTGGGAAAAAAAAAAGACCCAAAACCAACNTAATAGCACAACAATATCAATTAAAGCAATAGCCAAGGAAGATACTGAGAAGAATATTCAATTAGTTATCACATAGTGCAGCAAAGATGTCTTACAAGTCTCCTGGCTTTGAAGTCTTATGTTCCTGGGAGAAGGCTAAAGACGTAGCTAGAATACACATTGACTAGGGCAGAAAGGGGAGGGATGGTATTGCAGCAGTAATACAGCACTAAAAATTAGATTTCCAGAGATCTAGGTATCTCACTGGAATTTAATGATTGCAAAGATATGAAAATGGCATCTAAGGGAGAATGATCTGAGAATAATTACCAAGATGGCCTAATTGTTGGGTTGTACAACACAGAAAAAAACATACTAAAAAGAATCAAGGAATGAGGCACTACAAAGCTGTTGGTCCGGCACTCCTTCTACCTGCTTGAATTTTTGCACCAAGCTTTTCATTAATTACTAGCATTAACTGGCTGTTAATGGACCAGGAGCAAAATGCTAACTCACACAACTGTAGGTCAGGAAAGACGCAGGACAGGGAAACAATATAGCACCCTCAATATTTCTGAGCTCAGCTACATGAAATCTTGACCTTCTTACTCATTTGCCTCAGTTCTGACTGCATTGGTATTTAGCTCTGCACAGGATTAGTCTGTGAAAGATGGAAAAGAATACATCTTGAATAAAATGCTACTTCATGTGACATTCAAGCATTAAAGGAAAAAATCCTGCCACATTCTCCCAGAGATTTCAGTTTCTGCAGCTATTTCTCTTCCAACTTGTCAGTACTGTCATATAAATGAGTCAATAATGCAGTCAGTTACAATTAATGGGAACAGCATAACAATCTTTCAAATACTTAAACTCTTCTTGGTTTTTCAGGTGATGAAGAACTTAAATGGTGATCAGGATAATGAAAGAAAAACTTTTTACTGCTTCATGTCCCAAATACACTTAAAATATACAGATGTTTTTTGTTCCTAAGGGCTGCTGCTTCATATCAGTGAAATGTTGCAATGTCAAATTACCTTTAAAGAGAAAGGAAACATATATGAGGAGCTCTGTGAGTATGGCTTTCTTGCCTACAGACTGACACTGAAAGGGTTACGTGAACACACCTGCTGAGAAAAACACTGGAGAACAGAGACAAGCCACATTTTTCACCTTCCCACTATCATTCCTTATATTTATATGTAATCATTTACATACAGCCTTTCTTCTGCTGAATACAAACTGCTCATGGACTCTGACACCTTGATTATGGCAGCACCTGCTAGCTCATCTTCCATATACAGAGGAGTTTGTCAGTATTGCTAATATAAATTCTGTTTATTCAGTAGCTGACAAGTGGGCTGTAAAAATTTGCAGCTGGCAGTTATTTGTCAAAAAAGGACCCAATCTGGGAGGGATTCTCCTTTTTATTAGTAGTATTTTATTAAATTTGGTTTAATTCTCTCTGATTGGTTTCAAGTTCTAGGAGTGAGAAATGAACATTTACAGACAATTAGGTCCCAAGCCAGCAGAAAAATTGCCTTGACGGCTGCTGGCCCATAGAAGCTCCACAGCTGCAGAGACTATTCCTTATGCTACAAACAGGAGAGGAAGGACGTGCCTCCCCTTCTCCAACAGCTGCTAACTTCAACGTTAAGTATTCCCTTGTTGCTGCCTTCCTAGGAGCAGAGTGGCACAGCTCCAGCGTCAGGAGCGAGCTAGGGAATGACACAGCAGCCTCCCTTTTCCCCAGTTATTATAGGAACGTTTTCCTATGATTAAAAATCAACATGGGAAGAAGTTTAAGAAAGCGGCAACAATGCAAATAAACCACCTACCACACCACAGACGGATGAAATGAGGAGGAAAGAAAGAGTTCCTCATTCCAAAACATAAGAAAACAGAAAAGACACAGATTCCTTTAAAAAGGAGGGCACAGATGGAGGACACTGAAATCTACCACCCGTTACTCAGCCCGAGGGCTGTTCCAGCTCCTGTAAGTTGAGGAACGCAATTCCAGTAACTGAGCGAGCCAAGTAGGCGGACAGGGCATCACTGGTTCTCCTCTTGCTGTTCACCTTGCTTTGGAACAGCATTGCCGTTTCTCACAGAAAGGCTTCTGGCTTCTCTGATGGTGTTTCATTCAGAGCTTCATTAAATTGGGTTCTTGGTATCCGGTGAAAGAACTCCTTGCATTTTCATGGGACGAGCTGGGGGAGGGAAGGAAAAATTTTGTACAGCTGAGAAGATATAAAGATTTGTAATGAGCGAACCATATACATGCAGGGATGGTTTTCAGAAACTTCCTATAAGGGAATAGTGATTTTATTCTAAGGATGTACTTCCAGTCACTATATGTAAAAAAGAAATGGAATGCAGTCTGAGAAACAAGCAAAAGCTTGCTGCCTTTAGACGCTTCTCAATTTATCACTGCAAATTTTTCATCCTTGGAAGACACTTCTAACCATTAAAATACAGTCCAGACTAGGACCATACACATTACAGAAGCCTAGTGATAACATGATAAATTTTCATTGGTCTCTTTGCTACATTAATATAAATTATATCAATCTATGTGGAAACTCCAAATTATTACAAAAAACCAACATGATTAAACCTCATCACTAATTCTTTCCCTTAGGTAATTTAGATTTTTGATGCACTATAGCCAAAACTAATAGAAAAACACCTTTATTAGACAAATATAAATGATTCAATGTAAAAATCAACCCTATGGCATACTGTTTCACCCTTCATATTTGCAGCAGCACAGACACTGCAAAAGGATTACAGTGAGATGCTTAGGGCCTGGATTTCATACCTCAAGCCAAACTGTTACCCAAATATTCACAGTTTTCAGCAGGATCAGATGGTTTCTTGTTTTCAGATTCAGGGAGCTCCTCAAAGCTGTTACTTGTGCATGCAGTTGTAACACTGAGCCCTCCATGCTTTCCAGGGTCCTCAGTATGCACCACATCCACGGTGCTGCTATTTCCATCCCCTCTTTCATGTGGAATTTCACAGTCACTCTCCGAGGTTTCATCATTGTCTTTCAGGGCCTCAGTTTCAGCTGTTTGTTCGTTCTCGGAGTTTGAGGGATCTGTGGGGTCGGACGGGTCAGGGCTGGAAAGTGGGAACTCTCCCTCAGATGAACCATTAAGCTCTGCTCCAGCCACCACATTCTGCTCCCCTGCGGAAGCGCCTGCTCTTTTCCCTTCCAGTTCTGCAACCGCCTGCTCTGTCAGTTTAATTATCTGACTTCCGAGCTTGTTTATTTCTTCTTCCTTGGAAGGTAGCTGGGGTAATGAAGGATAAAAATGTTTATTTTGGTTTCTGTTATTTAAGTTTGTTCCCTCTGGAGCCAGGGACTGACTTGCAACAGCACAAGTTTCATCACGTTCTCCCTTCTGTTCTGCTGAAAGAGAGATGGAACAGTGAGATGCTCTAGTCAGTCACAGGTATTTATTATGGATCTGACCTGACGACTATCACCACCAGTGCCAGATCACAGAGATGTGTATCTCAGGCAGGAATTTCTAAGAGTGATACCCTATCCCATGCCAGGCCTGTTTCTTAGATAATAAGCAATCAACAGGAAGTTTCCTGCTGGATCTGGCCCTGTTTTGAAATCTCTTTTCCCAACACCAACAACTCTAGAATAGAGTCATAGACGATTCCGTACTGTGGAACAGCAGGGTCAGGAAAACTTTTTCAAAAGAGAATCAACTCTAAGCAAGGCACTCAGCTACAGAAATTTTTGCCACATTAATCCCCACATCACTACCACTTTCAGGGGTTGACACAAGCTCCATTTATTTGGAGCTTTTCACAGGTTTTCAGCCAATAATGAAGTTTCGTTACTGGTCCTGCAACATTTCTCCTAACATAAAAGATTATTCTAATTTGGGCAACAGCATCAAACAAAGCAGCAGTGGAAGAATTTTAAATATACCATTATACCAAAAGGCAAACACTGAACAAAGTGTCAGAATAGAGAAAACAGCAATGTGTAAACAAACAGCTTTGTGAAAGAGAGAGAATTTGTCCTCATCTCAGCTAAGGACAAAAAGCCTCACTGAAAATAAGCTTGTGAAATCAAGTAAGAAAAAAATCAGGAAACGCCAGAAGCACAGCTACATTGACAGCTTAAAAAGACTCTTGTCATGCCGATGCATTACCTTTTAGTATATGGGCATTTGCTCTATTTCTCCCGCAGGAATCTTGCCTCATGCAACGCACAGGACAGCGTGGCTGCAGGGAGGGACCAGATCGGCACAATATGGGAACCTACCGCCTCTGTTAGAGCCGCGTCATTTATAATTTGGGAGCTGCTGAGTGAGTGAGACAAAGGTTGGCATGATGGGAACAGACCCTCTTGCTACCTTTAAGGAAGCTAGGAATGCTACTCTGAAGAGCTGGAATTTAAGTCTGTGGAAAAGGCAGGGATAAATTAACACTCAAAAGGTGATCACCCACATGATCTAATCCTCATTATCTGAGCACTCAGCTGGAAACCTAGAAGCCAGATTTGCAGTACTGCTCTGCTCATGAACACACATAGTTAAAGTGCTCCAAAAAGAGCCAAAACTGATGTCCCTCAAATTGGCACTCGAAATTAGCAGGGACTCTACCTTGTTTTTGTGTGCCTCAGTTTCCTCCCTCTACGGTGGCATAACACCATCCCATCACCTTGCTGCAATTTTCTGAAGATGAATTGTTCCAAAGCACTATATCACCAGAGAAAAGTTCACAGAAAAACCGTACTTTTGTCTTCAGGGAATGCTTGAAATAGCACACAGGCAATACAGCAGGAACAATACATTCAACAATGAAGAGGAAAAAAACCTAAATAGCTGTTCATTAGCAGCTGTGATGCTCAAGTACAATCTATCCCACGACACTATCCATCCTGTGAATTGGATAAAGTGAGACTTGGTGGCACAAGACAGTCTTTAATTTATATGATCGTACTATGTCATTATGCATTTTCACGCAGGAACTGCACAGTATATCCTACAGATTTCTATCATCCAGCTTAACTGAAACAATGATAACAAGTACAGACTAAAAGAGGCCTTGATGAGACCAGGGTAAGCAGATAGATAAGATAAAAAAGGCCTGAAAAAGCCCTCTGATTATCTGTAGTCCTAACTAGAGCAGCATTTGATGTATTATAGAAAGTTCTGATAAAGAATGTATGTTAGTGCAAAAGCTAAAAACATTTCCTGCACCAAACAGGCGCCAAATATCAGTGATACTATTTAAAGGACCATAGCTGACCAATGTGACATCATGCCTAGTATTTAAAAGATATGTAAGAATTTCATTGCTATTCTGCTTATCAACTGTTTTCACTCAACTGATCATTCAACTAATAGAAAAATAAAAGTGGTTTTGTTTTTATTTCTCTTAAACCAAGGGCATATTTGCTTGGTAAACAAAGGCAGATGAATACATTCCTACATTCTTCCCAGCTGCTGAGCTCCCCCGAGACCTTGGAGGTACACTGTATAGAGGAAAAATTGCAATATACACCAAACTCCCAAAACTCAACAGCAGACAGTCGTCCTCTACGCAGAGTGGCACAAAAGGTGACTCAGGGTGTCACTCCCAAATAGCTGCTGACTGCAGGGGAGCTGTGTGACTCCAAGCACAGGGACATGCCCTACAGCTGAAAACACACTGCTTCCTTTCCAGGCTTCGAAGGGAAGATGGCAGCCCCAAACAGCCTCCAGAAAAAGGAGTTCAGAAGTTATTATTGCTCCACCTGCTGCTGGAAGCTATGGCATCCCCCACACAGCTGGTAGTAGGTGTGTGCTCATCTATGTCACTGAAAAGTTGGCCCAGTTTATTCAAACTATCACAGAGGTGAGGTTTGTCTGAGTACTCACTGCAGGTTATCAGGTATGCAGGGCCACGTGCAAAGGGAAATCCAAGCTGCTTGTGCAGGAAGAACAGTAATTTCTTAACCTACTCCAGTTTAATGACAGGATTTCTGTGATTGATCTTGGCTCTGTTACGGTTATGGGACGGGGAGGAGGAAAGATGGTGACAACCTACCGGGAGCCGATTCTTCCCATGACTGCCACAGCCCTAATCCTTGTCTGCCTTCTGCTCTCCAAGGCTGTTCTCTTCCCCTGCTAGCTCTTTGCTCCTGCCCTATATCCCTTTGATTTCCCAGTCCCTATACTCACTCTGCCCATTTCTCACCCATCTTTCAATCTTTTTTTTATCACACCTTGCTTTCACTGTCAGCACTCTGATTCCCCGCTCCCATGCTTCGACCTCTGCTCAGCCAGGTGCAGGTCCCCCCTCACTCCGACTCTGTCAATCCCCATCTACTCTAGTCTTCCCATCCCTTGGGAGTCCTGATCTCAACCTTCCTTTCCTCTCTGCTCCAGGTTTTGTTCCCCCTAGGTTTGCATTATCTTGAAAGAATGGTGCGTGCAGAGTTTTACCAGCGTTGGTGCCACAAAGCAAGCTCAACAGAAGCATTGGTTTGTTTTTTGTTGTTTTTAGCAGGTGAGATTTGTAAGTGAACGGTTTAGAATGGGGTGGAAACTCCAGCCTGTTTTCTCAGGGTGGAAACCTCCTCCCTAGATTTCAAATTCCTTTCAATTATAGATACACTAAATGCTTGCATGTTTAAAAAAAACCAAACCCAACAACAAAACCCACAAAACATGTGGTCATCAGAATTTAACACAAAAAAGTGATTTGGCTGACATTAAAAAAAATCAGCTGAAGTAGAAAACACAGCATGGAAAGCTTCAGCCCAGAGCTCAAGTCTGGCAGTGTTACAAAGCAACAGAAACAGCGTCTGATGAGATTTGACAGGCAGCTTTAATCAAAACTGTAATACCAACCTCACCTAGGACAAATGCATAAAGGAAAGAGTATGATGCCACCAAGTAAATACTTGCAGTAACTGCAGATTTAATTAAAAATCAATGATTAAGCAGGAAAAAAAATGAATATTTATGAGTTATTATTACTCACTGGAGAACTATTCACTATAGTTTCACTTCTTATTTTTAGCAAAAATATCAGTTGATCAAGATTATAAAAAAACTATCAGTCTGGCTGTCAAGTTTTATCAGATGATGATATGGATAATAAAGTCAAAATTAAGCCACAATCTATTTAGTTTCAGGACTAACAAGTAAATTGTTTATGATGCTTCATGGTTAGCTGAGTAAGATCTGGGCATACCAAAATGTTATGCCCATTAAAGAGCTTATCCAAATGCTGATAGGCAAGCATAATAATCCATCCCCCATCTATTGTGAAAAACTAAGAGAAAAAAAAAATAAATCAAGGTTATCAGCAAAACACTATCTTCTGCTACTGTCAAATAAAGGTAAGCTTGACTTTGGAGAGATGTTAAAGCTTGCTATTGGTGAAGGATTTTTAACAAAACACATGCAAGACTATAAAAAAAGCAGTCAATTTCTCTGGGAAAACGAGTCGGGTATTTCAATTTACTGGGCGCAATCAGGAAGCCTTTCATCTAGATACCAGCTATAATGCAGGAAAGTGCTAAGCCAGTTCCACAGACTGCTTTCCTACTGTGCATTTTAACTGAGGGAAAAAGAGCAGGAGGCAGTTAACTGTAACATAGATGGCATGAATAACTTCTCACAGTATCAAGTTATCTGGCAGGAAAATTCTTTGAGGTGTATGACCTGATCCCTAGCCCTGTGCAGTCTATTCAACAGTCATTTTTCAGTCATCTCTTTGCTATTTGTACCGGGACCATCTATCCATTTTACTTGTGGATGATTTATTCAATCTCTGCGACCACTGAAACTTTGCCTTCTGCTATCCCAGCATGAAAATGTATTACTTTTATTTGGAAAGAAATGAGTGCTCAGGTCTCATCATGTTCCTTACGTTCCAGGTGCTCACCTTGTACTTGGGTTTTCTGTGGCTTATCAGTAAATGCTAATAACGGTGACCTGGATCGCTGTATAACAGGCAAGGTTGGGTCACTGAATGTTATGGTATCCTTTCCACCTGGAACAATCAAAATGTTAGAACCATTAATTCACCAATTGCATCCATTGTGCACGAATGATATTCAAACATACCCTACAATTTTTTTGCCATGTTATTGAAAAGTACAGAACAGCAAAAGCATCTCAAATGATCCTCCTACAGCACAGAAAAAAATACTCCGTACTGGAGCTGGAATATGCAAGTCAAATATAGAAAAGGTGTATATTTTTATCCGCAGTACTGAGTAAAGGACCGATTTTGAAAGAAGACCAGATGCTACACACAGCAAATTGTATTAGCAATTAGCATTCGATTCAATATATTAATAATCAGATCATACCAAAAGTTTTATGAAGAGTAATGGATCATTTGCATGCTATTACCAGCAAGTGTTCAGCACTGACTCTCCGCTCTCTATTACTCTGCCTCAATGATGAACCTGCTTGTATCACACGTGTAGTTTTACACTACAGACTCACAGACATTATCCTACAAAAAATATTAAAAGGTTAGAATAACTAAGAACTGAGGGAGCAAACAAGTACACATTGCTGGGGAACAGGAGGGATTTTGATCTGAAAATTCCAAAAATATTTCTGAGCATTTTCGTTTTAAACCAAATGGAAAAGGGCAATTTTCCAGCTCTTTTGCAGACAAAATAATGCAAGAAACTCTTCAGCTGAGGACTCTGCCGTAGATGCCTAGTCTTTACATATTCTAGCAATACAGAGAGCAACACCTGCAGATCCTTTAGGAAGTCCTCCACTATTCAGCATGCTCATGTTTTCAGTGACTGACACTACCTTAAACCTAGAGGGGAAATGGCAGGAAATGTGCAAGATCAGCTAAGCGTGGTGTTTGTGTGGCCTCCAGAACAACTGCCAACCGATAAGTAATGGCTGGGGAGGCGGCGAGGTACTGCTCTATTTATCTCCATAAGAACCGACACTTAGGTAACAACCACTTCTCCCCTCTAAATCTGTTTGTTCGTTTCACCTTAAGGCAACATCCTAAATCTAATCACCCATCCAAGACAAAGACTTTCAAAGAGAGCACCAGGTCAGGAGACACCCGGAATAAATCCAGCTTTGAGAAAGTTCTGGTTCCTACTAAGAAATAATGAAAGTCAAGCTGCTCCCATGGAGTTGAACTGGACTACCCCAATCCGTAACTACTTTTGAAAGCACTGGCTGTAAATACCTTGATCCTGAAGGTATTAATGAAATTTTTCTATCCTTAACACATTGGGGTATAATATACTGCAGCAATATGAATGCAATTAATGCTTTTGAAACATGGATCTTGTCAAGCTTTGATCACCCTATCAAGTAGGCATCAGAATTCTGCCTTCATCATAGTAAGTAATAAAAAATAATATTAACTAACAGTGGAGAACCCCGCACTCCAGTGTAAGGCAAAATTAATTAAAATGAAAAGAAAAAAAAACAAAACAAAACAAATCCAATGGCTATTTCAAAATGCAAAAGCCCCTGGATGAATACACTTTCCCATAACAGTGAAGGAATTTTGAGTTGGAAGAACTAAATCATACAGGGAACTAGTAGTATGAAAACATACAATAGATATTCATACACAGTCAAAAGTAGCCACATATCCCAAAAGATACAAAAGAATCCAACAGAGGAAGTAAAATTCAAAAAGATTACGAATAAAAAAAACTGGGGGGAGGCTTTAACAGGAAAGTAGAAAGCAGAGTCTTTTTCTTTTTTTAATAAAAAAAAGTAAAGCCTGGCTAAAGTCCCTGAAGATTGCAAGACAAGCTTCAAAAAAGAAACTTCTTGACTTCCAGCCAACATTTACACAGCAAATATATTTACTTTCACATTTTTCTCTGAAAACCAACTTAGTTACAGAAAATAAAGCTAAGCTCAGTATTGACACATTTAAGCAACAGATGTGGCCCAAAGAGTCCGATGCATATTTATTTATTAACAGTGACTCACACCCATTCATGAAGGAGGGACACGGGGGTACTGCTGCACTATATTCTGTGAATTGTGATGGGAAGTTGGATTACACAGAGGGAATTTCAATTAGCTGCCGTGTAAGCTCAATTTCATAACTTATATAGCTTTGTGTTCCTCTATTTAATGAGTTTTTCAAGGACTTTATAGATCTCAAAATAAGTAGATAAGTAAGTTTTCAGTAGTATCAAATTCCCAGGGTTGGGTATCCTCTTATAACCTCTGCTGCACCCTACACCGCTGTCACTGGCTATACCCAGAGCAGCTGCTGAGCCCGTTAATTCTACCTTGCCTCTGCTCCACGCCGATTACTGCAGAGCAAAAGGCAGCACTGAAACTTTCTTATCATCCCAGACAGAAAAAGGCTGAGTCACGGTTGCCTCTTTTCTTAGGCTTGTTTTCAGTGGAAATCTGGAATTTTCAAGAAATTGTTAGATTTTAAAAAATATAGAATTATTTATCTGAATGTCTAGTGAGATCAAAGTGTGAGAGGAATTAGGTGGCATTTACTATGTACTATTACCAAATACACGTGACATATTATGCATGCATATTTGAACCACAATGTACCTAAGACAAAGCAAAGAAATAAATGCTTCTGTGAACATCACTGTCGGGTTTAACCTGGCTGGCAGCTAAATCAAGCACACAGCTGTTTGTTCACTGCCCCCCACCCAGTGGGATGGGGGAGACTATTGAAAAGAAAAAGGTAAAACTCATGGATTGAGATAAAGACAGTTTAATAGGACAGAAAAGGAAGATAATAAATAATAATAATAATAATAATAATATAAACAAGTGGTGCACAGCACAATTGCTCACCACCCAAAGCCGATGCTCAGCTAGTTCCTGAGCTGCCCCACCTCCTGGCCAACCCCCAGCTATATACAGAGCATGACATCACATGGTATGGAATATCCCTTTGGCCAGTTTGGGTCAGCTGTCCTGGCTGCGTCCCCTCCCAGATTCTTGGGCATCCCCCACCTTCTCATTGGCAGGGCAGTATGAGAAGCTGAGAAGTCCTTGACTGCTTGGCAACAACTAGAAACATCAGTGTGTTATCAACATTAGTCTCATCCTAAATCCAAAACACAGCACTGTACCTGCTACTAGGAGGAAAATTAACTCTATCCCAGCTGAAACCAGGACAATCACATTCTCTGCTTCCTTCTCAAAGCAAGCAGACTCAGAAAAAGAAAATCAGAACCAAATCTATGCCTAAGCTTGCTTTCTTTTCAGCAATGAACCTCACAAGAGATTCTTTTAATTAAAGCCCATTTTCCAAACAGGGGAAGCTAAAGTTTGTGGTAGGCAGAACCTCTACAGAAGATGAACTATGCTACTAGTTTCACCATTTCAAAAATTAAGTACGCACTTCCTCTTGATTAGCTTCCCCACAGCTCATTCATGCATTGCTCAAAAAGCAGATGACAAATATGCCACCTAACAAAAAATTAGAAGCGGTCAAGCTCTTTCTTCAGTAGGATAAAGTTTATTAACATCATTTATTAACATCATTTGGAATGTATTAATATCCTAGTGACATCGGATGTTATAAATGCTATATGGACAATGATGTCTAAGTAGGAACATTAACTTCAGATTAAAAACCTGCAATTTATAACGTGTGTTTCTTTGAGTGCTAGACTGAACATCAGCTTTCATCTGCGTATTTTTTCCAATGACAAAAAGTTCAACTCTCAGCCAAATAATAATTTTTTCTCTCTGGATCTTGGACTGACTAGATGAGATACTCGCCATGTTCTGCCCCTCACCTGAGCCAACATTCAGCTGCAGAGTCCACTGTGGTAGTTCCCACACTATTTGCTACACGCTGCTGCTTTATGGAGTGGAAGTTTTCCATGCTCTGAAAAGACAATTGGTGACCCACCAGGTGTTGCAAGGCTCTTTCTGACCACCTTGGGACTAAGAGAGCCCTTGGAAACAAAAGTGGACACTTGATTTAAAGGGCAAGAAGCACATCAACAAACCTTGGGGCTCAAGAGAACTTGCAATCCAGTGTAAAATTCCTTTACAACTATTTAAGATCATCCTTTCTGACTATTTTCCTCAATTTGAAGGAACTGTCTTGTAAAGCAGCCTCTATTCTCTTGTTCTCATCTAACTCAGTTGACTGAACAATTAATCTGCCGGACATAAAAATGTTCAGATAACATTTTCGTTTATTTACATGCAGTGACAATATTTAACGTACTGCTAAAATCAGTTACTAAAAAATATACGTTAAGCAGAACCTACTCCCAAATCCCACTGAGACATTGTAGCTCAGGCCTTCAGGCAGCAAAAGAAAGGAAGGAAAGAGACAGTTGTTATTGTATAAACATTAATTTGATGTCTTACCTACACAGACCAACAATGGTGCAAGAAGTTCCCACTGTTCCAGTTTTTTAAATACATTTTATAAGGATTAGAAATGCTGTATTTATTAGTGTATGAATTCCATGGAACATAATTTTGGGAAAAAAACAAAACAAACAAACAAAAACCCAAAAACCCCACAACCCCAAACAAAACCCACCCAAAACCCTGCGGTACTGTAAACTAGTGAGTTTATGATACACGTTTGTACTAAGGTACAAAACTGCATTAGCGGGGTCTTAGACAAATATTTTACTTTCATCTTTTGGAGAATGTGGGGAAGGACAAGCGCACTAAGTATACTATGCATGTTAGGTGACTAAGTGAAGAATAATCCATGGAAACAAATTTGGGACCTCAGTTCTGGAAAGCGTCAAGAAGAGAGCCAGTTCCAGAGAGGTGACTGAGAATGCCTACAACAGGCAAGCTAAAGTGGAAACGCACCACATCAGGCCAAAGGGTTGATTGAACAGCATAGGTTTGTCACAAGGTCTCTTCAGCTCTGTCAAATGTTTTCTTCTAGATGGAAAGGTCAGGTGCAAAAAACACAGAGCCAAAAAACTAGAAGCCTAAACCACACTACCTCCCACCCCCAGTAGCACCGACAGGAAGCCGTAAACAACAAAGCCTAATGATGCAAACACCAACAATGGAGAAGCATAATTTACAGTGGTTAAAGAAGACACAATTAGGTGTAATGGGAAGAAAAGAAGCAAAAAGTAAATGTAAATTAAATATTGCACATTTTCCTAACAGCGAGGTCTATTAGGAAGCAGATTAATCTCCCATTACTTGAGTAATTCAAAACCAAATACAATACTTAAGATGCTACAGGGAATAAGCCTGTTCTGGAGAGATGGACTAGAAAATTTAAGATCATTTACATTTCCAATTTCTCAGAGTTTATGATTCTACAGAAAAACATTAAAAATACAGCAATAAAATCAATGGAAGTTCCAAAAAGTACAAAATTAATACATACATTTGTTAAAAAACCATAATGGCCAATATCCTGTGTATCATTTTATACAACTGTTTAAATAAAATAGTTCCCTTTTTTTTGCCTACAGACTATAGAGACAATTTCCAGTATTTAAAACTTTTTTTTTCCAGTATACATATTTGACTTATAGTTTAAAGAGTCTAGTGTTTTTTGGTATCAACTTAACATTTATTACATGTTTCCAATTTTGCAAATGTGCTGAACAGCACATAAGCAAAATAACTGTCATTAAAAAAATTATAGCCAAGCTTTTCTTAAATGCAAATATACACTTGAAAACTAAATAATGGAAGCTGTTCTCTTGAATTTTTACTAACCTGGAAGACTCCACAAGCCAGCAATTTCCAAAGTTCTTAATTTCTTTTCTAGTTCTGCCACTCGATTACCTAGAATTCTTTGGAAAAAGAAAACAAAAACAAAAGCCAGCGATAGTCAGCTGAGATGACATGCCTTGTTATACTCAGGTAACCAAAGCCCAATTGCTTACATGACTACATTTGAATTTTTAACTAGTACAGTAACCCTGTATACAGTCATCTCTTTTCATTAATGGCAATGGACAACCTCCCCCAGAGTTAAAATAAAGGGAAATATAGTTGTCTAATCTATCCCATAGTTTGGTTGTTTGTTTTGTTTTTTTTAAATTCTAAGATGTACTGGACATTCAGTCTTTGCCATTTGCTAAAGACAAAGAATAGCAACTCTATTTCTTTGCCTGCGAACATTTCTTCGCAGTTACTTTTACTTTCTCTACAGCTAAAAACTAGAAGGTAAAAGCTATGCAGACAAAATATGGAAAACTCACGATAACATCTAGATTGATTTTGAAGTTCTAAGACACAATTTTGGCCTACTCCTTTATTCACAGAAATTTCTCTATCACTAAGATTGCTTAAAATGGCAAGGAGTATCTCTTCTACTACATATTTTCTTTTAGTGCTGAACTCCATTTTCTACTTTACTCAAAAGCTTCAAGCTCTTTAGTGCCTTTATCACCCACTCTTAGTTTCCACTGCATTTCTTGGGTCATCTCTTCTTTTGTATCCAATTCCTACACAAATACTATTTGCAGTTAGCTCTCCTGCAGGATTTAACTTTTAGTCTTAATTCTCTCCCCAGATCAAATGAGAGATTTCTATCTTGCAAAGAAAGCTCTTTTTTTTCCAATGAATTTTTGAAAGTGTTTCTCTCACAGGCACAGCAAGTCTCCTAGAGTCAGAAGTCTTTAAATAAATCCCAAACAATACTCAATAGAGTGAGAAACCTAGACGAGGCAGCAATTCTAAACATAACAGCAGAGATAATGGACAGCAAGTTTTACTCATCAAATTACAGCAACAGGGTAAGTCAGTTAAATTTGAACTGAATGCTGAGAAGCAGCATATCATAACACAGCAAGGCAATAGTATCTTCCCGTGCTCACCAGAGCTGTGCAATACTGCACTGCGTGCTCTCCACCGAGGGTTTTACGCTGCAGACATTTGAGCATACTGGGAATGTCATTACTGACAAGATGGCTGGGAAGGACATGAAGAATAGCAAATATCGAAGGGCTAGAAAAATTGATTAACAAGGACTAAGTATTTTTGAAATCTCTACTGTGAGGGCTCTGCAATGACACAATAAAAGCCTGTAAGTATTTTAAAGATTGCAAAAATACTGAGATGAGAGAAAGAATGTAAAAGAGAAAGAGAAAGCTTACAATAAATATGAAAGCAAGCATTGAAAGGTACAGGGGTATATATCAACTAAAAAGCAAACAGTCCATCACATTTACAAGCAGAGAAGAGAAGGCATTTGGGAGCAGTTATGTTTATTTCCCCATTGAAACTCAGTAATCAAATAGGTTACCAAGGTTATGATGGATCTATTACTGTCTTCTCCAATTACAATCAAAATTGTTCAAGTCTAGATTTCGCTTTCAGAATGCTTCCGTCTGGTATGAGAGACTAAGCCTTAATAACTCTATTTTCATATCCCAGTGCATGGCCCAACATCCAGCATCTACGTTCTGCAGTACAAAGCAACAGGTGACGGGGAAAGGCACAGAGCAACTTGCAAGAAGCTCTACCTTGCGCAGAGGGAGCCTGCTCCCATCTCCCTAAGGCCCCACCAAGGGTCAGCTGAAGGACGTGGAGTTCCCCTGGCTTAGAGAGGCATGCAACAGCCAGAGATGATGCAAGACTTCTTCCACTTCATGTTAGCTCAGCAAAGGAGCTGATAGAACAACCTTGATTTGGCTAATGATTGTCACAACAATTGGGTTACAAGTTTAGCACTTCTGCCAGGAAAAGAAAAAAAAGCCTTATTATTTTCATCAGTAGTTCACCTGTAGTTCCAGAGCAGAAAAGGGGGGAAAGATACTGCCCTCCCTGTGGGCTAGCTGTATCGCAGAGGGAAACTCAACCCTCAGCATCAAGTTCAGTTATTGCTACTGCTCTTGCTATTCAGACAATGGCACCAAAGTCACTTTTCTCTTGCTTCTCTTAAATTTTATAATTCATTATCAATGCTACCACACTATTTCTAAAGGCTTTGGAGCAAATATATCCTGATAATTCCTACTGGATCCTCAGAAGAGGTACTGAGCTATTTTTTAACCTTTATTCCAAGTTCTCACACAGAAGGATCGTTCTGCAGCTCTGAAAATTGGTTGGCAAAAAAAAAAAAAAAAAAGAGGACAATACTTAACCCTGCTCCTTTCATTCAGGAAGGGAGGAAAAATTGTAAAGTGATGAGTAGGATTCTAGTTTGCTTCAAACCACGTTATCTGAAGACAGGCATGGGAGAAATGAACCCTACATAAAGCTGCAAGTTCTTATAAAAACATTTGTTGAAAAATAAATGTGTAAGCAATCCTGAATGCGTGGTTTATCCCATTCCTTCCTTTCCCCCATGACCTCCAGATAATTTGCCACCTCTGTATGTGCTGTAGGAACACTGAGCTGTTGTGGCCTGGATCAGTAGGTATTTTTAAAGGGGCTGCACAGGTTGGTAGCATCAAAATTCCCTAATCTAATTTTTTATCTTAGCCATAGTGGAGCAGATCCTTTGACAAAAACAGAAGGATCATGGTCATGGACAAAGGTGCCGACAGTTATTTCCACTGTCCTCTGGTCATGTGTCTAATGCAACAAGGGAGTTAGTCTAAACCTCCCTCCAGGATAAGGTTTTACAGAAATCTGTTGTTCATGTAACAGCAGCAATACTTTCACCTGAATTTAGAAGCTCCCTTCTGGCTCTCCCATGCTTCCCAACATACATGGCCATAATCTGAAGGGAGCTGTGCTGACTTACAGCACCTGAGCTCCATTCACATCACTTTCCATCTAGCTCTTGCTACAGAAGACATATACCCTCATACAGATACAGCCACCCAAATGGCTGTAAATAGGGTTTGTCACGGTCATGTATCTAGTTCTATACGTCACATGGAAACATTTACTCAGACTGACACATTCCTTTTTATAATTCTGGTCATGACTGAGCTTGCCCAAGTTAGAAATGTTAAAATTAGTGCAACATGTCTAAGCAGCAGAGCAGCTTCTACATTGATCTGGCTTGCATGGGTGCTGGCAATTTCAGGAACAAATTGCACTAGAAAGAACATCTAATAAACGGTTTATTGCTGGCAGAAGAAAAAGAATATTTTTATCCACATGCTAGGCAGGGTTAGAACTGTTTATTTTTGTATTTATGTAACTATTTAATCTTGCAACACATTACTGCATACAGAATTCATTTACAACTGCCTTTTCAAATTAAGCTAATGTGCTTGCGAGGGAAAACATAGGACGTTACTTAAACTTAGCAGTAGTAGCTACCAATCACCTAGGGAAAATGACCTGTTTTTTTCCCAAACAACTATTTTTTTTTTTCCTTCCCAAACAACTAACTTTTTTTTTTTCTTAAAAGTGGTGCTAAAAAAAAAAAAGGCTGGATTTAGCCTACTTGTTCCTAGGCATATACTCCCACAGCTCTTTTTATCATGCCACAGATTTAGAAAAGCAGCAATAATAATAGTGTGCCAGTTCCAAGAGCAAGTGGCAACGGATGTTTTTAACAACATTGTAACAGCAGCAAGCCAACTTCAACAGCCCATCCAAATTCTAATCTATGTAGAAAAAATCCACTGTCTTGTTATTGCTTCAGTTAATCAGAAAGCAAATCTACCATTCTGCTATTGTAAACTTATATAGCCATATCTCAATCTTCAAGCAATAAAAGAGGTTTTGACTTTGGAGTAAGTTACCTGTTTGGAGAAAAATAAGTTCACATGGTCTGAAAAGTCTCATTTACTGATAATCGAATCACTAAATGTCAATTAACTATCAAATGTCAAAAGCAGAACTTACTCCCTGAATGAAACCAGTGCAAAATCTCACATTCTTTATGCAACAAATCTCACTTTGTTCAGACAACAATCTCAAAGAGGAACTGTGTCCTTCAAACATGCTCTTTGTGCAGGTAAAGCCACGCAAACAGGACAGAGGGGTGAAGGAGAAGACTTTTCTACCTTCTGATTTACATAGAACCTTTTGTCATTACAATTCTCTATAGCCCCATATCCTTCTCAACTTCCTACTTTAAACAGAGAAATGTCTTCAACAAAGAATGCACCTTCTACTCCATACCAGTTTAGGGACCTGTCCCTTTTACTTGTGCACAGACCTCACTCTCACCTCTAACCTGCTCCGACAGGTGGGCAATTTCTTCCCCATTTTCAGAAGTCAGCAGTCTTCACTTGTAACTTTTTACATGGCAAATAAACACCACCCCAAATAACCCGCTACTGTATCTCAAATAAAGGATCTTTCCCCCTGATGTCCTACCTGCATTTCCCTTTTTCACTTTAATGCTTTTGTGTCTTAGGTGTTTCTACTTGAAGTAGTTCCCACTCCTCCTAGCTCCTTAAAAGCTTCTTTAATCCAACTAAAGCCAAAAGTGACAAAAAGAATGAGCACACCAGATAGGAGTGTTGCTGAGGCTCTTCACCCAACTTGCCCAGGATTTTTCTTTCTTTTTCTTCCCCTGAAGCATCTGAAACTGAACACAACACTACAGCTCTGAGCACGCTCCTGACCTGGGAGAGATGTGGACTGTTACCTCCCTCTAAGACCTGATCTTCTATTGGGCATAGCATACTAGCTTGAGCACACATCCCATCTCTATTCCCGTGGCTGTATGACGAATAGAACAGCTGGGCACACAGATAAAAGAATCATATCTCCTCGTGAAGGTTTATCTCAAGAAACCTCATACTCAATAGTTGAAAGCAGAGACAGTGGTATCAGAAAGTAAAGCCATTGTTGCAATGATACATTTGAGAGATGCAAGAGACTGCACGTGATCAGAGAGATACACAAAATTAAGAAAGATGTTTGCTATAGTTATTGGCAAGAGTATGCAAACTAGAACACCAGGTAATTGTAGAGTATCAGGATGTAAAAGGCAAAGATTGTATATACCTGGAATAACAAAAGCTGTTCTGTGGATGTTTTCCTTCTGATGTTACAGTAGCAGTAAGAAGGGAGTAAGCAGGAGTTAGCCCTTCATTAGCACTGCTCAGTGCAGGAACTCCTCTTCCATTACATGACACACTTACAGACATGCATTGACTGAGCTGCCATCAGTTCGATCTGGGCTACATTTTCACCACTTTAGTCTCCCTGTAGCTGATTAGGTATTTGCTTTCTCAAGAGTATTAAGAGTGGCTATAAACTGCTCCTCCACTTCTGTTGCCACATCACTAAGAATTATGCAATGGAGTCTGCCTAGTATCAGAGTTATCAATTTTCAAAATGAATCATCTATTCTAGTGCAATACAGTTTACTTCAGTACTACTCCTTCCTTTCATGAAAGATGTCTGCCTGTTTCTGGCATCTGGTCCTGATGTGCTTTTGAGAAGCCTGAATAACCTCTGATTACCAGTAGTGACTCAGTGTTTAAACAAAAAAAAAAAAANCTGAGCACAGAATCAAGGAACACTTCCTAGCTCTGATTTTCATACACTGTATAAGGACAATAATATCAGAATGTCAGAAAACGTGTCGAAAATGATTATATTCTGCCATGATAGGAGCTGTGCAAGGCACAAAGAATTCCACTGATGAGTAGAACAGCTAAGAGTAAACAAATTCTCCTTGAAAGTTCAGTTCAGATTTTTAAAAAAAATCATATAGTAGCAATCCAACTGTCTTTATCTCCTACAACTTTTGATAAAGTAACTATAGGAGCAACAGCTATCATTTTTATAACATGTAGGCTGCTAGCCTGTGACAAATGTTACAATAAATCTTTTCAGATCCTTTCCTAGGTGCAACATTTACTATTCCCACCAGTGTTCATCAGCAAATTCCTACAATAACAACCAATTATGAAATGTCTTCTCCTCCAGTTCAAGGGTGTCCTTCCTCTTGGCAGCTGTTCTTTAGCCCTCCCTACAACCTGCTAGAAGTCCCCCTGTGTTATTATGGTTTGTCTTAAACCTGAGCAGTGAACCAATCCTTGCCTAGCAGAGGCAGGCAGGTCTCTGTCAATCCTACACTTTACTCTGAAAATGTCATTTTTCTGTAAACACATATCTGATATTAAAAACTAAAGAACCGACCAGTTAACAATGACAATTAACTTTCTGTGAAAATGGACCTTCATTTCCCTGAAACTCCTCCAAAATTATGACTTTTCCATAGCTTGGTAAGTTCTATTTTACTTAGAAGTCATGCCACCTACTTGTTGGTTTGCCTTTGGTGTTGTATGACCATGTTTTTTTCATGGATAGTTTCCAGCAACGCAGTGGCCAGTGATTTGAGATCTGAAATGGACTGTGGTGTGGCTGGTAGGCTACATCCATGATCCTCCGACAACAATTCCTGGACTATAATGTTAAAAACACAAATGAGTTTCCGCTTCTCGTGCACAGAGATGTGACACAAACATTTACTTAGCATTAAAGAATGAATATTTATTTTTTCCTTCAATTAACAAAGCCAAAAGACCAAAAACATAATCTCTAGCTGGGATAAAGACAGTGGATTTTTAAGCTGATAGTTATTCCACAGCAATTGCCAGAACAAGTATAGGCAGATACATCTTATGTTAACTTAATTCTGCTTTTGGAAAATTGTTTTTGTTCAGAAAGAAACAAACTCATTCTTCTACAGGCCTACAGATTGGTAAAAATCAGTCATTTCTCCCCCACTTACATTAAAACATAAGCCCACGAGGAAGCTTTTACATTACTTTTTAGAGTTATTATATCCTTCAGGTTATTTAAGATTGATGTGAAAATACAGTCACCCATGAACTCTTCCTCTGCAGCTCAGAGCCTGTACCTCTCAACCACATCAGGAAGTTTAGTAGTATCATTAACTTCTGTAACTAGAATCTGGCTCTGCCTCTTTATATATACATATATGTATGCAAGTACATGGAGAAGAGGACAGAAGAGAAGTCAAAAACAGAAAAGCGAGTTTCAACCTACCATGACAAATACCACTGATCTCCTGCGTGTGTATGAATACACCAACACCTAAACAGTAGGGTGCCAGGTATAGTTTGGCTCAAAGAATTGTCTCTTCCCCTTTCTTTCCTAATCTTGATGTTTTCTTTGAAGGGGAGAAAAGACATTACTCCATTTCGCTACCCATGAAGAAACATGAGACAAAAGGATTTCTTGCAAAACATCTGAATGTAAAAGCTTCCAAGAACAGTACCAGAAAACCCGACTTAGGGCCCCTCCTCTACCACCCAGTCTATTTTTCATTGGAATACGAATTGGGATCACCATTGTTAGCAGAGCAGAGATGAACAAAGAAGTGATTTGTCAGGGTCAAAGTTGCAGAGAGGTTTAGAGAGTAAAAAAAGTATTTGATAAAACTTCTGGAGAGAGAATGAATGGCAGAAGAGCAACAAAAAGAGAAAAGGACAACTGAGAAAAGGACAAAAATAAACACATAATAATAAACAGGAAAGAGAAGAAAGATTTTGGTTTGGTTAGTGAGGAAAGGGTTACTGAAATTAAGAGGTAAGATGGAAGGAATTCAATGAGATATGCAACACCATGCTGCATTTATGTAATACCTTGCTTTGCAGACAGGACTCCAGTCAGAGCACTGCTACTGGATCTACTATGAGTCTTTGAATTTTTTCGTCTCTCTAGTGCATTCTAAGGAAACAACAAATAACTTATTTAGAAGACCAGCAGCCAACAAATCCTTTCTCTAGGAGTAAAGAATCTGGAACTTTGGATTTTGGTATCAGAACCACTCCGCAGGGCCTGGTGCTTATACCCATAGTAACCTATGGGCGTGTGACTCCTCTGGAGTATTATTCTCCAACCAAAACGGTCTTTGCAATGTTACGAAGGCTCATTCTGTCTTATTGCAATCACTTTGTTGTAGCAACTCCCACCCACTCCCCCAATGCATTTTTTTAGACTTGTCTATTTTTTAATAATCTGCTGAGTGCCAGTGAAGATACTGCAGTATCCTGCAGAGAACAAAATCAGACTTTTCCCAGCATTTCTTTGGATAGGCTTCACAGGGAAAGCTCAACCTTCTTTATCAGAGTTTCTAGAAGCCATTTAAGTAGCAAATACTAACTTTCAGGAATTAGCAGCAGAATGATCCTGCTGCAGAAGTCCATCTCTTCCAAAACAGTCCTGTGAAACCCACCAGACAACCACAATGCTCAGTTCTCACCAATAAACTCACACTCCAAGAGACCCAAGTCGTAAGTGTGAACAGACACTGAAATAAACTTGGTATTTTGAAGAGCTTTGCTCATGCACAAACATCAATTAGTGCTGTGACTGCTTCATAGTGACTTAAATGGCTAAGAAGTCCTACTGACAGCCCTAAGACAACCGTTCTCATGCCTTGACAAGCAGACCTCCCCGCCCACACCCCAAAATCACTTGCAGAAGAAAACAGAGTGTTTGACTTCAGGGAAGAGCAAGAATATTTTGCCCTCAGGATTCAGTCCTGAACGCTTCATGCAAAACAGCATTGTATCTTAATGTGGGAATGGAAGAACAATGAAGACAGCAATCATTAAGACATAGGAAGAAATAGTGCAGTCATTAGAGAACAGGGAGACAAGACCTGCTTGTGAGGGCCACGCAGTTGCAGTCATTCACCACACACTGCGTGACCTGCTGGAAGGCTGACCACCCCCCCACCCAGCAGGAGGAGGATACCCCCAAAGAACTAAAAAAAAAAAATAAAATAAAAGGTATTTAATTCATTTTTCAAAATACTCTTAAATGGGTATTACATCAGCTAAGAAGCCTACAAGGAAGACTGAGCATGTAGTATGTATATGTACTAATATTGTCAGAATGTTAATGGTAGATTTTAATGTGAACACACAGTTTTGTTCTTTAAATGCATATGAACATGAAAATGAACAATAACCTCCATGAAACATGAAGGACAGTTCAGATGATACACTGAGAGGATCTTACCTTATATTTAGTAATATTAGACTTAAGAAGGTTGACTTCCTCTTGAAGTTGTTTTAATCTCTCTTGAAGATACCTGAAAAAGAAATGTAATCCTTTACCTCATGTTACCTTCAAGTACTGCCTCAAGCTCCTCTTTACTATTTGGCATGTCCTCTCTTTGAACTACTGAGAGTTCTTTTCCCTCTGCAGTTCTGTGAGGGATAAAATAACAAAATCTTACTGCTCTTGACCTCATAAAACTTTAAGTAGGGAAACAAATTGCATCAGAAGAAGAGGCTGCCCTTCTGTTGGATTTGTCAATCATGCTGCACAACCATTTTATATCAGTCCTCAGGTTTTTGGGGAGGGAGGCTAAAAGGATATATATAATGTCTAGAGGAAATAGTCAGGAAGCATTTACTCATGTCCTCTGTACTTGAAGGTTTGCAAGATGGACACATGAAGATTTGTATATATGTCAACACAAGACTCAACTATGCAGAACTTTTGCAGTGCAATATCCATCACTCACATGGCACTTCTGATTAGCAATCACAAAGTAGAAAATTTAACAGTGTAGTTGAAAAATGGTATACAGTTAACTGAAACAGTACAGTTCTTCCTAATAGACTTTATGGACTTGGATTAGATGGCTATTTCCACATAGGAAAATATCTTTTTCATGTACACAGGGTTTATAAAATATCCTCTTTCATGTAGTGCAACTGCAACTGTATTAGGGTTTGTGACAATTTAACTATTTTAGAGAAAAAATGGTATCCCTGTCAGGGGAGCAGAGAGCTTAAATTGATACAGAACTCTGTAGGCCACACAAAACAGAGAAAAAACCCAACTAGAGTTGCTGGAAGTAATGCCTTTGGTAGTACCTGAAACATAAGCCTCTGTAAATGGAAAGTGTCTTACAAGAGCTATTTCACTTTAAGGTAATTGTTGACAGTAAGGGAGGTACCTGCAATGGCTCTGTCAGTGACTCCTCTCTGTTGTCCTTAGCAGAGATCATAAAACACATTCTTTTCCCAAGGAAGTGGCAAGAATATCTACACGGGTGATTTCACCAGCAACTTTTGTTGGCAAATCACTCCATGTTGACAACCCCTCCCTGTGGTGAGAATTATGTCCGGAACTATTAACTCAGAGTACTGAAAGTCCCTGTTTACAATCTAAGATTAGTGCATTACAGCTCACTATGAGTTTCTGAAGACACCGATTTTTAATATTCTTGCTTTTGGAGCCATACAGTGATGGGAATAAAAAGGTCTGCACTTCTCTTGCTTTTCCTTGTTTAGCTCTATTTGGGAATATCACTGACATCTCTGTAGCCAAATAAAATAATGGTAATTTCCTGCAGCCTAACTTTCTCAATACTATTTGATGGTTAGCTACAGTACAAACAAAACAGACAAAACAGATTACCAAATCTCTTAACTTTTATTCTTGGATATATTTTCTTTAAAGTTTTGTTGTGACTGACTTCCTGATGCTCCTGTTAAAGCAATACACTGCTTGTCCCAGGAAAACAGTAAGGTTTGCAATGCACTCACCTGTTCTCCATACATAGAGCATCTATGTCGATGATACGGTTCTCATGCCCTCCTAAGACATGATTAAGTTCTTGGTTTAGTCTGTCAGATTTATCTTGGTAAAAAGAGCGTTCCTCTTTCACATCCTGTAACTCATCCAGTGCAGCCTGAAGATCATATCTCAGAGTCTCAATCTAAGAAGAAAGGAGAGCTCTATGACTATTTTGAAGTTTAATCAAAAAATTACATAGTGCCCAAACTGAAAATAGCAACAAGCACTGCATGTCCAAATAGGATTGATTTTGGACAGTCAAAAGTCTTTCCAAAGCTCATAATCCCTCGTACTTTTACTCTATTTTGCTATGATTTCATTAATTTGAGGTTAAGTAACTTTAGCAGTTAAAACTTATTTTACAAAATTTCTAGAAAACAACTACAATGTAACAGCAAAGAAACATTAATCTCTACTGTAATTCTCCTACAAACACGGTAAACTGCTTTTAGCACATAATTTCTAGGACTCCAGGAATTAACTCAGCTGAATAAGAACTTGGCAAATTTGGAGGATGAAGAAGTTGTTCGTAAGGGGGAATTTACACTAATGATGGGACTTTCTGCAATGAAGTTCCACAGAATAGGAAGAACAACAACTTAGAAAAGGTCAGAATAAGCCAGCATGGAGGTGACAGGGTGAGCTTTGCTATTAAGCAAAAGGGTGGAGGAGTCCAGTATGAAAGATACTCAAGGACAAAGAGCTTCAAACTTCCAAGGAGAGGAAATGGAGAGTGTGAGAAAAGGCTGTAATGAGTTGAGAAGCCTCCACTGGCACCTCAGAAAACACCGATGAGCCAGGAAGGACAACCGAAGCCTATGTGAAAATAGGCCAGGTGATGAACAGAGAGAGCATGAGCTTGGGTACAGGGATACCAGAGAGAAACACATTGGAAGAAAACAAGTGCAGTCAACAGTCCTTCTGGTAAGCTAAACTAGTGCTACACTTGAGTGAAGACTGAAAAACAAGAAATACACACCTCCTCCTGGATCACAGAATGGCTCATTCAGGGCGGTAAGGAATAAGTGTGGGAACAACAGAGAACACAAATCCCCAAAATTGTCCAGAAAGCTATGTACTGGTATTAGGGAGAGTCTGATGAATTGGATGCTGTATAATACGTAGTATTATAATACATATAATAGTATATAATACATAGTATTAATACAGACTTGAGGCAGGGAAAAGAGCTCTGATGTAAGAATTTTGCAAGAGAGAGGAAGAAATAGCTAAGAGGCCGGAGGAAGATGAGACTAACAACACTTCTACAGAAAATTTGATTCAGAGGATATCTTTAGGAGCTGTATCAGCCACCATATATTGTGTTAAACACTTGTAACACCTTTCACTAAGGAGTCTCTTTCATTGACATTCATTGACAATATTCAATTGTCACAAGTTGTGGCTGCACATTATAAAAAGAGGAGAATCAATAATCTAGAGGAGGAATTCCTCAGATTAGGAAACTCACTCTAACCACGTATGCATATTTAAGTTAGTGCTCACTAAGAACTATTTCACTAAAAATCCCAACACCTTCACCACTATTAGCAACGTTAATCAGCTACCAGCCCTCCAAATACAACAGAAGCAGTCAGTTACTTGCTACTGCAAGCTCTGTAAAACATGTCAGTATATGCCCATTTAGTTATTACTTGTTCTCGAGCCTTCTCCAATTGTTGAACAAGGTCCTCCCGTTCATGTGCTGCAAAGTGGCGAGCCCCAACTTCGTCATCTCCAAGTCGTTGCTTTGCTATTGTCATTCGAAGAAGCTGCAATTACAAAACCAGATTCAGTAAGCCAGAGAACACAGGCTGTAGCATCAGAGTACATCTGCATTAGAAAGAGTAAAGCTGCATTAGATTTCATCTCTTCCAGGCCAAACAGCTGGTATTATTTAAACAAGAAGGAATTTTCTGAGCTGAGGTCTCAATCCTGTTCTCAGTGAAAAATTCCAGTTGCACACTCAAAGCATCAACAAGAGCTGAACTGGACCCTGCAACAGAAGTCACCAGAGTATACAAATGATGAAAGACCAAGTAAACACAGACACGAGGTCAATGTTTTTCAGGAGTGACAGGAACTAATTCTGGTCAGACTAAAACAAGAGAATTCTCAGAAAGCCATTTTCATATGTAAATCTTAAAATCCTCTGCGTCAGAGAACTCTTCCAAGTTAAGAATAAAAGAGGCACGAAGTGGCTTGCCCAGCTTCATTTTACTGATACCACTTAAAATCCCACTGCATTACATCTGTGCAGAATTTGCATTAACAGCTGCTAATACATTTGCTTGTGCATTATTTCTTTTTCATCTACTCAAAAAAGTTAACTCATGTTAAAACCAAAAAAAAAAGCAGACCAACAACAAAAAGACTTGGCCAAAATACTCAAACTGTCAATGAACTCGTGAGCTTTGTGACTGGTGAAAACAGTCTGACTTGAATTAATACACAGTGATATTCAATATCCAAAGCAAAAAGCAACTACCTTTCAAGAATAATGGAGTATTAAAACAGTCTATAAGGCATTCAGCATTTACAGTTGTTTATACTGAATACAACTAGGCAAAGTGTTGCCTCCCCATGGCTTCATTTGTAGGAGCTCCACAGAGACTAGAGAGACCCACCACAATAACCAGCCTGACTTTCTCTGTATCTTTGACTGTACCAAGGAATTAATGTACATCGTTATATTGCAGAGTTAGGAAAAAAAAAAAAAAAAAAATCAATCTTCTGAAGTAGAAGATTGTACATTAAAATCTATCTTTGGTATTTATGGGATGCCAGTCACCATAGCTGCAATGTGCCAATTAAAATCCTGCTGATGCAAGACAGAGCACCAAAATCATCCTCCCCACTTATTTCAGCTTCAGTTCAGTGCAAGTCACTGAAGCTAGTACAACTTGTTCTGATAAGCAGTTCGCTTGTTCAGGGGAAGCTGTGCCCCAAAAGTAACTGGCTCTGGCAAACTACATTTCCCTATCCCCACAGGGAAAGTACTAACCACTGCACAGTTAGTAAGGCTGAATGGATCCTAGGAGATATAACTCTTACTAATTGCTTTATCAAAACAAGTAAGTCAAAAAGGCAACTAGCAAATCCTGGAATGGGTTCATAGCTACGGGACTGTTTTTTTTTAAATGCTAAAAGGCTGATGAACAAAAGGTATGGTAATGTGATTTAATTAATTTAGATTAATTTAATTTCTAGAATTTCGCGCTAGTTAGCAAGGCTAGGAAGAAACATATGTAATAACATTTTGAGGACTCAATCTTGTTCAGAAAAACTGGAAACGGGAAGGGGAATCACGCTTTACCAATGCCTCCAATGCCTGCAGCAGAGCAAAACTTCTGCGTAACGCTCGGCACCAGGCTGGGAACTGGATCAGAGCTGTGACTCATGTACTATGACCAACTCTCCTCCAGCCCGGGAGGGGATGAGGCATAAGATGAAATAATAACTGCAAGCAATTATTAATTGCAAGGTCAAACAGTCTGCAATAAAAGGAGAACTCTTCATTTACTACTAATTTTGAGGTGAAAAAAATAATGCATGGAGTCTTACAAAAAGAATGCTTCAGAAATTCAAATTCAGCCAGTAAAAGCAGCATTATAAACATACATAAAATAAAGCAAAATACCAATCCATAAAATGACAGAGTGCTTCTTCCAGACAGTTGGCCAATCAGAGAGTTGACAGGGCAGAACAGGCCAAGTCCTTTAATTCTGCATTGCGAATGTCTCATGAGGCAGCACCACCTGCTATAAAATTCCTCCCTGAAAATGCTGTGACCCAAAGAGACACTAAGTGTTATGCCAGAGGGTTAAGGGTTTATTTCATATATTAGTGCTTTGTTATAAACTTTATACACCTGCCCTCTGGCTGCTGTATTTTTATTTCTGTCATTCAGAAATCACTGAGGGAAGGACTGCTCAACTTCATTTTGCAGCTAGAGAAGAGGTTAACACTACCCCTCAGGATTCTGTGAACAACATCCACTGCAGAGTGGATTTAAATTAATAGCACCTTACCAGAGATAGCTCCTGTTTGTCAAGATCCCCTAGATTGTTAACCAAAACAATCCAGTGCTGCAAGCCACTAGTCTTTATTATTTTACTATTACAGCTTTTTCTTAATCAGTGCCAGCTAAAATAATTATTTATAAAGTAGCAACTCTGTAGC
This sequence comes from Aramus guarauna, assembly GCA_013400195.1. NCBI lineage: Eukaryota > Metazoa > Chordata > Aves > Gruiformes > Aramidae > Aramus > Aramus guarauna. The sequence continues at coordinate 2,105,992 of VXBL01004928.1, forward strand.
AGCCCCACAACGTCCCAATCAGGCTTCACGGCGATAGCTGCTGTGCAGGCTAGGAGTCCACAGGCAATGCCTGCACCAAAGTTGCACACTCCTGATTATCAATAGAATATGCAGAAGGAGAAACAAGCACAACCAGTAAATTCTTCACGTAAGGCAGAATCCATCATGTTTAGCCACAGTCACTGACAGCAATTGTCTTCACCACATTGCCTACAAAATCTTAAAAAGTGGACCAGAACTATGAAAATTTGCCACCTTAAATCCCTGTTCTGCCAAAACATACGCACCACATTTAACATTTCACATTGTTGCTGCATGAATGACTGTCTGCCTTACAATAATGAACTGTCAGTAATAGCACAGCCATTGTTTTCTATGCGTCTTCCTCTCGCTTAGCACTGTCGTCCACAGCTTACAAAACCATTTCTTTGTATAGGTAGGAATTCAATTGAAGACAACTGAGTCATCTAGTCTTCCAGAAGTCTCTAGTTTCTCTTACTCTTTCCATTTTCATCCTTTTACAAAACAGAATTAGATTTCCTAATTATCCTCTCCTAAGTTTCAGTAATTGTTCTCCAAATATTGGTGCCAAAACGTTAGGATGGAGAAAGATTTACAAATAACTATCATAAACACAGAATAGTTTTAATGTGTCAGAGCTGATAAGAGATTGTGATCAATCATAAAAATAAATAGTCTTAGATATCTGTTGCTGAGCCGCTGCAGTCTAACTATTGCTGTATTTCTCAAACTGCAGCAACAAATCCTTCCAGAGACTGCCTGAAGAAGTTTTATTATTTGTGCAAACAGAATTCTAGCTGAAATGAAAGGAAAAAATTAGCTCAGTTAAACCAAATGCAAGTAATTTCTTATTGCCTAACTGATGACGTACTTAACATGATTTCAACAAGTAAAAATGTCATCAGTTTAAGGTCTTCTTGCTAGTCCAAGTGACTGTATCCTACCAGTAGCAAACATTAAAGCAGTGAAAAACAAGTCAAGCTATCAAAACAATTCTTTATCAATAGAGCTAATGTGTGATATTTAAAGAGGTTTTTTTTCTTTTTTAGTCCTACAAAGCTCTTGCCACTCAGTGACAAAGCCTGCATGAGTCACCCCTGCTCAGACACAGGCAGAATTGTTCATCCATAAGCAGCTTCACTTGCTGCAAAAGCAGCTGTTTGTTCATCTCTTGCCAGAAGTAAGGTTGACGTAGACCAGCTGGGCAGGATGCCCTCCCTCACTTTGGAAAAGGCAGAGAGAATAATGCAGGGGAAAAATGTAAGAACAAGCAAATTATTATAGTTCTTTGTTTTTGTATCTACCGTACATTATCTGGACTCCAGTGCCTGAAGTAACCCAGCTGCCAGTACAGGAGAACTGGCGAGCAGAACAGAATGGCTTCGGGAACAAGCCTGGAATTTTATCACCAAAGCTAGGATGGAGCAAAATCTGACACAGGAGGAGAGTGTTAAATCCCTCAGAGAGATGGCAATGCTTTTTTAGGCACTTCAGAAAACCAGCAACCTGACTCTAAAATAAGCTCTATTTCTCATTTACTAGGAAAGAGAAGAATGTGTTCCAACAATGAAAATCCTAGTCTAAATTAATCCCTGTCTGATATAGTTCTTTCTTCTCCCTCTTTATCTAGCGATGCACTATTTTGCACCTTTTGGAGAGGGGCACAGTGGGCAGAATAACTCCTTTTGTATTTTTCCATTCATTATGAGGATCATGAATTTAAATTCACGCTGAGAATACAGATGTCACAAAGATGACCAGCTAATATCAAGTTAACCCGCTAGGCAAATCCAAACAAAGCCAGTTCAAGCACAAAGAAGTAGGCTCTGTGTTATCAAGTTCATATTGGTATAAGGAATTAGAATAAGTATGTAACCTTGATATTTAAATATGTTGTAGTTTTTCTACTTTGGTGTTCTGTTTGCACTTACAAACCCTTGCAATCTGTTCAGGACTAGCTTAGGAAAGGCCGTATGGCATAACATTGGTACTGGAAAACTGCAAGGAACTGTCTTCTATACTGTAATATAGTTCAAACAATAACATGCAAATGAAAAGAAACACTGGGAAAGCTGGTCTTTGAAGACCTGAGCAAGTTACACTAAATGCTATGCATACTACAAATTCAGGTCTCACTTGACCCTCTCCCAGCTCCCTGCATACCTTCAAGGAACTCCTTTGTGATAAACAATGAATAAAACTGCATTATCACAATAAACTTAATTTTATTTATTCTATTTTAAACATAATTTAAATGGAAAGATAAAAACCCACCTGAATAATTAGAAGACACATAATTTTTATTCATATTTTGAAATCCTGTAACTTTAAAACTGTAGTTGAGGGAGAGAAGTTATAATTCATTATTTGTTTCATTTTTTACTTCGTTAACCACCTCGACTCTCAAATTCAACCTCTCACTAGTTTGATCTCTGAATGTACTTTTGCATACAGCTCCAGCTGTGAATGTTACACACATTTGGCTTGAGTTTAAATATTTCAATTAACAGAGACAACAGGAGTTTGATTAATACCAAATGGCAGATTTTGAGCAATGTTCCATATAACTTGCTAAATTTAGCAATAAAATAAATTGGTTATGTAAGGGTAATAGGATGAGGGATAATACAAAGCTCACTATATATATTTGTGATCAACTGCTCCATATTTTGGAAGAGAAAAATTATACCTCCTTGGTTTTATCATCTACTAAAATTTTGCATTTTCATTGCAAAAAAAAAAAAAAAGAAAATTACCACATGATGAAGAAGACATGCTTATCCATACTTATTTGTAAGAGGAAAAGGAGGGAAGGGAGGGAAAGGAGGGAAGGGAGGGAAGGTCTGAGATTGTTAAAGCAAGGCTAGCTGCAAAATGCATTATTAAAGACAACAGACCAAAAGCAACATACAAAAATATATAATAAGCTGCATTTACTGGTATCTTGTACAAGCTTCGTTTGTTCTACTATTTTGAGTATTTATTGTAATCACAGTATTCTAGAAGTTCTGTAACCCATTGTTTTATTTGTTTTCCTAAGAAGTAAATGCAAAATTCCAGCCCAGTTTACACATTCCATGCCATTTACTGATAACAAAAGTTTACAATACCTTATTGTCCCCTTGTACTTCTCCCAGTCTCTGTTGAAGCTCTCTAATCTCTTCTCCAAGATGCTTATTTTGATCTTGAGCCTCACTCAGTAGTTGAGAAAGATTTGCCTAGAAAAGGAGTAAATATCAGTCCAAAGTTAGTGCCTATGGAGAGAAGCGTAAGTGGTGACTGAAAAGAAACCCTGGACTTACTCCTTATCTGTCAACAATTTTTATTTTTATTGTTGTTGGTACCCAGACTTCATGCTTCATTAGAGAGATAACAAAAAATGTCACTGGGGTTCCTTTATCTTTAATAGTAGTAAATACATACAGCATGTGTAAATACTCCCAGAACAGCACACAAACCCCAAACACGACAAAATGAAAACATCCATGGTAGTTCTGGTACCTTGGCTGGTGGGAAGAGCAAAATGCAGAGTGCTTTGACAATATTTGTACAAAGTTGCCAAAATAATAGTTTTAAACTTGCATATAATTAGACAAAAGGCACAGCTGAGAAATAATTATGATATAATTACATTCCCTAATAGTGTTTTGAGTGGATTCCTAGCCAGTAAAGAGGATGCCAGCCAGAGTCCCCGCCCCTATACAGAGCTGTACCATGGATATTGAGTTGCACAAAACTTCAAACGTGACCTGACTTGTGTTGTTAGCCAGTACGTAGGCTTCTAGAAAAACAGAGGTGAAAGCTAGAGATTAAAAACCCACCACCACCCCCAAATAATCCAGGTCAAAAATTACCATTCATATGAATCTACTAAGTTAGCAGGGTGAGCAGTCTATTCTGCAATTTTACAATTAAATTCCATCAGCTCGATCAATAACAAAAAAAAATAATGCAATCTCTTCCTTTCCTGTCTATGACATCTGAAAATGAGAAACTACTACATATAAATTTATTACATTTTTACCCCAAAAATATCTCACGAATACACAAACATTGACCCAGCCCAGGAAAAGCCTACCAATGACATCTCTTCTAAGAGAGTTACAATCACAGTGGCTGATGTGCAGCCTTTCAAGACATTGCTTATGGGCAGCTAGGTGTGTCATCCATTGCCATAAAGCTGAAGAGTATAAAAAGAAATGAAAAAAGCATTTTCAGATCTTCTAAGCATGACTTGGTAAAGCCCCATGAGTCAGTATTTCTAAGCTACCTTTACACGTACTCCCTGGGTTTGAGGCCAATGCATCAACTGACGGTTCCTAGTTCTCTCTTGGTATTTCAGGTTCAGTTTTAGTTTCCCTACTTGCTGTGCTTCACTTTCAACTCCCCCATTTCTCTATTTTGATCTCTCTCTTTTTCAGTCCTGCTCTTTTACTCAGTCATTTTCACTACCACTTGACGTCTCATAGGACATTTTTGTGAGATTTATCTTTAAAACTCAAACATTATCAAACCAACAATGCATCTGATCGCCATTCCTGCAAGCTTTCCCCTTGTTTATGAACAACTGCTATTTCCACACATTCCGTTTCATATTTGAGACCTATTAACATGAATATAGCTATGCCTGCATCTGACCATTTGCAGGATTAGACTAGTAAACTGTAATTAATTGGAACTTTTGTATGCTACTATATGAAGAAGCTGGCTCTAAACTCCAATTGGCTTAAAAGAGCAATAGCTTCAAACTTTTAAACGGGAAAAATAACATGAGAAACTGATATATCCTACTTGATGAACAACAAGCCTGATTCACTGTTACAGCTTCTGTACTTCCGGTGCTCTGAGATCATAGGTTTTCAGAGTTCTCAGAAAGTAAAGTACATTTCCCACAGTTTTAGAAGAGATTAAAGCATTTTTTTAAACTACTGATAAACCTAAAGACTGCCAATAAATAATTTGGGAAAAAAAGTGTGGTAGTAAAAAACATAAATAGCCAATTGTAGGGCCAAAATTAAGCTGCTTTTGTTTTCAAGAGAGCAACCATTCAAGCAATGCAAAAGGTTCCTCAAGTAGGCTTTGGAAGAATTAATTTTTTTTTCCTATGCATTAAACAAATGTGTAATAGTCATTCATATATTGAATGAATCAAGGAGCTTCAGAACACATTGAGTCAACGGTTTTGAGAGGTACTTCTTAATGGCTGTTTAAAAGAAAGAAAACAAAGAACCCATGTTTGCAGGAAATTGTATTTAAACTGAAGTATCTATGGCTACTGCTCAGATGCCTTTTTTTTTTTTTTTTTTTTTTTTTTTTAAGAAAGCTGATTTCCAATAAAGGCCATCCAACCACCACACAGAGTTAGTTAAAAGGAACATGATTTGCACAAACCCCTCTGAAACACGTCTATTTATAAAGTCCCTTTTTATGATGAATTTGAACAACTCCTAATGCTGCAATAGCACATGTAATTTCAGCCCCTGGGAAGAACTCAATCTCACTAATCAGTGTTTACAGCCACACCACCAGGATTCTAGCAGTCTGTAGTCAAAACCCAGCTCCCAGTAACTGCAGGAAAGGCATTACTATGCCTATACTAAATCTTCCTCCTCAGATTTATTTCCTTTAAAACCATTTCTCTGAGATTGCAATTCTATGCTGAATTTTATTTGTCAGTCATATAAATGACTTAACGTGACAAAAACCTTTATACTTGAGACAGGGATTTTGGAAGAAACTTTAAATGAAGAATTTTAGACACCAAAATAAAACAGTCTCATTTAAGCATGCTAAGAGCATTACAATGAGCTAAGTATAGACTTGCTCCTTAATGCAAAGCTTCTATTATACTTCTGTTAAACTAAAACAACCAAGCTATGTCACAGAAGTAGTCTCCAGCAATTATTCATTTCCCTGGCTTAGAGGTTCCATACAACATATAATTTAGATTGTTCCCAGTTTTAAAGGTTTTGGCAAGACCTCATTAAAGCTCTCGGTTAAATGTGGATAGGAAGAGAAGCATTTGATTGTCAAAAGTGCTCTACTGGGCTTAAAGAGAGCCAGCCAAGAGGATATGTTGAACGACACCTGGACTTGGTACCATTTCTTTGGCATATATAAGAAAACATACCATATGGTTGAAAGATGATAAAACTAACAATGGAGGGCTGGCTTTGTGAACCTGTAAGCATGTATTTTTTGAGGAAAGGGGAGAAATCCATGCAAGGAGACAGAGATTCATTTTTCCACCTGGCAACTTCTTTTCAATATTCACAGAACAGAGAATTCACTTAGAAATTCAAGACAAGTTACTTCAGCAGACAATAAAGCTCATATCATTTACCTGTGCAACATAGAACAACTCTGAAAATTAGCCACATTCAGCTTCTCTAGACTCAATTTCTTCGACAGTCTCTTTTTATTCTAGGTGAAGCCTTAAAAAGGCTTCTGTAACTGCCAGAGTCTTTACTTCCTTCACTCACACTATTCAAAACTAACTCCAAAGTACTGATGAGGAAAGATTTCTGAGCTGTGGGTAACAGGAGGGAAAGATGCAGAGGGTTATACCTTTCTGCTGCCTCGTCTTGCCTCAGCAACAACCCACAGCAGTGGAAACCCTTCGTTTCTCCTACCCTCTCTCAATGCAACTATGTGTAATACTAAATAACAGATCGTGCTTCATTCAAGTCTCTAATTGACTGCCCAATATCAGACAATCTTTCTGGAGCTCTGTCCACCTCTGGTGACATGCAGTTTCTGGTAGGCATTCTTGAGCCTCTGCAGAATGACAAGCTATTTGTTTTATGCCCATCTGTCACAGGGAAGCATGCATGTATGATTTGAGGACAGCCCAAACCCTCGTAGACATAAGAAATTGTCCCCACATGCTTTTTTCCTCTGACAAAAAGCCAGCGCAGCTATCGACAACGATCCCACCAGAAGGTAGGATGAAAGGTGAAAAAGATTGATGTGAGAGTGCCAAGTGGGATGTGCCTACCTTTATTACATAGAGAAAAACAAGCACCATAAATCAGAACAGACCAGAGAGTGAAAGATTCAATGGGATGGAATCACAGACCTCACCCTTTTCCTCTTAGCTTTTGTTAAAATTTGCAAGAATGTTTTTGGGATAGAAGCTGGAAGAGACCGCTACTGTTAGCTACAGATGAGTATCTGAAACTACTGATAAAAGTACTCATAAATATTTATTTACATAAGCCAGTGGATACCTATCAGACAGCGACAGATCTTTGCTCATGACTGACCGATGACCAAGAACGAGGAGGAAGGGAAGTAACTCTGAATAGTCATCCCTGGCATTACGCAATACACTTGAATTTGGCTCCTTTAACAATTTTGCAAATCTAGCCACACATACACACAGTGTTATTTTTCTTCACTCCACTTTAAAAATGATGGATAGTAACACAGTCTTTAATATAGCTCTCAATTCTCTTGCACATAAATCTTACCCGACACTTAAAAAAAAAAAAAAAGAATTTTTTTTTAAAAAAAGGACTTTCTGCCTTTAGATACTGCAAAAAAGTAATTTGGCAAGGGGGAAGAGGAAGAAACTTCCAACACACCTTTACAGTGTAAAAATATTTTTAAATACAATCAAGCATTTCTATACTGCAGTTTAGAGTCTTTTTTTTTCAGCCACACCTTCAAACAAAGAACACTGCATTATAGGGCTGACACAAAAAAAAGTTTGATGAAACATTAAGCACACTTGATGGGTGTGACTGATAGCAAATTTAATTGCAGTTTCTCCTCCAATGCATTCCTATGATTGCAATGGCTGAATTAATACAGAAAAACCTGCTTTGCTTACCAACTACCATTGTTCACGCCCAGGGAGAAGAACTGAGGACCTCCCCTAGCACTAGCATCCTTATGATAAAGAGTGAAAATTATTGTATTTTTCTCTTTAAGGTAAAAAAACATGTGGACAAGACTTCTGAAATTTTAGGTCCTGGGCATACTAAACAAAATACCCTTAATATGGGTCCTATTTCCCCACAGGAGAAATAACAGCAAAAATCAAAGCCTTGCCAAGCAGTCACTTGACATAAAACAAGAAGAAAATCCTCTCCTCCTCTGAGTATACACTGCTCTGCGAACCAGGTAGGAATCCCACCACAGAAGCACACCAGTCAAAACTTGACTAGGCTCCGCAAAACAAGCAAGACTTGCTCGCGTTCACATACCTTCAAGACACCCAGCAATCAGAATTTTTCTAGAGCTGATTAATAGAACTACAAAGCCATTTGAGCAGTAGACGTTTAAAATTAATACTTCTCCCCTCCTTTTCAACCAGTCTTTTGTGTATTAGGTTAGCATAGTGTTGTACAGGACCAAACACTGCCCAGCCAGACCTAGAGCATTTGCCAAAGGCTGACAATCAAAATAAGGTTAGCATCAACTACAGATTCCCTTAAGAAGCTCGTTTTTGCAAAACAACTTGTTAACATACATCATAAGCAGCAACAGAGGGTGTCAGTATGAACTACCAGTATCATGAGAAGTTACCTGGCAGAAATTCCTTCACTGTGAAGGTTCAATAAGGTACTTCAGTCGCCCCATACTCCATATAGGCATCAAGCTTTTGTTGACAGCAGATGGACGTAGCCAAAGAGAAATGATTAATTTGCACTTATACAAAGACTACTATGCTAGGATAGAATAAAAGATTGTTTCATTGCCTTGTTTATCAGAAATATTTTAGCTGCTTTGAGATCTTAAGGACAACTTAAACTTTGAGATAATGCACAAAAAGAATAAAAATCCCTTAAACATTTTGAGTGTTGTGACTAATTAACAGAATATTTATCGAGAGTATTCAGGTCCAGGAGTGTGGAAAAGTGTCTCTCTATTCCATCAAGGTATGACACAGCAGCCAGAGAAGATGTTGCACACATCAGGTCTGAACAGCACTCCAAATTTTAAAGAGGGACTGTCACATCCATCAGAATCAGCATTATATCACTCCTAGCCTCATGCTTACTGCAAAACCTACGTGTTGAGGAAACGACAGTATCACTTCACAAAGCATGACTCCTAGTGTGGCTAAGTTCTAGCTTTTGCATGCTGTCACCTGTTCCTATCGATGAAACAGCAAATTTCAGTGTGCAGAAATCAAAACCTCTCCACTGGCTACGCTCTCACACCAGCACATTTTGAAATCCATGGGAACATTGCTCTGTGATGCGTTGCCAGGGCAAACGAGCGCACTGTTTTCCATCTGCTGCCTTATACTATGGGAGTCACACGCACCTACAACCAGAGCAAAGCGCACAGGTCTCAGTTTGGCACATATATAATGTTTTTCATCTTCAAACCCTCTGAAGAGAGGGGGGAGATCACATTAATCTTCACAGCACCCTTGTGAGATATACAAAATGATTGCTTACCCTGTAGTGTACTTTATCTGAAGATTTTATCTCACAGGACTCTGAATGCAGCTTTTGTGCCTTTGCACAAGACTAGCAAAACTTCCTGAATTCTTTAATTAATAAGAAACAGTCACACTATAGTCACACTAGTAACTTTTTCTGATTATGTCAAAAATGGTCATAACGTAATCCCTGAAGTTTGTTTCACAAGTGAATTGTGACAGTTGAGTACTTTAAGTTGGAAATGGAAGTGAAAGGGATCAGAATGGGTCCATTTGTGCTATGTCACAACATACTCCTGTCTGGAACCTCCAGCTTGCCCCAAAATGCCACAGTCATGAACTTATTCATCAGCAGAAGTCAAGCTATCTGACCAATGTCTTGATGAGTGGGTAGCACGCTGCTGTGATGTCAGTGATTGCTGAAGCAGTCAGAGTCTTGGCTTGAATAAATCACCTTGGGACACCTAGGGATAACTGTAACAGAGTTAAGGACCACGACCTTCAGGAAAGATGCACACAGGTTCTCTGATGAGACTCTTTGCCTGACAAAAAAAGTAACTATGAACCTAGTAACTATAAAGACACAGGATGCACTTGACTACATGTCGCAAAAGTATCTTTGCCAATAGGCTGGCCAACCTCATAAGGAGAGCTTGAAACTAGAAAGGATGGAGGAGGGAACAAGGAGGTTTGGGATAGGGTAGGCAAGCCAAGAACCTGGGATGATGGGAAGAGAAAGAACATAGCAATTCACAAAACAACTGAGCTGAAGTGTAATCTCTTTGAGCGTAGGCATGTAAGCCTGCAGAACAGCCTTGTGGGGGAAAGCTCTCAAGCCTGTGCTGCGGAATCGGCACACTTGGATGCCCTCAGAGGCCTCTACTCTAAGGCATGCAGCACAGGGAAGTTTGAAGTCTGTGTGTGCAGCTACAGGGTTACAGTTCCATTGGGATCATGCAGAAATGGTGGGATAGCTCACATGAGTGGAGTGCTGTGATGGAGGGATACAAGCTCTTTAGGAAGGATAACTGGTAAGGTGAGGAGGGGGTGTTGCTCTTTATGTGAGAGAGCAGCTGGAATGCATGGACTCCTGCCTTGAGACAGGTCAGGAGACAGTTGAGAGCTTTTGGGTCAAGATTAACAGGCAGACCAACATGGATGCTCTTGTACGGATATCTGCTATAAATCTCCTGATCAGGAAGAAGTAGTAGATGAGGCCTTCTTCACACAACTGGAAGAAGCTTCATGTTCAACAGGCCATAATCTTCATGAGAGACTTTAGCCACCCTAATACCTCAAGTATCTGAACACCAAAAAGACTCAACACTTTTTCACTTTGAGAGCGGTCAAACTGGGTGGAACCAGAGTAGAACTGGTTGCCCAGAAACACTGTGGAATCTCCATCCTTCCCAATGTTCAAAACATGACTGGATACAGTCCTATGCAACCTGCTCTAAGTAGCCCTGCTTGAGCAGGTGGCTGGACCAGTTGATCTCAAGAGCTGCCTTCCCACCTCAACTATTCTGTGACCCTGTGATGTTTAGCTCCATTTAATTTGATTCCTCATATATTTAAAATGCAAATATAAGCCCTTGCCAGTGAACATATGCATTGTGCCTTCATTTTTTGACACACAGCCCCATTGCAAAACCATTATCTCCAACTGAGTGGTCTCAGATCAAATTAAGCAACGCACATTTAGGACTGTGGCCCTGCACAGTCATTTTCCTAACTGTGCATTTTACTTCACCTTTGTTTATTCAAAGGATCTCATTTGTATGAACTTTCATTTCATATAGAAGGTCAAAGGATTCACTGATCTGTTATTTCAACGACAAAGCTGCTCATGAATTGAAGTTATACTGAACATTTAAGCAATGTAGATGAAAATAACGGTCGGTATAAATGAAGCTAGAAATCCCATCGATGTTTTTTTCTTTAAGTTTCCCAACATGGCAACACTGTCCAACAGATACCCAGTATTTGTTTGCCAATGTCATAAAAATGTTCTGCATTACAGGAAATGCAGATAAATGTATACCACTGCAGAATGCTAGAACTTCTATTCCTACAGGATGCACAACAGAGGCTCTGTAGACAGCACAACATTTTACCATGTCTTTCAAAATGGGCAGTGTCTATTGTTTACCACCTCTGGTAAACATCAAAATAAACTCTTCATTATTCCTATCCCCTGGAAACATTTTACCCCTCCATTACTTATCCAAAAATTACCCTACACCTGACACCACATGACATTATAAAACTACGTTCAACCACAGCATGTAATTGTGAATGTTTGGTAAGAGGGGGCAGTAAGGCACTGACAGCTCACAAGCTGTGATAACAACTCTAATGGTGAAATATCTACTGCAGGAAAAGAGATTTCAGCAGCACAGTTTTTCATTCCCTGCTTTTGTTGGTTGGCAGAAGGTGACAGACACAGAACAATCTTTGGATTATGTCAGAGATGTGTACCACTGTACACACAGCTTTGAGAGGGAAAACACTGCACTGCATGTTAAGATACCTTTAAGCAACACCAATTCTACAAAAATGCATCCTGAGTTAACTGCTTGCTGATAGAAATTGCCTGGTCACATGTTATTTCCATACAAAACATGAAAATTCTGTTGGAAAACAGAGGGAGAAAGGCGCTGTCACAAAGCGTAATTAATAATAAAGGTGAAAAATTAAGAGATGAAGGAGAAGAAAGTAGCAATTCCAACCCACCTATTGCATTTAATGTTCTAGATTGTAATTTCAACAGTAATTTCAACAATAATTTCTCAGTTGCGGTAAAGAAACATAACAGATAGCAAATTTTTCAGCATATCGTATTTTCATCTCATTTCTGACCATAAGAACAGCACGCACTTTTGTGTCACGCAAAATTCGTTATAGGATCAGGGTCCCTGTCTTTATAAAGTGACTGAGGTCACAAACTTCTCCCAGCAGGCAACTAGGCTTCTGGGCAAAAAGGGGATCAAAGAAGTCCAAAAGAGCACAGAGAACTTCACTCTTTCTTAGTTGAGAAAATGCTAAGGAATGTACAGTAATAATGGAAAAATATTCAGAACTTTATTATTCTGTGATGCACTTCTCAAAGCAAAACTACACTCTACTTCAGAAAGGTTGCCCTAACTACTCCAGGTTATCCACCTTATATGGTACAGACGCACTTCTCGGGAAAATGAAAACTCAAGAAGTGCACTAACAGCCTATTACTGTACAACCTAGAGTATATATTGTCCTTGGGGAAGGCCTATAAATGACCCCATTTGAGAACAAGATTTTCTTTCTTTCACTGTTACTTAGCATGAATACATAACTTCCTCAGAAAAGAAAGACTCCTAGCTAGACTATTAAATGGCATTCCAGGCTCTTACCATGGTAAGATTTGCCAAAACTTAATATAATTGCAGCTGCTGAATTTAGACTAAATTTTGCTAGTATTTTAGAAACAAGTGTCAGATTTATGTTTTGAAAGATGGAAGAGGAATTAGAACATCTATGGGATGGCAAATCTCCCTTTCTACTTATCTCTGTAATGACCTGTATACTGCATTGGTTTTTTTCCTTTTAATTGTATATTCTTCAGCTCCAACTTTAGTAGTCGGAATGCACAAACCTATATCTGGTCATAAACTTTTATTAGAACTCTGTTGAAATAACAGAATTTCAAATAAATTATGCTAAATAATGACGAAGTGAAATGATTCTACACTGAGCCACTGACGACTTGGCAGCTATTTGTTTAAGTGCCTGAAGGAGTAATTATATTTCCTCTGACAGTTTAGCTTAGAACAACCAAAACCCTAAGCCCTTAAAATTTTAAGAAAATAGCAAGAACTACATGCAAACTCCCAGGGAAAGGATGACGAGTCAAACTTCTGACCCATTAAGGGAATGCAATAACCATGTTTAAAGCATGGTAAAAAGACTTTCAGGACTAGCAACTACAGTAATAATTTTTGTTCTTTTGGGTTTTCCTCCTCTCCCTGCTCACACATTGTGTTTTGGGTGCCATTTTTCTCTAGAAATTAAGATAATTTTAAGATGTGACAACCAACAGTCCACAACAGGGACATACTATGTGGATCTCCCAGAACAAAATAAAAAGTGAGCAGGCAAAAAGTTTTTTAGAGGAACCATAAAATGCAATTACCACTGTTCTTACCATTTATAACTCGCAGAGCCCAAGTGACCTGGGAGAGTACCTAACAGAAAACAGTACTCACAACAATAAATTAACAATTACGGGATGCAGACAATGCATTCCCAGATTGCTTTTAAGTATGAGAAGTTCTGCCACGAACCCATTTTTGGACTTAATACAATAAGGATAAACAACAAAGAGAACAATCTCAAGTCTCCATACACTTATCAATTTCAGTCTCAGGTGAACATAAAAGCAATAGCCATATATTCTAATTAATGATAGTTCAGATATTTCAGAGTGAAACATGTTTAGACAAAAGCATAAGAAGCCACAGTTTAAAGACTGAGCTTTTCAATAGACAGGAATGCTTGCTTTTTACCAGGTTTCTTAGTTAGTATTTTCACATTTTTGCAAAGTACTTTTGTAGCTTATAAGTAACGTCAACTGAAAAATAAATCCTACCTGTTTTCTCTTTTCAGGTGGAAGGGATGGATCCCCATCCTACAAACAAATGGACATATTTTATTGGCAACTTATTTCTGAAGCCAGCACCTGTATTAACTTTGTGGATCAAATTTAATACATGTATTTTACCTAAAATGTTATCAAAATTGTTTCTAAAATACTGCATCTTTATTAATACCAGTAATATTAATTTCAACTCAAAAAATTGTCTAAGGCTGAAGATTTGTTTACATTTCTAGAACAGCAGGTCATTACAAATTTATGTTGCATTATTTTTCATAACGGTACATTAAGTTGCTGTGGAATAATAATACCGCAGTCAGTTTTTAAATGGAATTATGACTGAAACTAATTTCCTCAGAGCACGCGCTGTCTTTCTGTGTCTTATATAACAGGCACTACCTCATCAATGCGGAACAAATGAGTAATAATATGATCAGGGCTGTACAACTGCAGGACTACTGTAAACAAGTACCTAAACATTTTTACAACACTCATTATGCACTTCTTTTGATTTTTTTTTGAGGTTGACTCTTGTCCCCCAATTATACAGTATTCATAAAGAACAACCTACAATCAGCTCCCGATACTTCTTTTTCAGAGACTGGTGTCGTTCCCGCAACTGGTTGGCCATAAGCTTGTACTGGTCTCTTTCTTGCTGACAGGTGTCCAGTTCTTTGGAAAGGATTAGCAATGCCTCCTTTTTACTTTCGAGCTTCCTTTTACACACCAGATACTGAAAAAGAGAAAAAAAAAAAACAAACCACCATAATTGTAACAAGCCATTTCTACCCCAGCCAATACTGGATTCAAGAGTCTCAAGTTTTCCTCTCAAAAGATGAAGGAAAACTCTCTGCACAAGATCAAAGTCTTCCACAAGTCTTCTTGGCTTATTAGTAACAATTATGGGAAAGAAATCTGTTCTACCAGAAGCCTGAAATCCATTTGTAAGGCCACGTGCTCACCTGACCACTGTGAGTTAGAAAAATTAAGCAATTCGAGTTTCTCCTCTTTTTGCTCATATGCAATAGTGTGAGGAACCTCATAGCTTGACCTGTGGCCCTGAGAAGGACAAACTCCCTTTTATACTTGTGTCCACAACACCCAGCTCTCAGTTAGCAACCAGCCTGTCCCACCTCATTCCTCCTTCCCTCCTCCTTCTCCTCCTCCCCGCTACCAGCAATGTCCTCTGGGCACAGCCTCCCACCCGGACAGTGAAACGGGAGTGTTTTACAGCAGAAGGGGCAGCATGAGCAGCAATCAAAATTTATCTTGAGTCTAAAACAATTACAGTGTGATACCCTATCGACACAGGTAAAAAACTAATTTAGCTGCGATACTATACACATGTGCCTGTTGAGTCAAAAGAGGGGGAAATAATACAGGAATACTGCAAGCACCTCTATCAGGAGGGAAGGTAGAGGTGAACCCCTCCAGCCACCGCCCCTTATGCGTAGGGCTCATGCACAAAGCAAAGCAGAACTTGCAACTCTTAGCTGTTCTGCATTAGTCTGATCTGCTTCATTGCCTTTCCACACCGAGGGGAAGCAAGAGTAATGTGCACATCACCCTTTCCTGCAGTGGCTGAATTTTACCTATAGAAAGTTTCAGGCAACTTTTTTCACTTAACGTGATGTTCAATCAGCAGATTCTTCTTACCCATCACTTGACACTGTCCATGCTAAAGCATATATTTCTATTTCTGATGTTACTCACATGAGACATGGCACTAAATACTTTCTGAATGTTCTCTGCAAGAGACTAAATATCACAGCAGTCATGAAAACAATTTATAGTTTCATTATATACTCTGACAAGAATACTTTGTCATTATGGGCTCTTGCACAAAGTAAGAGCATCAGCACTTCCATCCTGTTCAAGTCAGTGCTGTTCTTTGGGACAAAAATCATTATTCGTATGTACTACTTGCTTGGAATTGACTTTGTTAACCTCAATTGCAAGTCAATGAGAAAGGGAAAAGCGGGTTTGGTATATTAGTACCACCAACCTTTTCCAAAAATGGTAAATGCTTAGCTGCAAAAAAGCAGGAAGGGAATGAGAAAAGCAATTCCAAGAAGGATTTGAACTCTCAAAAAGGACACTTCCACCTTGGATTAATTTTATTTCTGGCAATACTGAAGTTGAAATCCTGCCATAAATTTTCTGGATTATGATGCCTTGGCATCAACAAAGGCAACTGTACCTATGTACTTATGTCCTTACTGATACCTTACCCAGATGTCAAGTCCTCTGATAAAGCACTGAAAGGTATCAGAAGCTAAATTTTAATATTGTCAGCAAGTGATTATAGTGACATAGTAAAGTGCTTCAAATCTGATAGAATAATTCCTTCCCTTACAGGGAAATATTTGCCTCTGACAATCTCTCTTCTTTTTTGCAGTTTCACCTCTATCTTAGTCAATTCTAAAATATGTCTTCACTGAATTGTTTTTAAATACTAACAATCTGATACGCTAATTGCAAGTAAAAATGAGTAAAAGGAAACCTCACTATCACTTCAGAAAAAAAAAACACACAACCCAAACCCCTGAACCAAGCAGCCTGTCCTGTTTCTTTAACCACCAGGAAGAATGAAGCTGGCAAATGCCTACGTGGAATGTACACAATGGGAGGAGAGCAAAGCTAAACATCTCACCTTAGGACACCCACACCACCAGCAGTTGCCTCTAAGCCTTGCCGGGAGTGCTGGTATATGAAACTGTACGAGAGTCAGAAGCTAACTGGAGCATGTGGAGAACACTATAAAAAATAATACTTTTTCATGAGGGTGGTGAGGCAGTGGAACAAGTTGCCCAGAGAAGCTGTGGATCCCCCCTCCCTGGAAGTGTTCAAGGCCAGGTTGGATGGGGCTCTGGGCAACCTGGTCTAGTGGAGGGTGTCCCTGTCCATCGCAGGGGAGGTGGAACTAGGTAATCTTAAGGTCCCTTCCAACCCAAACCATTCCAGGATTCTATCACAACACCTATCAGGCAGGAAATGCAGACCTAGTGTTAAACAAATCTTGCTTCTGCCATCAGTCACAGCCCCTCCACAAAGGACACACTCAAAGCATAAAAGAAAGCTTCTCCTTTCACAGCAACACTGGCAGGGGCAAGGGAATTCTCCATTATCTATTAGGTTGAGGATAATGAACCATAAACAGATTGTGGGGACAGTTGCATTCAGGGTCTAAATGAAAAGGAATAATGATATCCTCCTTGTTTAAAGTATATTTTAACTTGATGAATTATATACTGATGATATGCCATACCGAAGGAAGAGGTTTGCCATCTCTCCTCAATGTACTGTTTGGATTTTACTATAAAAATGACCACTTAGAAGATCTTTTGAAGCCATTTTTGCCTTTTGCATATATTGACTTTCCGAAATAAATGGGATAAAAATAGTAATAGTGTAAAGCAATAGTGTTTGTTTCCGTGGGCTTATGGTACAAGAAACAATAAAGCCACAGCATTTCTGTGGAATTTGATTATTCGATAGAGCTATGTTTCCAATTCCCATTATAATTTTTGAAGGAAAAACAAATTATACGAAGACAGACCTCAAAGTGGTTATTCAATATATATGATTCTGAATGTTTAAAAAAAAAAGAAAAAAAGTACTAATAATGGCCATCAACTGACCTAACAACTGTACACCAGAAATGGATTCTACTCACGGAAACAACTGAGTCCCACCATCAATTTCCCATATACGGACAAGTAAGTGCAGCAAAATTGGTATACTGTCAAAAGGAACATAGGAGTTTAACAGTCTTTTTGGAGCAATGCAAGCAATAAGGAAAATTTTCTCATATAGTCTGAGAAAAAGTATTCAACTTCTGGCATTCATATAGAGATTTCTTCCTCCGCAATGGAAGGAAACCCTATGTCTCACATTCTGTTTATCAGTGAGACAAACAAGTGAATTCTGTTATGTACTATAGTTACTACAAAATATTCTTATTGTCTTTTGTTTCTTTTTTAATTGAGGTTCCAAAATAATCTTTGAGTTTAAAAAACAAAGTTCACCAAGAGCCAGCTGCTACACTTCCAATCTAAAAGCTACAACGTACAACTTTTCATATCTGTCTAGTGACTTTTATCTACCAATTCACTGTTATCTGCAATAAAGCAAATTATAATTGCTACAAGGAAGATCATAATAATTAAAGGAATATATATGACATCCTACATTACTGCCTGAACTGCTTTACAGCCAGATAACTACTTTAGCGAAATTGAGTAAAAAAGAGACTGACATTACAGGAGAGTGTAACTGCTCCAAGGTGACCCTCTACATTGAACACTTACTATTTGTCCATTGCTATTTTTAGTGACAAATCTGGATAGATCTCATTAACAACGCCGTAGACATGGTCTAATAATCTGATGAAGCTGGGACACTGTCAAGGTTTTAGACTTTCTATTTTTAAACAAACAAACACACTGAATTCCTATCAGAAAATAATTTATTTTAAATTTGTACAAATTACTGGCCTATACTTGGGTATTTAATGGCAATTAGTGCCAAGAAGGAAAATATCTAATTTTCTGAGGGTAAAAGGAGAGATACAATCTCCAAACTGTGCTTTGGAATCACTGTAGATCATATTCTGTATTATCTCAACATTCCAGGACCTAGTGTCCTCCCAAATGTCAATGGGCCACCACACTGTACATGGGCCTGGAAACCTATCGTCCACCATGCCCTCAGAGAAACTATGAACTTTACTCACCATCTTTTGGGCCAGAGCTCCAATTGCTATTGAACTGCCTGAAGTTTTATCAAATTTCTCCTACCTACACTCTTGGAGGCAATTTTGTTGTGGAAATGACAAACCGAAGAGTCCCAAAATGCACTGCAACATCACTCTTTGGGGTGTTTGTTGACTGTGTTTCAGTAACGTTGCTCCCCTTGACCGTTCAAGGGGATTTTATACCATTTAAACTTATCTGGAAAGAGTCAAGCACTCAAACTCAAGAGAAATACACAATTACTGGCCATTTACCTGCCACCTCATCTCATGTCCTCATCTCCGATAAAACCTAAGACAATGCAGTGTCCTTGGTTTTATTCCAAAATATCAACTCTGCTTTTCCTGCTGCTGAGCGCTTGCTTCACTAGCTATCTCCTGACTGCTGAAACACAAAGCAGGCTGGTATCATTCACTGATGACATATAAGTGACATAAGCAGCTCCCCAGGACACCACGTCTTGTCTTGATGACAGTATTACACCACATCATCTTCACTGGTCATTTAGGAATGACCATTATTCGATTTGATTAGTCAAAATAACACTGTTTTGCAATGTGGCCCAGCCCTTAAAGTTTCATATGTTGTGCACTGGATTAGTAATTTTTAATTTCTCCGTGTTTGTTCCTCAACATCCCTGTGGGTTCCTGGAACACAGAAACATCAGAAGCAAACACTTGTTCTGTTGCTTGAAAGCCCAGCATGCAAGTCTCCGTAGCACCTCTCCCATAGCTCTGAGAACTTTGGAGAGCAGTATGTCACAGTGCCAGCTCTTTTAGCATTTCCACTTCCTTTTCCAAATGACAAAGCCACTACAATGCCAACTCCATCACCTAGGGACCTCAGAGCATCCGCTCCACTTTGTTCTTCCTGACAGCCACTGGCATTTGTCCGCATTTAGAAAAGCTCTGAAATTAGTGGCTCCAAAGCCTGCCGGGTCCCCCCATGTAAGTTTGGTGAATTACATTTCACACTCTCTTTGAAAAGCCAACATGACAGAAAGTTAGAGAGCTATTATAAACACGAAAATCTCACTAATTTTCCTTCCTCTTCTCTCTTGTCCATATAAAAAGAATGTGGAACCAACGGGAAAGCTATGCTCTGCCAATGACAAGCAGGCTAGCTTTCTCACTCTTGCTCAGAACTCATGTCTGGAATATTTAGCTATTCCAACAAGAACTACTGCTCAGTAGTTGCGTGTTTGATAAAAATTCCCCAAAACTCTTTCTCCAAGTTTTAAGTTGACAATTACTAGGCAAGAGAGCTCAAAAGTACAAGCATATCACTTTCCCTCTGTGGTGCCAAAGACCATACACAGTTAATAATCAAGAAATAGCCTCTTGAGAATGACAAATTAAATGGAGACTAAATTTCTTCAAACTAATTTTAGGAGGCACAGTTACATATGAGTAGCTGTAAATAGCATAACAGTAAATGCTCTAATGTGTGGGAGGTGACAAGGAAAAGAGAAGCATTTTGACATTGGATTTAATTCTAGAAGTTCGCAAATCCGGGGGAGAAGCTAGCAGAAAGGATGGAGGACAACCCCTCTAGTCTTACGGGTTTCCTAGGAAACCTTTCTTGCTTCCAGTGGAAAACACCACCAAAAGTACACGTTCTCCAAGCAGTATTAAATTAGGACTGGTGCCAACTGTCAATGAAGGGAATGGAAGCACACTCACTGACTTCAGCAGAAAGGAGACCAAACCCGTAGAAGTCAGCTCTTCAAAGCAAGGGCAGAGGTGGTCTTGCAGATTATGCAAAAGTGTTTTTTCCCTACCAGTACTGTTCAACCATCTCACCACCCCAAGATCATGCTACCACCTACTCTTTCCTCTGTCACTGATTCTGTCATCATCCTTAGATCAAATGATTTCAAGACAGATTACATGGAATTCAGGCTACAACTGAAATCACATCCTTCTCCACAGCAGAACATACAGAGTTGGAAGCTTCTACAGCCTTTCAAAAACAAGTTCCCAACTACCCTCAAACAAAATTCATATATCATGTTTTTCACTCATATTCATGGGATTTAGTTATGTTTCATCTCCCTTATAGAGACAGGAAAACTGAGCCACTAAGGAGTTGACTCACATGAGTTCATTTAAGCGAACAGCTTAGCGTATCCATAAACATGGCTGTCAGGCTGAGAAGTCCAGACATTTAAAAACACTTAAAAGCAAGCAAACAAAACTCTGCAACCAAGATTTCAGTGATCAAAATTATTTTCAAGAATTCTGTTCTCTTTGGTGAAGAATATAGTATACCCACCTTTCTGTGATTGCTTTCTAACAGTGCACTCAACAAAGCAACTAATTAATTGTCACACTTCCCTCCGTTCATCCTCTTCCAGGTGGGAGAGTATTTTGTTTGCACCAAGGATTTTTTTTTTTTTTTTTAATGAGACATTCAAAGGCATGTTCAAAGGAATGGGCTGCACTCTTGGAATAGCATTTTGAGATTTATGAAGATCACTGGTTTCTGGAGGACTTAGGCCACCATCTCAGTCCAGCCAGCAAGAAAAGTCTTGCTATGGCTCAGTTTCATTTGTGTCAAACAAGCAGTTATTGTCCAGGTCTTCATCCTACAGCTTTAACAGGCTTTTAAATATCCTAAACACAGGTCATTCAGTGAGGGAAATGTTACACAAAAACCCACACTCCAAAAAAAATTACATAGTAACCCAAAAGAATACTTTACCTTTTATATATATTCATGCACTACCAATACTTGAACTCAGCCAGAGTTCAACAGGCAAAACGTGTACAGATTCTCACTCCTGAAGCTTGTTCTTTTGCATTCGGTTTGCAGGATTATCAATGGAAATAATGACTTTCTGTGCCTTCAGTATTTGCTAAGTTGGCTTTGTCCCAGTGTTCCTTCCTACGTCATCCTATTCAGAGTTAGTTTAAAGAACATTCAAGGTGCAAAGACTGTTCAGAGTACCAGCTGCACACTACGCCTGAAATGCATGTGGCTGTAGAATAAGTGGAAAAATACATAAACATGGAGGCAGAAGAACAAGCAATAAGTTAGAGATGAGCAGAACATTATATGAAGCGGTACAGAGCAAAAGGCACTGAAATGAAACAAAAGTCAAAAGGGAAAAAAAAGAGTAAATACAGAAAAAGATTGGAATGCACCAAAAAAACCCAAGCATTCTTTTTATCTAATGAAGAACGAGAAGCACACAGCATACAGCTGTGTGTACAAGTGTTTGTGTATGTATATACAAGGACCAAAAATACATCCTACCACTTTTCTTAACGTCTGCAATACCAGACTTCTAAAAATATTACAGTTGCTTTGACAAGTATTTAAATTACTCCTAGCTTTCAAATTTGGAGGACTGAGCTTGTGGAAATGAAAAAGGACGTGACCATGGATCTGAACCTACCAGCTTCTGGTCTTTTATACCAAGATTTTGAACCCCATTCTATGTTTCAACTGCCCACCATCAGCAACATGAGAGTGTTCGTTTAGAGCTACCATGTTTTTTCCTGCCTATCTTATATTTTGAAAGCACTTCAAAATGTTTACAAAAAGTGTAAGGAACAAAACTTAAATCACCTAGCAGACACAAGCTCAGAGTCCTAGAGAAGCTCTGTACCACTGATGGATACAGTAAACTGGAAAAACCTATTAGAAGTTACTTCAGAAGTTAGAGTCACTTTCTCACAGATCCATTAGGATGTTGGAGTTAATGGGTAAATCGCACGAATTTAATCACAACAGCCAAAGGAAGAGGAAAGCAAAAGAGGAAAGCCTATACCCTGACAGCATGAGCTACAGGCTTCATGCAGAAAAACAGGCTGTAAGCCTGCTGTGGGAACAGAGAGAAAGAAAGGAAAAATGGAATATAAATCAATAGGCCTCTAATTGTTCCTGAAAAAAAAAAGAAATTATATGTATGCTTAAGCATTTGCAAGAATGTAGCTCAGCACAGTCATTAAACTTCGCTACAATCAAGAAGCCTCTAAACCAGAAATAAGTGCTCTATTTCAGGATTGAGTTTTTAGGTTAAGTTATATCAAAAGTAAAAAAGTTCCAAAGTAATTCTAGAGGACTTTTTAAAGCCAAGAATAGGGACATTTCCTTCGAACACACCTCATGAATTGTCTCTCCTACTCTTCCCTGCCATGTGACACCACCCCCAAATAAAACTCCATTTGGGAAATGAGACGTCAGATGCAACACTGCACGATCAAGATACTTCTAAAAGCACACTTTTCCCTTTCTTCTGCGTTATTTTGTGTGCTTGCAAGCACCATGTGCAGAGGTCGACTCCAATTCTAGCACAGATCTGGGCCCACACAAACTCCCACTGAAATCACCAGGAGAAGTGGCAGGTTCAGCACCCTAAACTCACGCGTCTTTTTGACAGGTCAGGGCCTTAAGCCATGCTCACATAGTCTAACAGAGGCAAAGCCCTCCTGAAAGCAGAGGAATTCACCTGTGTGCATTATACTCTATGACAGTAGACTCAGGCTGATCTAGGCCCATGCCATTTGCACAAAAGTTTTGTTTGCTAGCTGTAAACATAAAAATACTATTTTTAAAGTTATGCAAAATTAATGCAATGCAAAATGCAATACAAAAATCAGCATGCTAACCTGCTTCGAACTTCATGGTTCTGCCTATTAAACAGACTTGACTTTGACAAAATTGCTTTAAATTACACTGACCTCAAGTTGTTTTGAGTTTGGTAACTTATCCTACTTGAATATGTGTATCCGTAAACATTGTGGGTCTTTTAATGTGCACATAGTAGATAGTAACATTTTCTACTCTTGTATTCTGAAAATTCTCCACCTGTTGAAGCTCATGGCCACTGTGCTATTACAGATTTTTCTCCCATTTTATAGATGACACCGTGGGTCTCAAAACCCTTTAATTTGTGATTCGAATGAAGTAAGAAAACAAACCATACGCCAGAGCGGCGAACTGCAGGCGCAGAGCCATCACCCAGCCGTGGCAGGGCTGCGCTGCCGCTGGACCTCCCTCCGAGCCGGCAACAGCGGGAGGCCCGAGGCCTCAGCCCCACGCTGAATCCCTGGCGATTTCAACCCCACAAACTGTTTTCTGGCAGCCGCACGGCAGTTAATACGGGCGAGAGGCTGTAACACTCGCTCCCGGTGCTTTAGCAGCCGTGCAGGGGGTCGGGGCCGGCGGCGTGAGGGGCGTTCGCAGCAGGGCTGTGGCCACACACGGCAGACGTGGCCGTACAGCTCAGCCTCGCCAGGCTACAGTTCAGTGCCCCCCGCCNCCAGAGGCGTCCCGGGCTCGGGCCTGCCGGAGCCGGGCCTAGCGCGGCCCTGCCCGCGGACCGCTGCCGGGCCCAGGCCGCCTCCGTACGGCGAAGTTCCCCGACGGAGTCGTGCAGGGCCGCGGTGCCCGGCTAGGAGGGCTGGTTCGCAGGGGAGAGCGTGGGTCACGCCCCGGGCAGCGTGGTGAGCAGGAGGACAAAGAGGCAGAAAACCCATTTTCTTAACCGTGGNAGTGCCCCCCGCCGCCTCCCCCTGCTGCCGCCCCAGCCGCGGGGGTCGGGGGTCCCTCCCGCCGAATCTGGCCCTCACTCCGGCAGTCTCCCCGAGGAGCGGGGCAGCTGCTGGGTGCCGCGGCGGGGCGGGTCCCCCCGCCCCTCATCCCCCGGCGGCCCCGGAGGGCCAGTGCCCGGCGTCCAGGCCGCGCCGCGGGAGGCAGGGCGCCTCGGCCCGCGGCTGCCCCCGCCCCGCCGCCTCACCTCGCTCACCAGCCCCTGCCAGTCGCTCTCGCTGCGGTGGGAGCTCATGGNCCGCGGTGCCCGGCTAGGAGGGCTGGTTCGCAGGGGAGAGCGTGGGTCACGCCCCGGGCAGCGTGGTGAGCAGGAGGACAAAGAGGCAGAAAACCCATTTTCTTAACCGTGGTACTGGAACACTGCCCACTGTGGGCACAGATCTCCATTGTCACTCAGTTCGCAGAGGGGTGAATACCATAACGACCCAGGACGTGGGCTGGCTTCTTCCCGTTAGCGCAGATGCCCCTCCGTCGGCACTGAAACCCAAGGACGCTGCCCTCACCGTGCTCCGCACCCTTCCAGGTACCTCTGCTCCAGCCGTACCTTCCGCAGCCAGAGCCGCTGCAGGATGCGTCCCCATGGACCAGCTCTACCCCAAGGCACATCCCGTGTGATCTCTGTTACACTTTAACACCCGAGTGCTCCCAGGACTTAGGTTTTCCCAGCAGAGCCAGGGTGTAATTGCTGGCAGTCTTCAGCAGCTTAACCTACAATTAGTCTTTGTTTTAAATAACACAACAAACAGCACAACACAATACAATATGCCTGTATCATTCTTTACAACAATTGCCCCACTGTTAAGATTTGTTTGTGGTTTAGCATCTAGGCGCAGTGTCCTTCGATTATCTAAAATGGCTGAGAGATCCTCCTTTGACAACTTCACCTCCCTTGGAGCAGGTCGATGCCTCAGCCTCACCACTGGCAACATTCCTGTTCCAGGTGCTTAATTAACAGCTTGTATGGGAAGAAACATAGGCTACATCTAAACCCAGCAGCAGATCCCTTTGAATGTAAGATTATCAAGTTTAATAAATAGTTATCTCCATATAAAAAAACAAAACCAAAATGAAACAAAAAAACACAGAAGAGCAGCTAGCTTTATTGTGGAACTTTAGTTTGATATAGATAGATACAGAGTTCATACATTTCACCTGCAAATTATAAATCAGACTCAGACATTTTCTCGAAATTATAGCCTATTTCCTCCTCAATTACCTGTTCCTCATCTCTAGGCATTCTGTAACTTTAGTGCTCCGGAGGGTACATTTGTCTTTCCTCTTTGTTCATATTTTTCTGTGGTTTCCATTGTCATGTGTGTGATATATCACAATCCTGCATGTCCTCACAGGCTTCTTGGCAAAACATTGCTGAAAACAGCATCTTGTTTGCACAGACAAATAGCAAATAATGAAAATTAAATGAACAAGAACTGTAATTTAAACCCACTGATTAAAAGAATTATTAATGATGTTAGAAATACCATCATTTTCATAGTATTATTAATAGTTAAAGCTATACAACTGCTAGTGTAGATGAACCAAACAAAATCTTTTTCCCAGTTCTGCTTCTCATTTGCAGAATTTCTCTCTGTTTTCTTGGTCTTGTAGTACTCCAGACTCAGAATGCTCCTGCAGAAAGAGCTCTGCTTGTAAGAAATGTAATGCTCTAACAGCCCTCATTTTTGAGGGATGTCACTCATTTTAATCCCAAAGCTGCTTGCAGTCCCCACAAACATCAGGTTTTAATTTTTATTGATGCTAATTATTCAAATGAGAAGTAAATATTCATGAAAGAGAGGTTATTAAAACAAAAGGAACTCTCAATGTTTCCAGCTCTTATGATTTTATCAAAATTCTGATAAGAGATGGTGTTTTTCAGAAAGCTCAAGCTCTTGGATGAGAATAACCAATTTCCTTTGAAGTAAAAGAAAGATTCAAGGGAATAAATAAAAAATAAGCTGAAATGTGCCTTCAGTATGCTTGATAGGATCAGAAAGGCAATAAAAGAACCCAAATATGTATTTTTAACTAATCACTTTTAGTACCTGATATCAAGCCTTTTGGCAGCTTCTTCAGCGTTCCTGATCCTTTCTGTTACTCACTGATGGTTACTGCAACACTCCTACGTAACGTTCCTGCTGGGACCAGGTTAGCCTCTAGGCAGACATGTATTGAGATATGGTTCTTGCCTGAACTCAGACAAACAAGTCAAGAAGAAGATGACAGAAGTACTATCACCCCTAGTTCATAAATAGGAAACTGAAGAGAAACAATTGCTTTGCCTGAGAAAACCAAAGATTCAAACATAACCAAGAAGTGAAACTTCACATTTCAGGAGTACCAGATTGCTGCTCTCATTGCAAAATTAATGAGGTGTCTTGATTCTTCTCCTACCTGCTGCAGTAACTGCTTTTGCATCGTCACCTTGCCAACATCAGAAGAATACAGTATTGTCATTGAACGTCTGAGAGAAAAAAAAATCATCTCTCAGCCTTCCTCTTCAGCTACCATCCCATTGTCTCTAGATCCGTAATCTTCTTTGCTTTCTTCCTCTATACATTCACTAGATAAACTTATCTGCTTCTAGTGTTTCATCTCCCTTCTCTGCAATTCTGCTTTGTGATCAATCTTTCGCTCAGTATCTTGAGTTCATCTGTCTTTTCACCAGATTACCCTCCACTTCTCTAAGCGTTTTCTACATTTCATTTAGAAGGCTCCAGACTTTCTAAAAACATGGGAGTTTTTGCCTGGACAAATTACACATTCAGAATCACATCCAAACTACCACAGCTCTTTGATGCAACTACTCAGGTAAACATATGTAGAATTAACCAACAGTTTTCACTTGTAGGAGATTTAATCAACTGTTTAAAATACAGCTTTCAGAAACCAGTGTCTTTATCAGACATTAGGAAAGAAAACAACCCGATTTTTTATCCATAGGTGAGCCTATTAATGGATCATTTCAAATTTTGCTGCTTATTTTTGTCAGAATTTGTCTACTGCACCAACATGATCATTACATCCATGTCCAACTCTAAAGAAATATATGATTAAAAAACCAATGTAAATCCTTAAGATCTGGACAGGCTACATAATTGAAATGTAATGAAAACATGTAGTGCTTGTCCCCTGAAGGATGATTCAATCTGACTCTCCACAGATGTTTCAGGGTTCCATTTAATCAGGGTTTAAATACCTCTGAATGAGGCTATAACCTATCGGAGATAAAACATCCACTTTAGTTCCTTTGGTAATTTATATCAGCATTATTCTAGTTCATGTTCTTGCTAATCTGATGATAGATAAATACACGCTCAAACCCTCATCCACACATTTTGGATGAAGCATCCTATGTTTGAGGGGAGTGGTACTATTACTCTCAGCATTTATCTGTTCCCCTGTTTGTTTTCTTTCCTTTGCTTTTGCCTTTCCTTGTCAGAGGCTGCTTTTTGTCCATTTATATTCCAGCTGCGCCTTCTCAATTTTCTCAGGTTCATTGCTGGTTTCTCTATCCTGTATCAGCTCTTCTACTTCACATGCATGATCCGTCAGCAGGACAATATGATCTGCAGATCAGAAGCAGTTTAGCAGTTATTCATTTATGTTGAATCCTTTTGTGCCCAGTCAAGTCCGTGAAGGACACATCTTTGGCAAACAACAAAGATCTTTAAAGTGATGGTGTTTCTTTTTTCCTCTTCAACAGTTTTGGACCTTCAATGTATTGTATTCCTTTGTGTATTAGATGCTGCATGTAACATTAAAATTGGAGACAGTCTTTCTTTCCTTTTTTTTTTGAGCTATTGTATGACTATTAGCTGTTGCAACTTGATACTCAAGTTCAGAGTAGAGTAGCTCCCTTCTCTAAAGAGAGCGGAAAAAAGAGAATTTGAGGGAAGAGACAGGAACTGGCTGTGATCTGCACAAGCCAGCTCTTGGAAGGAGCTAGGCGCTGAGGTCTGGCCAAAGGAGGGAAAGGAAAAACTACACAAAGCAGCAGTCAAGAGGGAGGAGTGCAGGTAATGGTGGGATGCTCATGGAAAGAATTGAGGGGAAAGCTGTAAGGTCGTGGGGCAGAGGAGAGACTGCAAGTTTGAAAACAAACTGGTTTTGAAAATTAACGAACACATATAAGCAAGAGAACAATCCTAATTCTGAGGTTTTCTGACTCACTGAGAATCCAAAGTCAATAGATTTTCTCGGAATATTGTATTATGTGTAACTTCATATGTAAGTGCTTTGAGTAGTTTTGTTTTAAAGGCTGTTTTCTCCAAGGCTCTGTGATGTTGCAGCATCTTAGTCATGCTTCTGTCTAGAGGAATCTTCAGCCAGCCTCAGGTAATTCAGGAGGCTTCCATGAAAAACAGCTGGTTGGCTGCTTCCTAGCTAGCTGTGGCTGAAACGCTCAGAAGATGGGTAGGATGGTGAGCACAGATGTTTGAGCAGGTCACCAGCCTTTAGATACTGCTAGTGAACACCCATTATGCAGAACTGCTCAGTTCAAATGCGCTCTTGTGTGGATGTACTCAGCCTGACACCAAGCATGGGCTTCAGTGAAGTCCCCCAAGACCACCAGGCTGTGGATGGGGCTCTGGAAGATGCTGGGGAGAGATCCAGTCCAACTTGGCCAAGAAGGCTCTAAATTCTTTAAGAGCATCTGGAAAATTAATTGCTTTGGTCTAGGCTGTATTTGAAAAGTTTGGGACTGTTGTCTCTGCTAGCGATACCAGGTAACTGTGTAAGGATTATAAATTATTTTATGTTCACCAGCAGAATTTGTGGCTCTTCTTCCCCTCACCCTAAGAATAAAGAACACTCAGTAGGAACTAGAACAGAGCAGTAAAAAAAAAATAAAAAAAATCTCAGAGCCTGTTTTAAGGCCTTGTCATTACAATTGAATATAGAGTTAATATAAATGAATTCTGTTTTCCCAGAGGCATCAAACTCTCCTGTCAAGACAGTCTCTCAGGAGAGACTGGAAAGTCTCTTACTGCCCTCCTTCTGCATTATTATTATTTCCCTTAAAATATCTTGATATTGATGTAACTAAAAATGCAATATAAGATCAGAGAAAATATTTTGTCAAGTGACTCAGACAGGCACAACTGATGGGTACTAAGGAAACGTGTACTGCATTTTATGTTCCTCTGAATGTGTTAGAAAAATATAAGAAATAGTTCATTTTACTAAGAAATCCAGGTGGGGAATTCAGACTACTTTCTGTTACTATGCATTGAAGAGTGACCTACTACTGTCATCAGATCTGACATATGAGTGGCTTTTCAGACTTGCAAGTTCATTTTTCAACTGTTGGGGTATATCAAATCCCTGAAAGCTGTCTGAACATTGCAGAGACATTTATTGGTGTGACCACACCAGACTCTTCAGCACAAAGACCATCACTTTACATACGTGATCAATACGCAGCAGACTGTAAGCAAAGAACAAGGTGGAGAATACAAAGGACAACCAGCCTGATACGGTGCTTCCTAGTCAATTTTGAGGGAATAAAGGAAGAAAGCTTGCTGACTGAGTACAGAAAACTTAAAGTGAAACAGAACTTGTTGAGAGTCTCACAGAACAATAGTTTTCCATTTGAAAATGTCTATCTGGAAAAAAACAAGGTATCTGCTTTTGGTATGCAGTTTTTCTAGATTAATGAGGAAATTTCTCATCAAACCCTGACTGCATGCTTCACAATGGGCAATGGCACCGTACAGAAACACTGAGCTGAAGTCTGCCTGTTTTACTTTCAAATTGTGCAGACCTTTGGGACTTCAACCTCAGTCTATTCTACGTGAAGTTTGATGAACATTCTTTTATCTCCATGGAAGCTTCTCCAGTTGGTAAAAGCAGTTATATGCTAATTGGATCAAGGAGCTGAAGCTTGTGATTCATAACTAGCAGGACCTCCCTCTCTTCACATAAATACTTGGTTATGAAAGTGTAACAGCTTTAACAGAAAAAATTTAGAGATCTGTTGCTATGCTCCAGGTTTGAATCAGATGGAAATACATTAAACTCCATAACTCCTCTTATCACAGGAGCCATTGGAATAGATGCTGTTCTACAGTGATCGTCTCTTTTCTTTGCCCCTGCTGCTTTCTTGTATTGGTGACAATTTTACTGTTGAGATTATGATCCTATTAAATTATTATTTCGTAGATCTATAGCTTTAATTTATTCATTGCTGCTTGCTTTACCTTTGAATTTCATATATTTTTCTTTTTATTCTCAGTTTCCAACAGTTTATTTTAAAAATAAACTCTTTTACCAAGAAAGAGTTTTTTCTTCATGCTTGTTGGTCACTGAATCAATTTAAAATATAATCTGGTCCTAGTGAGAGGTCATATGTGAACGGTAAGTTTATTTGTTTACTCTGACAAATGGTGGAGGCACCGAACAGTCAGTACCCAGCAGAACCCCATAAAACTAGATAAGGTGGGGGCTGAGGGCTCTGATTTGTATTCAGCAGTGGGCAGAAAGCACCTGTTGAAGTGGGTATCTCTCCCTGGCCTTGCCTTGTCCTCCAGAGGCAGCTTCTAGGGACAAAAGA
The DNA here is from genome assembly GCA_013400195.1 of Aramus guarauna. NCBI lineage: Eukaryota > Metazoa > Chordata > Aves > Gruiformes > Aramidae > Aramus > Aramus guarauna. The sequence goes on from VXBL01004928.1 coordinate 2,136,909, forward strand.
AAATTATGAAATAGCTTCTGAATCACAATTTTAAACCAAGCGTACTGAAATGAATGAAAATGGATTAAAATTAATTTGTATATGCCATGCGTATCTATGGTACTTTCTTTAGCCATCTGTTTTATATCTGCCTTCTTTTGCAAGTGAGATTCCTGAGACCAGCCAAGAGGGCACAAGGGGTGATTATGAGGATGTGTACTAGCAATTTGGTGTGGTTAGCTGTATGCAGAGATGAGGAGCCAAAGACATTCAGATCTCTGCTGGATAGGTCAGACCCTACATGGTTTTGCCAGAAATACTTTTTCAGTGAATATACAAAACTTTGAAGTCTATGATGCAGAAAATACTTCACGGATAGAGCTGTCAAGCATTGGAACAGGCTGCCCAGGGAAGTAGTTGAGTCCCTGGAGGTATTTAAAAGATGTGTAGATGTGGTGCTTAAGGACATGGTTTAGTGGTGGACGTGGCAGTGCTAGGTTTACGGTTGAACTCAATGGTCTAAGGGTATTTTCCAACATAAATGATTCTATGATTCTATGATTCTATGATTCTATGATTCTATGATTCTATGATTCTGTAACAAGATTACTGTTAAGTAGAAGCATCTTAACAAAAATATGTACATTTAAAGGTTGGAATAAATAAAATTAACTAGTGCTATTACCACTGGAGGTGGTGTCCAAGAAGACCATGCTGTTTAAGCAACTTTAGGGCTAGAAGATGTGGAGAGACCCATGGTGGAACTTTAAATGCTCTGAGGAGCCTAATTCCCATCCAAATTTCAAGGCATCTGGCCTTCCTGCTTTAAAAGAAGCAGTAACACTGTCGTCTAACGGAGTGTGCTGAGTAACGTGGCCCCTTGGTATTTCCATGTTTGAGTAGGATGGCAGCCAATTTGTGTACGCAATGACTAAGACTTTGGTGGACCACTGCCAGTTTTTAGGACCCTCCTATGAGCTTGCTGTGCTCAGTCATAGTTGTTCTCAGTTCAAGATTGTTCTCAGTCTATTCCTAATATAAAGAGAAAAAATCCACACAGTAAGAAAAAAGAAGTCAAAGCCTGGTTAAGGCACTTCTGTGGACATTGTGCTGATGGAGAGTGCCCTCTGCACTCTCCAGCCCTCCAATTCTGCACTGTTCATGGGTTTCACTAACAGCACTATGTCATTTTTCTTAACTTTAGTGGTTGGGCAGATTCTGACACACCAGGAAAATGTATCTGTTTCAATTTGGTATTTAACAAGGTGCACAGATGGTGCTAAAAAGCAGGTAGAAGTGGTTAATCACCTGTGAATTTTAGGCATTTTTCTGCTGTCCATAGAGGACTTTAGAAGTGCATTTACTGCATGGGTTTCTCCATGATGATTTGCATTTTCATGGTTGTTTTCAATCAATCACCCCAGAGAGGTTTGCAAATCCTTTCATTCCAAAGCAGTGAAGACCTGCCCATGTCCACATTCCTAGCGCAACAAATGATTTGGGACCTGAATCATGTGGTATTCAGTATTCGCGCTCAGGCATATCCGTACCTCGTCGCACCCTGAATTGTTTCATTTTACTGACACCATCTGTTTCTTGTGCCTAAACCAATTTGTATTCCATTTCAAGAGTTGTCCCCTATGCTCGGCTTTCTGACCTTGTAAATCGATCTCCTGTACAGTCTGTAACAAATACTTTCCTGAAATCTGGATGAATTATGTCAACAATTTCATCTTTATCAATTCAGCAATGCATTGAAATGACCCTCATACATTTGTCATACATGATTTTCTTTTAACAGAACCATGCAGCTTTTCCTTTACTAAATCACATCTCTAACTGAATTGTAATCGTCTTCCTTATAAATGTTTCCATTATCTTGCTCACTATTACAGTCAGTCTTACAAGTCTGTATTTCGTTGGGTCTTCCCAGTGTCTCTTTTTGACAGCTCAACAGTAAAGTGCATTTCAGGTAAATATCATTGATATGCTCCTTAAAAGAAGAGGAAAAAAATTAAAATCTAGTAAAATATACTCCTGGTGTTCAATAGTAGTTTTAGAAATTCACTAAAATGAATGGAGAATAAAGGAGGATTTCTTTATTGCTGGCAGTTAGTGGCATTGATGGATCATGGCATAGCCATTCTCAGTATGGCCAAATAATTTCACTGTATAGAATTTTATATAGCTACAGCTAAAATTCAATGAACTGATTCAGAAGGTTCAGGATAAACTATAACAATAAGTTAAGCCCTTAAATCGATTTGGTATTTTAAAAGGATAGAGAGCAGCAAGATGTCATCTTCCTTCACAGATGTAACTTTAACTGGAACTGTAAATCCAAAGCAGAGTATTGGGGGATAAGGGTATATAATGTGTGATTTAAGACCCATCCTGGAAATCAGTGAGGATTTGAGTACACCAACTCTAAAACATAATCGGAGCGTTATAAGAGTCCATCCAGAAAGTTAGGAGGATATTTTTTTTAGAAGAATAAAGATAAATTTTGTATCTTAAAGAGGCTATTTTTGAAGAGTGCCAGGCAAGATGAGAAAAGAAAATGACTGTGAAAGAAGCAGCAGAGCAGCAGAGGCATAGATAACCACTCATCCTGCTATCCTCTCAAGATACGAGCTGGGGATGATTTCTATCAACGACTTCCAAATATAACATTATTCAGCTTTCATTATGTTGTCAATCTAATTTGAATGTAAGTTATTCAGAGCAAATGGCTGTTTTGCCTTTGTGTTTGCCTGTAAAGCGCTGCGCACCCCAAGCCAGGAAAAAAAGAAAGAATTCTCGGATTAGAGGAGATAACGTCCTCATTGAAAGTCCTGTGTGCAAATGCTTGTTTTCTAATCACCTTTGTGAAACCTGCCCCTGCTATACCACACAGAGCAATTCCTCTTCAAAGTAAGAAGAATTGCAGCTTATTTTATGCTAACCCTGGACAGCCTCTCCACTTATGAGGAATGGGAGAAACTCCTGCTAACTTACATTAGTTTCTGGGGAAAAAAACAACCTGAACTCCCAAGATTTGGCTTTGGTGATTACCTTAAGTTCACAGAGCTCTCAGTATTGAGCAAAGTCCATGTTTGAGATGAAATCCTGGATTCACACTGAAGTGAAATGGAGTTTTTTCATTGACGTTAGAAAGGCCAAGGTTTCAATCCTTCCTTTTGAGACGGGAGTTATAAATTTTTTTGCATGCTGTGGCATGGTTACATCAGAATTGAGTGCTGTAGAGATAGCCCACAAGTAATACAGAAAATATTATCCCTAGGGCTGCAAGATCTCAGATAGTCACTGTGTCCTAAAATAGCAGCTCGTTATGTGCCGACAAGTCCATCTTCCTTCTCTTAACTCTAAATAAAAGCATAAAAGTTTAACTAAAGGGACAATTAGAGCCTGAGAATGTGCATCTACCTGCCCTTTATTAGTCTACTGGGTAATTTTCTAGCTTCAAGCTTCCCTTTCCCTTTTCCCACCTCTTCACAATAAATCTACTCTAAATTTCCCTGGTTTTGTTGCATTGGCTCTTTTTCCTCCTCTTTGTATTTTATTTTTGATCTCATCCTGCCCTTTGGCTCTAGATGGGCCCTTTTTATCTCTGACTTTATTTTGTGCATCTGTCTTTGAGCAGCTGTCCATGCTCCTCACCCCAGGGCCTGACTGAAGGACTAATTCACAATTACGAAAGTCCGGATCAGAGAGGATTTCCTCTCCTGAATCCCCAGATCTGTCACTGGCCCATCCATGGCTCCCATCTCATTCTCAAATGAGGCCGGAGTGAGGACTGTTGTCTTTGCTGTAACTCTGGTGGTTACTTTTGGGCACGAGGTGCACTTGCAGTTTCATCAGAAGCCATTGCAGAGCATCATGAAGAAAGCTCTTGCAAGGCACTACAGTGCATCCTAGCTGAGCCTCCAGTAGTGTGAGCCAAGGAGTCAGTCCATGAGAGTAACTACGAGCAGCAGACTGAGCAACACACCTGGACCAGGTATAAGCAGAAACCGTGTGTGACGGACATCAATCTGTCGGCATGCTGTCAGACCACCGCCTTTCCCTTGGGCGATACACAAGAGCTGGGTCCAGCAGATCGGTCCACGGTTCTCACAGAGAATTCACTCCACTCCCTGCGAGGGTGAGCTGGGTATGTGAGGCAGGACTTTGAAAAATGCCAGCTAATGATGGAAAGCACAAGAATTAACAAAACAAGATAAATACCTCCCATATAAAGCTAGGGGTGTAAAAGGTATAGGCTTGAGCTAAGCCCAGTGCATTGAATATCCAGCTGAGAGTATAATGGGAACAGTTTAACATATGAAGACAATACTGTTTCCATCTCAACAGCCAGGGGGGAAAAAAAAAAATTAAGAAAATTAGAAGAGAAAACAAAAAAGAGGCTGTTAATTGGGAAAAGCCAGAGGATGGTTCTTGCCTTCATACAAGAGGATGTACATACTGGTGGTGTGTTATATTCCGGTTCTGGCAGCTGGGCTACCCTCTGTTCACAGAGGCAAGAGGTGCATCCAGGCACACGATGCAAAGCATGGCACGTCCAAGTGCATGGAGCAGGTCAGTGGTGATGGTGTGCAGCTGCAGAATGCAGGATGGCTCCATGGGGAATATGCCTCCTCGCCGAGCAGCACAAAGGATGAAGGACAGGCACTGAACAGAGGAAGAGGGCTAGTGGTGGTGGATTGTCGCTGTCAAAGACTAAAAGGCAGCCAAGCAGAGGCTGACAGGTAGAAGAACCAGCATCTGAACAACTTACAAAGGGTGCGGGAGCAACTTGGACAATGCCAAGCTGGGCTGAAAGTGTGTTCCCACAGCAGAGTTGAAGCACTAGGCCATTACCTGCCAGCAAGCAAATCTGGGTGCAGGCACTGAACACCTTCCCCAGCAACAAGAGAAAGTGGTACAGGAAAGCTGAGGAGAGGTAGAATCTTAGGAGAGTGATGGAGACAAAGCTGCTCAGCTCCCAGCCCGAGCAGAGGGGTCCTGGCATGGAATAGCAAGCTGCACACCGTGCAAACTACACAGCAGATCAGCAGTGTTGTGATCCTACCTGCAAGTAAAAAATGGCAGGATTTTGTGACTATTCAGGGGTCTGACTCAGGAATTTTGGGCTTCAGGTGAGCAGCAGTAATATAGGCAGTTCTGTAAAACAGGATCTGCTCAAGGATCCATTCTACGTATAACATACGTTTACTGAATTTTACAATAACTAAGCATATTAGCAAATGATACTTGAAAAAGTGATTTATGGTAAAAGGAGGGAACAACTTAATGAATTCGAGCAGTCCACAGGATAGCGTTTACTCCATGGCTGATCTACATAAGAGGCGAAGAGCTGTTCCACGCAGGCTGCACCTGAGATGTTCCCCCCAGCCACCTTGTTGGCAGCAGGGCTGCGTCGGTGCTTGCGTGACCCGGACCGTGTGTACTGCAGCAGCAAGAGCCAATGTGGGACCGAACTCCCCGTTGCATTGCCTGTTGGGTTCATGCCTGCCACTACAGCTACCGTTTTTCTCTTTTGTTAAGGGAAGGATTTAAATCAGCTCCCAAGTTTTACCCTGGCATAGTGTTAGGATGAAGGCAGTTACTAACCAGCGGTAAAAAAAACACTGCCACAAAAAATAAATAGAAATGAGGTATTCTGTTACAGTATTTGGGCATTTCAACCCTCAGGGGTTCTTCATGTAAATGAATCTTGTGCTTATTCTGTCAGGGAACACAAATTAATAGCACATGAAGAAATAAGAACCAACAGTCTTAAAACCCCAGATGAAATCAAACCACACAAATCAGATCCCATTATAGATTTCAGGACCATGGTCTCCATCAGAGAGAATTTTGCTTCTGTAAATAAAGTTGGTAAAGGTGACCCTATATTAGGGTGAGAGTTTTGAACTTACCTCCCAAAACATCTGAGGGGTTTGGAACACGGTTTTTCTTTTGGATTATGTCTGTCACCATGTAAAGCTGAAAGGTCTGCAAATACAGTTTATTTGGAGAGCATGTGAAGGTTTGATTGATCCCAGAGCTCTATTGGCATAGAGACTTACCAAAGTGTATTTTCAGGAAAACATAGTTGACTGTTCAATGCTACCACCATAAGGGCTAGCATCGTTTCCCACAAAATTAACACTTCTGCTTAGCTATGACCATAAACAACGTGTAAAATTGAACTATGAGAGGGAATACTCCCTATAATTCCATTCCTGAATATGTATGAATCACCAAATAATGAAAAAATACCAAAATTTAGACTAGTAGAAGTAAAAAAAGCAATAATCAAAGTTTCAATGATACAAAAAGTGATCACAATAAAGAGAAATCGCTCCTGATATCAACACCATTGGCAATCCAAATCTCTGGAATTTACCTGCTGCCTTGTCATCCGCTCATCAGAGTCACAACATTGGAGGTTTTTTTTAGTCTCTTTGTCTCTGAACACTGAGTTTCCACTAGCTCACTCTTTCAAATTGTTTAGAGCCAGTATGAAAGGAAGGTGATGAAAAGAAGGAAGATTTTTCCTTGTTTACTTGAAACTTGGATTTGGAGATCTACTTTACCTATGCAATGAGAGTGAATTACAATGTTTAGTCTGGATCAGAATGACTTCCAGTCTATGACTTTCACAGGGGATGCACAGTTCCATAGCGGAGGAATTCAGATTCAGCCCCTACCTGCAAATAGGCTAGCATGACTATGCAAGCTAAGGAGGAACATACATGCACTAGTATATTTGCTGTAATATGTTCACAGAAATTTGAATACATACAATTTTTAAATCGTTTATGTATCAAAATGGCTAATTTTGTAAAGGATAATAAAAAAAAAAAAAACCCTCAAAATTAATTTGAAGAAAATATCATGAAAGAAGTAACNTCAAAATGGCTAATTTTGTAAAGGATAAGAAAAAAACCCCCTCAAAATTAATTTGTAGAAAATATCATGAAAGAAGTAACTTGAAAATGTGACCTGCTCTTAATAACTTCTTAAGAATTGGCCCAATTTTAGTGACCTCTTAGAGGAATGCAATACTACCTAGTCTATTCAGAGGTAGTATATTCTTTCCCGGGAAAAAAAGCTCCAGATTAGCCTGAAAATGACATTCTGGACACATTACTTCCAATTACACTTGTACCTATGCAACTCAGTCTGTGAACCAATTTACAAATATCTGGTCCAACCTTTAAGGAACAGCCAGACTTGCAGACCTCAGAATTCATTTTTGAGACACATAGTAGGAGGCTGCCCTCTGAAGTCATGAAATTACATGTAGATATTGAAAGTCTATATGGTGGTTTTTGTCCTGCCTTTAGAAGTCACCCTGCCTACTTCCAGCATATGTATGTATATGTGTGTTGCCCCCTTCGGTAATGTAAAAAAAACCCAAACAAAACCACAAAACCAAAAACTTGTCAATTAATGTGTCAAAAGGACTTTGGTATCTATCATAAAATCATAGAATAATTGAGGCTAAAAGGACCTCCGGAGGTCATTTGGTCCAACACCTTGCTGAAAGCAGGGCAAATGTCAAAGTTAGGTCTGGTTACGGAGGCTTTGTGCAGTCAAGTTCTGAGTATCTCCAAGGATACTCGAGTATCTCCACAACCTCCCTGGGCAACATGGTGCAGTGTTTGACCACACTCATTGAGATGAATATCTTTTCTTCTAACCAGAACGTCCATTACAGCAGCTTGTGTCTGTTGCCTCTTGTCCTTTTGCTGTGCAATACTTAGAAGAAAAATTGTTCTCTGTTCCATCTAACTCTGCACAGACCTACCCATATTACAAGGCAGGGAGAATGAAGATATTTTCTGACTGTTACAGGTTCTTTTTGCAGGCTGCCCTAAATTAAATGATACAGTCAATTCTCCATTATCAGAAAGTAATGGCTGAATTCAATGGGTTTTTATTGATGCATCGCATTGGTGTTCAGATACGGGATTTCCCATGCCTCAAGGCTGCCTTTACAAGGATTAACAAATCTTCATTTCTATAGTGAAGTACACTAGATTTTTCATGTTTATGAGAAATATGAGGAACTAGTGATATTCACTCACTCTTCTACTTTGTCCTTAAAACATATGTGGCAGACCTGTAACCACTGAAGTAGCTAGTTAATAGTTACAAATGTATTTATATTAGTGAACATATAGGTAGACTGTGTGGAAGGGAGATTACTGTACAGCCTTAATCTAGACTGGTTTGCTTACTTTTTGTTTATAATCTTTGATTATGACTTATAATCTTTGATTTAAAAATTAAGAATTCTATTAATAGTACTGACTTTTATACCCATAGGTAAATAATAAATTAGGTGGCTACCTCTGTATTACATCTGGATTATTAGGAAATCTAATCATCAAAGGTTAAGGTTGGGAATTGAGGTAGAGCGAGACTAATGCCAAAATCCACACTTAGTACTTGCATTGGACCTCAGGCTGGGACTCCTATGTTCTGCCTATAGCTGCAATTCCCCATGCCCCAGCTGACACTGTAAGTTTTACAGGTCAAGTTCACTGGGTCCCTGCAGTTATGCTTGTGCATGGGGTCAGAACCACCTCTCAGTTTGAGCTAAACAACTCCATACCTGTCTTATAATTAAGCCTGGCTGAAAACCTCAAGGATGGCTTTCCTCTACTTAAGCCTCCAGACTTGATCCACTGTGCCTCAGAGCACAGTAGATATGTCTACAGTGATCCCAACCACTTTAATTTAAAAACAGTACTGGATGAGAAGCTACCAAAGATAAGGGTGACCTCTGATCCACATTAAAAAAAAACAAAACAAAACAAAACAAAAAACCAAACCAAAAAGCTAATGAACAATCACACTTGTTTTTCATGGGCTGAGGCAGGGTGCAGCTCTGCAGAGTCATTTTCCCTTTGATAGGTCCCCAGATGCATATGCTTCCTTGTTTTCATGGAGGTGAGAGCTACCCTGCATAATCCTGCATTCATGGTGGGGTATGAGCAAGCACCCAAGAAGTGTGATGATGGCACTCATCTAGCTCATCTCACATAGGGTCCATCACTGGTCCAGTTCTAGGAGAGGCTCAGGATGTGAAACCCTACCACCTGATAATAGGGATCTATTATCATATCACAGGGAGGCCAGGGTCAAATGCTTAAATACTGAGAGGGGAAACCAACACAGAGTGGTTTGTGAATGACCACCACAATTTCTAATCTCTTCTGAGGTGCCTGCCTCTACCTATGAACTGTGCAAGGGTTTGGGGGCAGCCCCCAGCCTGTTTGGCTGGATGCCCAAGGGACACATTGGCATCTCCTTGACATTCCCAGCAGTCTAGCCCTAAGTGACTTAATTGTGGAGATACGGATGGGGTAGAGCAGAACATTCAACCTAGGTCTTCGCCATCCTGCCCTGAAGCATAATCCATGTCCTAACTACCTTATCACCTGCAGTTTCGTATGCCAAAGTTGATGAGCTCCAGGTAACCTTCACAGCTTCAGTGTGGAAAAACTTGTCCTGTACTTGCTAGAGGGAGTCCCTGTGGTCCTACCAGAGCTCAGGAAAAAACAAACAGATTTAAAGGCAGGGAGCCACAGTGTTGCTGTTTTCCTAATTTGGTTTAAATCACTGGTAATCTTAATCCCCTTTTCTCTCTTCTAGACCTGGAATTTTAATACAAACTGCAGTCAGGAAGGGAGACTTTAGAAGTACTGTCTGAACAGAATCTTGCATTTTATAAGTACAAGAGTATACATCAAATACTAACATGGTCAGCTGAGCTCTGGTTCAAACGTTGTTGACTGAGGTCAAATAGCATAAAAATGGCAGCTGGCTAGATGTTCCCTTAGGAGCTCCCCCAGGAGCACACTGCAATGCTAACATGTTCAGATGCTTCTACTCCTTGAGACCAAGGGCCCAAATTCTGTTTACAGAGTGGTGCAATGAGGTGATGATCTCCTCCCCAGGTTCCTGTGTCATGCTGGCTAGAAGGGAAGAGTTCAGCCCACCAGTGGAGGTACAGATTCACCATGCAAAGCAATTAGCATCGTCTTCAACCAGTGATACCACTGGCACAGTGCACATTTTAAAGGATTATGCAAGATGCTGCGTGGCCTTGTTTTTTTTTCCTTGTCCCACTGTGCACTGCTGCTGTAACTTCTTCTGGTGTCTGAGGAAACATGACCAGAGCTGCTGCAAGGTAGGGAGACTAACAAGAGTTAGAGAACCATGGAGTGAGACATCCTGTTAACCAGGAGGTGGGGCAGGGTGTAGGTACCTTCACATGGACTACAGCACAGGTAGCTTGAACATGGGAGAACATGACAAATTGGGGGTTCCTTGAGGGCTCAGGCTTGCCAGCACTGCGTAAGCCTACCAGTAGGGCCATTAGCCCTGCATTTCACTCATTTGCCTGGGCTCTTGCTACGTTTCCCTTTCCTGTTTGAAGAGGCTTGTTTAATTTTGCTAACGACTCTGAATGAAGATAAGGCCCGTGTGTGTAATAACAGACTAAAATTAAACTTCAAACAAATTATCTGTTAGGATTTAGGAAAATCTTATCTGGGGAGGAATTAATCCTTGCTGCTTGTTTTGGGGCTTTAGCAGGCTACCGGGAATTTGAAAGAGAACACTTTTTCAGTCTGGTGCATCCACAGCAACTGCAGCAATGTGCATAATTCTCTGGGTGTGCTAAAAAAAAAAAAAAAAAAAAAAAAAAAAAAAGGGAAAAAACCCCAAACNACCAAAAAAAGACACCTAAACATCTGAAGAGTAGCCTGAACTGATTGCAAACTAAATGCAGGTGCTGTACATCATCAGCTGTCACTGTCAAAGCCCTGGTCTCCTTGTGACTAATGTCCCAGATTCCTTCATCATTGCTTATCAGGACAATTCTGTAAGCCGTCTCTTAAGCCCTAGTGCTCCACGCTGCGTGGTTTGGAAACTAGCCATTGCACCCTCCCGGTGATGGGAGGTTGCTCTGAGAAGAGGATGCTGCTCAATCCAGCCTATTAATCAAATTAACAGAGAGGGGGCAAGAAATGCCTGTGGGGTTTACTTTGCTGAAAAATGCTGATGTGGCTCAGAGTGGTTCAGGGAATGGGACTACACATGGGGCTGGCAGAGACTGGGCAAGGCAGCCCCATTTGGATGCTACCACCCCATGATGGTTTGATGGATTTAATCCCAGGAATGATTTCAGACTAACACTATAGTTCTGCTTCTCTGATCTGCAAGTAATACTCATGACAGACAATAAAGAAAAAGACAGAAAGACCTCTGGAAACACCTCCTTACCCTCTTACTACCAAGATATCTCAAATTTCCATCAGCAAGAGATTCCTGGTGGAGATCTTTCATCTTTTTCTCTTCCATCCATTTCTTCTTTCTTTCAGCTTAGCTGCACACACAAGATGTAGGGTGAAAGAGCAGTAGGAAGAGGGAACAAGAGAGAAAAGGAGCTTTAATAGCCAGGAGGAGATAAATGGGTGCTCTTTGGAAGGATAAACCAGACCAGTAGTCCGGAAAATCGCATGGGAAAATCTCCAATGTTTACAAAGTTTTGTGGTTTTCTTAAGTATATTTTTCTTGCAATTCTGGGGACATTATGCAGGATTCAGAGTAAAAAACACTCTCAGGACTGAACAACAGTATGAGAACATAAACTATCTGAAAACATTGTCCCAAATTTCCATTATCCTCAACCACACAATGGGGTAATATGCAAGTTTTAGGTGGAAATAATAGGTGCCTGAACTCCACAGGGTTTTCCACTGAATCCATTGTGTATTCCACTTCTGTCTTAAGAATGTTTGAATACATTGCCATGCTATCAGATGGCTGGTTCAGGGTACTTGGAGCCACCTAATGAGCAATAGAATGGACTAAACCTGCATCCTGAAAGCCCAGAAGTCTGAATGCACCCACCATGGGTGTTCAGAACATCTCCCTGAAGCTGTGTACAATGAGAGGTATCTTGCCTGAGGGAAGTGGATGCAGTCAGAAGCTCAGAACACAGCAGGAAAGAGCAAATGAAGAGCAAATCAAGAGCAAAACATTCTTTCCCCCTCTTTGATAGTTGGTTTAGGTTCTTTCCCACCCAGGTAGATAATAGCTCTTTGGCCACTCTGCCTCCCCATCCACTCTCCCCTATGTGCAATTTGCAGCAGTAGTCCTTTGCAGGTCAATAGGAAGTTAAACAGATGAGCACTCACTGAAGTCCACTCCACTCCCCTCCCCAGCCAGCACCATCTCTTACTGCAGAGGCACAGGTCTGTGTCCTTGCTCCGTCCCAACTCTGGCCATAGATTGCATCAAGGAGAGGAGCTGAGAGGGCTCAGTTCAACACGTGGCCTTCATGGTTGGAAACCACCTCTCTCTGGAACAGGGCTCTTTCCACTCCCTGAGCTGCTCATAACTCCACATGGCTTACCGTGAACCTCAGGTGTTGAGAAATTGAGGATAGGTGGGCTATGCAAGAAAAGATCTTTGAAATAACCTTTTCCCTTTCTGACAAAGAGTCAGAAACAAAGAAGAGGACCCTTCTTTACCTCTGAAGCTCCTGGTAAGGACACTGAAGCATGGTGGCACACCTCCAGTGGCACACAGTGCAACAATGCCCAGCACAATAAACCTATGCACCGTGTGGAGACCTAAGGATCTACCTTCCTAGAAGTGCTGTGTTCGTGTTAGTACTTCGCCTCAGCCATCCACTCCTGTTGGATGGGCAAGCCCCGCTGCCCTCCTGTTCCTCCTGATCCCCAGCAGTGCTGCAATCCCATGGATCAAACATGGTGCTCTTGGTGTTTCTCTTACCTACCTAGCCGTTTGCTGAGAAGTAAACCAAACACAACTTGCACCAGCTGAAGTCATTCTTTCATGCTATTTCTTGAAAGGCATCTATCAACCTGCTGGTAATCACTACCTGCACGGTCTTTCTCAGTGTGCAGCCAAGCAGGATGAAGCAGAAATCCCTAGAGACATGGAGTCTTTATTCAGTCCAGCCTTTAACTGGGCAGAGGTCACTACTGAGCAATCTCTAGTCCATGCAAAAGGAGTATGTTATCTTGGCAACACTCCAAGTGTCTGCTGACCCGAAGAGTGAGAGACTAGAGACAAGAGGTTAAGTAGTTTGGTGTGCTGAACACATGGTATAATAGCTCCTTCTTACCTTTCTTGAATTTCCATCTGCATCTCCCGTACAGGTCTTGACAATAAATGTCACATCTTTTATTGTAATAGATATTAATAGCAAAAGGCAAATACATTTCCAAAGGATTGAATCTGTTGCCATGGGAGGTAACGTAAATAATTTGGGGTTAAATACAAAGAGACAGAAGAAAGCTCTCTTGTTAAAAAAAATACAATCTCATTGCTTTGCATTCAGTTTTAGAAGGTTCATGAATATCCTTGTTTTTCGTAACCTTGCATGTTATTGAAAAAGATCTTTCATTTGCTTCCACTCTTTGCAATTTCCTTAGATATTCTATTTCCTTGCATCTGCAGAAACTGAGCTGTTTCTCGTGTGCTTGACAAACCATCAACATCTGCATGTGAAAGATTTCACAGAGAGAAGAAACTAAAAAAAAAAAAAGGTAGAAACCTTTCCTAATCATTTTTCTTTGATTTTCATACACTTGTGTAATAGGATGTATCCAACAGTGGATTTTTCTGAAAATATATTAAACTGAGCAAATTCAGATTTGGTTTGTTGATGCTAGAGAACAAACTCAGTGGAAGAAGTAGTCTGTCTTGCTCAAGAAGCTGGCTCAGACTGAAGCTGTGTACTCTTCACAGGAGTATATTTGTATCTTCATAGAGGAACCAGTTGGAAGACTAGTCTTAATTGGAGAACATGAAACAAAAATACAGAATTATGCAGGTGTGATACCTGCTGGAGGCAGCACCCATAACTGGAGGGTCACCAGCCAGCACACCGAGGTGGCACATTCAAGTACCTACTCAAGGTCACGCTGCAAAAATAAAGGAGTGCTGAAAGGTGCTGTGAGCATCCAGGTGTCCTTTCAGCTTTCCCGCACAAAATGGTTTGTAACTCTGTGCTGTGCCTTGGTTTCTCGGTGACAACAATTGTCAGGTTTTACCAAATAAGGGGAGGGAAGGCCCAAAGCCCATCCTTACGAATTGGAGCAAACTTCCTCCCAGTTTCTCTTGCTGATTTGTTCATGTAAATCAGGTGCTTCTGAGTGAATTTTGCTTTGTACAAAATAAGCTGCAGAAGCAGTTGCCACACACTGTGCCCTCTCCAGGTGGGAGGAGCTGCTCCCTGAGGAGCTCCCATCCCCATTTTCTGATGCTCAGAGGAATTAAAATCCACTGCTTATAACACTCTGTCTTTTGTCCAAAGACCCACACGCCCTCGGATGCTGCCTGTGCCCAACAACCACACGTCATTTCCAAGGAATGAAGGGGGTTGTTTACCTATTCTTATTTCCAAGTCTAGGCTCTGGGGAGCTCCAGGACTCCAGATAGGAGATTCCAGACTCCCAGGAGATACCAGACCCTGTCGTCCCTCAGGATAGGAAGGGTTGAGCCCTACTACCACTTGAGCTCTTACAAATAAGAGAGGGCCGAATAAGTGTTCTCCTTAGCCCGCTCATGGGGAGACCGTGACAGCAATGACCTACTTCAGATCAGAGGGTTTGCAGAAGATCACTTTGTCATCATTGTTATGCCTCTAGATGATTTTTACAGTGTTTACCTCAGTGTCACAGTATTCATGGATGACTGCAGATAGTTGGTCTTCTCGGGTTGAAAGAGAAGATCCTGAGCTAGCTGTCAGAGTAGACAAGTGAAGAAGCAGAGCAGGGAAAAAAGTCATGGATGATCCTGACATGTTTTTAGTGAAGACAAACTTAATGCCTTGGGCTGCATTTGGGAGCAGTAGGAGTGACTCACTCTCTTACCTAAATTATACCACTGCATGGGGCATGCATCAGACATTAGCAAGCTCCCAGTTATTCCAGAAGTTAGTATGCTGTGCCAACTCATTACTTCCTAAATAGCTTCAGTGTCAGTGCTAAGTGGTGACTTAACTGACTGCTGACATTCACTACAAGGTCACTAAGCTAAGTCTATACTTAGGAACACTTTGGTGCTGCAAATGACATGGAAGTGATTTTGTCTATACACATTTTGATGAGGATAAGAGGAGCAGAGAATTAAATATTCTTAGATTTTTCTATGCAGTTGGTTATAAGCAGTTTATTTCTTCTTTGCTCTCCTTCCATAGGAGTGACGTGAACATAAGGAAAAAAAATTAAAAATCAACAAAAAGAAAAGCTTTTTCACTGCGAGAGTGACTGAGCACTGGCACAGGTTGCCCAAAGAGGTTGTGGAATCTCCATCCTTGGAGATCAAAAGCCTTCTGGACATGGTCCTGTGCAACTGATTCTAGGTGATCCTGTTTGAGCAGGGGGTTGGACCAGGTGACCTCCAAAGGTCCCTTTCAACAGCAGCAGCGATTACATTCTATGACTTTTTCTGTTTTGGCTCAGATCATGATCTGACAGCCTTTCCGATACCCGAATGCCTTGTCTCTGCTGGTCCTTCTTATCACAGGCCTGACGAACATGGACAAAAGTAGAAAACACAATTAATATTCAGCTCACTAAATAAAACCTGGAGGAGTCTCAGGAAAGCAAACACTAAGGACGATAC
This sequence comes from Aramus guarauna, assembly GCA_013400195.1. Taxonomy (NCBI): domain Eukaryota; kingdom Metazoa; phylum Chordata; class Aves; order Gruiformes; family Aramidae; genus Aramus; species Aramus guarauna. Next base: position 2,152,554 of record VXBL01004928.1, read on the forward strand.
CAATAAGGAATTGAATAACAGCTGAAAAATTGAACATTCCTGCATTTTTTCCTAAGGAATCTAGCATGCCTCTACTGATGACTGCAGCAAATGTGCAGCATTTCTCACTGCAGAGAGGCTCTTCTTGACTTCCACAGCTCTCTTTTCAGTCCACACATTGCAAATGGATTCTTCCTTCCCAGTGTTCACTGAAGAGGATCTCCTCAAAAGGCCCGGTGCCTATGGTCAGATGACAAAGACGTGTACAGCTCCACCTGGCATCCTGGAGCTTTCAGCATCTTCACGAACTCCCAAATTCAAAGGGTAATTCTTGTCCCCCTGCCCCTAAGCTGTTAGCACATCAGCAGGTAACGTGTTTCCAACTGCATCCCCTTCCTGCCCCTTGCTACAAAATCTCTGCCTATCCTAAAGTTCCAGGCATTTTAGAAATACTTCCTGCAACTCTGTGTACTAAGCAACGTCACAAGGCTACCAGTACCTTGTTCAAAGTCCTGGTGACATTTGCCAAAATATTCCAGAGTAGAGCAGGACACTGAAGCCAATGTCATTTTGAAAGAGGTTTTTTAGTTAATTACTTTCATGGATAGGTAGTTTAGCATTTCCCTCTGAACCTTCCATGGGGAAGCTGGTCTCTTTACTGAGAAAAAGGGTCCTGGAGCTGCCTGATGCCAAGCTACAAGAACCTCTTCGTTCTCCTCTGCCCACCACACCAAAGAGCCAGGATTTGTGCCAGTTGGCCCTCATTGGTAATCCATCAAAAATATGAAAAGGCAAATTATCCTCATCTGGCCTGCAGGTGTTGATATGAGTCTCCCTACAACAATTAAGATAAATATCTCAGCTGTCATTTAAGGGGAAATGGCATATGGCTCTTCAAGTCTGATGATTCAGACATAATAATCTCCCAGCGATTAGGAAGACAGAGGCAAATAAATTGGGGGCAAAGGGGAAAGAAAGAAAATGGAAAGGAGATAAACTCTCTATTACCTTCCATTTTACCCCCAAATTTGTCTTGATCCATATCTGAGAAAACCAAAGGAACCAATCACTATTTGTTACTAGTGGGGCAGCACAGGACCGGGAAGCACGTCTGCACACAGGTATGCTCCATCTCAAACCAAAGGTGGCAAGAAGGCATTGAAATGCCAGTTAGTTTCATATTTCACTTTATTCTCTTAGCTTAGGTCAGGTACATCCTTAACGCACATTGGGATAAACCACACAGGAGCCGTGGAGGTCCCGCAGGGCTGGAGCGGGCTGGCTGAGGCACATCTGCTGCCTACATCTCTGTACCTGCGCTGTCGTATGGGGTGGGACTGGGATTCAGCATGGACATGAGCACAGCCCTCTTTACGCAGTTGTCACCCAGGATTTCCTTACCATTGTCCAGCCCAAAAAGCAATGAATGGGGTTTTTTTCTCCCTCCTACCTGCACCCGTTTTCAGTCAGCAGTCTGCTCCAAGCTCATCCAGCCTGTGTTGTGACAGGGAAGGAGAGCTGCCCAGGCTCTCACACTCCCAACTGTTTGGGATTTTATAGGATAAACTCCAAATATGAGGTTTCACTTTTTAAAAATTATAAAACTGAGGTGGTAGCTATTCTTATGATAGAGGCAGATGCAATAAGTTGGTGGGGAGTAACTGCAGGACTCTGTAGTTATTCACTTCATTAAGTCTTAATTGTAACGATTTCAAGGTGCAACCCCAGCACCGTAATCAGATCCCGAGGTGACAGAGGCACAGATAATTGTAATGAGCCTTCCTCCAAAATGAAAGGCCTGCAGTTTTCTCCCCAGATGCTAATGGTACAAAGCAGACTCAGAAAATGCTGTCAGCAGGAACCAGGAGAAGCTGGGGATCCAAGGAGACCCCTGGGCTACAGAGTTGACAAACAAATAGTAGGCAGATGCCATTAACCAGGGTTGCTGATTTAACTTCTGTTTCCCCTTTCTATTTCTAGCTTGCTCGCAGAAGCATCCCAAGTAAATCTGCACCATCTTGGCCTCATCAGTACTTTGCTTTCTGTAAAACTCTGGCAAAACCATTTACTATAATGGCAAGACCGGAAGAGAAAAAAATAGAAGAGAGAACAATCCACATGCAGAGAGCAATGCTACTCCCTCCTTCCATGTACCAGCCCAGGCTCCATCCACACTGACCCCACCAGCAGTGGGTGGCAAATACTTTTTTGACCCACTGGCCTTTCATTCATGGGACTAAAATGGAGAATTAATTGTCAGGGCACACCTGCAGCTGGAGGATGACTCAGCCCCGAGGGGCTGCTGAGTCAGAAGAACCAAAACAGCCACTGAAGTTGGAAAATGAGCATTCTTGTACAATCTAGTGCTAATGTCCAAGCAGGAAATAGAAATGAACTTTGGAATAAAAGTCAACAATTGCAAATGAATAAAAATGGGAGCAATGCTACCAGAAGCATTTCATTCTGGTGATGTCATGGTTCCCAAATGCCCTTCAGAAATGCAAATTGCCTACAATGTAATAAAAAGGGCATTTTCTAGAGTGTGCAGAGCTTGCATAGTTTAATTAAGCATAAACTAGGGTGACTCTGGAAAGGAAAACGATGTGGATTGCATTCTCTGAGTGACCTTGGAAAAGCACTTAGATACTTTCTCTACACAGCAATTAAGTAAACTCACACTTCATATGCTGTCAATCCTATTCCTTTCCTTTATTTAGAAACATATTTTTTGTTCTGCCTGATTCCCTGATCTCACATTGATTTATCTCTGTGCTTAGAAAATGTGATTTGTTTCCCTCAAGGTAACTAAACATTTGTCTACAGCCTCACCATCTCTAGTTTTCTAATCTCTACTTCAACATTACTTATATTAAACTTCTGGCACCTGCTTTCCTTGCTTTCCAACAAACTCCATCCAGGCTACCTCACTGACATGGCAAAACTGGAATAAGAAGATGCCTATAGAAATTTCTCATCCAATCTTCCCTAAACCAACCTAGTGGCCTTCTATGATGGAGTGACTACATTAGTGGACAAGGGAAGAGCTAGGGATGTCATCTGTCTGGACTTGTCTAAGGCCTTTGACATGGTCCCCCACAAAATCTTTCTCTCTAAATTGGAGAGATATGGATTTGACAAATGGACTGTCTGGTGGATAAAGAATTGGTTGAATGGTCATATCTACAGAGTAGTGGTCAACAGCTCAATGCCCAGATGGAGATCAGTAACAAGTGGTGTCCCTCAGGGGTCTGTACTGGGACCAGTACTGTTTAATGTCTTCACCAGTCTCATAGACAATGAGATCTGTGCACCCTCAGCAAGTTCACAAATGACACCAAGCTGAGTGGTGCATTTGACACACCTGAAGGACAGGATGCCATCCAGAGGGACATGGCCAAGCTTGAGAAGTGGGCCCATGTGAACCACATTAGGTTCAACAAGGCCGAATGCAAGGTCCTGCACCTGAGTTGGGGCAACCCCTAGTATCAATCCAGGCTAGGGGATGAAGGGATTGAGAGGAGCCCTGTGGAGAAGAACTTGAGGGTACTGGTGGATGAAAAGCTGGACATGACTCAGCAATGTGTGCTTGCAGCCCAGAAAGCCAACTGTATCCTGGGGGACATCAAAAGAAGCATGACCAGCAGGTCAATGGAGGTGGTCCTGCCCCTGTACTGCACTCTGGTGGAATCCCACCTGGAGAACTGCATCCAGCTCTGGAGTCTCCAGTAGAAGAAAAACCTGGACCTGTTGGAGCGTGTCCAGAGGAGGGCCATGAAGATGATCAGAGGGCTGGAGTACCTCTCCTATTGAAGACAGGCTGAGAGAGTGGGGGTTGCTCAGCCTGGAGAAGAGAGTGCTCTGGGGAGACCATATTGTGACATATCATGACTTAAAGGAGGCTTATAAGAAAGATGGGGACAGATATTTTAGTAGGCCCTCTTGCAATAGGACAAGGGTTAATGGTTTTAAACTAAGAGGGCAGATTAGACTATATAAGGAAGAAATTTTTTATGATGAGGGTGGTGAAACACTGGAACAGGTTGCCCGGAGAAGTGGTAGATGCCCCATCCCTGGAAACATTCAAGGTTAGGCTGGACAGGCCTCTGAGCAACCTGATCTAGTTGAAGATGTCCCTGCTCATTGTAGGATGGATTAAAGATGATCTTTAAAGGTCCATTCCAACCCAAACTATTCTATGATTCTATGAAGAACCATATCATCTCTTTCAACCCAACCTACAGATTGTAAAAAATGTATGTCCCTTGCCTGCCTGTTGAAGTGCATCACACCCCTCTGTGAATCATTCCAGGGTGGCACCGTGCAATTCCAGATGCTCCCCTTCAACATTTTCTTCATCGAGAGCCATGATGTCAGGTTCAGTTTGACTTTGACTTTGCTGTGTGTGGCTTTGTAAGGAATCAGGTCCAACTTGCAACATACGCAGTTACCTGCCATGTATGTGGATGGCTCCAAACCATCCGCTCAGACCTAAAGATAACAGAATTTGCCTAGTGATTCATAATATGGCTCTCATCTACCAGCAACTTTCCTCCCATTCAAGATTTTGCAAAACACCCCTGCAAATCATCAGGCAGCTCTGTGGCAAGAATGGCAATGGCTTATGGGGAAAGTGGTACTCGGGGGTGGATTAAGTGTTCGTAGCTATCATTCGAAACGCTTTCACAATATCAGTCTCTTATTTTGTAGAGGATCTAACACCATGTGGCCAGCTGGTTTTGTCAGATTTTGAAGGTCAGTCTTGAAGCCCATTAGATCATCTAGTCTGCAGTTTCTCAAAAAGGAGGCTGGACTGTATGAGGAATGCAAGAGGGGTTAAGGGGCTGGTTTCCAGATACTAGGGGGGAAAAAAGCCAGTGTTAGCAGCTCTGCTCCATTTCTTCTGGGTTAGAGTGTGAGAAAAACCTCTCAGTAATTCCTGGCTGCGAGCATTGCTGCCAAGAGGGAGCAGTGGTAGCAGCTCAGGTCTGTAGGCCAGGAGTGAATGGGGCTTAGAAGGGGTGAGTGGGACTCTTACAGCTGTTTCTTACACATCTGCCTTCAGCTTGACCTTTCAAAAAGATCCTGCCTTGCCTTCCCCTTGCAATTTGCAGAGTGACCATCCCCACATTGTTCTTTGGGAATGCTTTTCTCTTAATGTCTTGTCGTGACTTTCAAGGAGGAATAGCATCTTTCCGAGGAATATTTGGAAGAAGGTGGTAACAGGTGGAAAAAAAATGTTCACCTAGCAAGGGCAAAGAAACCAGGGGAGGGCAGGTGGGTAAGTGGTGCTGGTTTGAAGCTGATGTTTGAGCTATGATGGAGTTTCAGTGAACCACACCACAAGGGCTGCTGACTCATAAAAAGGTGGAATACCCAAAAGGAAAGCAATGATCCCAGAGCAATTGCATCCCATTATGGTATGTCAGACATGTCTTTGATTGCACAAGCCTATAATTAGTTACAGAGAATTGCGCAGTTTCTGAAGAAAGAGGAGGAAACAAAAAGAATTATTCCCTGCGTTAGTGACTAGAGGGATCAGTGGATAATGCTCAAGGATGCTTTGAATAAAATGTATTCACCGTTGATAGATTTGTATTTATTTTTGAAATTGCAGAGTAAATGCCAATGATTCAGTAAAATTTAACAAATCTTAAGAGACCCCACAATGAAGATCTGAAAGTCTAGGGATTCATTTTAGGTCGTGGTTTCTATCCACTCTGTATGTAAGAAACCTGCTTAATTATCTTAAGTATCTTTGGAAAATTATTTTGAAAATTAAGTTCTCTTGGTTTTGTGCTAAGAAAGAAAGGAAGCAACCTGAGTTTAACGTGAACCAAAAATCGTAGTAATAGCTGCATTACATACTTGCTAACACTAGATGGGGTGTAAGGAAAGAGTGAAGGGGAAAGCCAGGGAACAGCAAAACCTTGGAAGTCCGAGCTACCTCAGGCACAGAAACTGAATTTAACTAAGCTGAGCACGGCTTCCTCCACATTTTCAAAAGCCAAAACCGATCATAAAGGGACAAGGACCCGTTTTTCCACTCTGTCCATCCCTCTGGCAGCGTGGATCTTCACGGCATGGATATTTTAACAAGCACGATGCACCACTGTTAGTCTCATTAACTACATTTTATTCATATATTGAAAGAGTACATACATGTGTCAGTAGCATAGATTGCATCAGCTCCTCTTTACTAAAAAAAGCTCAATGTATATACAGCCTTAAAATGCTCCCACTATAGCTAGCACATTGTATTAAATCTATGCTTATACAAACTACTGTTCTTTACATAGTTTTATGTATTTTGGAATACATTAAAAATCACCAGGTAGCATGTTCTGTTATCCTTTCTCACTGTTCTGATGGTCTAACAGTTGCAATAAATTATGGATTTGCATAGTGCAATTTCTATTACAGTATATAGACCGTGAGACAAAACTGTTGTTGCATTTAGAAAGGCAGAATGTATTTTTGATGCTTAGTGATTTCTGTTGTTATAGCTGCATCCTGCAGCTTTTCTTTGGGAGCAGGAAGAGCAGAACAAGGCTTTTTTTGAGACCCTGCCTTTGTTTAATCCCGTGAAATGTAACTTCTTCTTAATCAACTGGTGCTTTCTGCCCACCCTCGTAGCTGCTTTGACCTCCTGTGCACTAACTCAGCAGAAGAGGCTGGCCGGCGTCTGACTCCAGGCTCCTCCTGAAGCCAGGAGGGACACGGAGCTGGGCTTTCAGACCAACCAACACAGCTACGCAGCAGAAGTGGCAGCCTGCCCGCAGAATTCATTTCCCTCACTTTCTTCTGGTCCCATGTGAATGAGCTAGACTCCTGTGGATCACTTTATCCTCTTTATTAAGCCTGTCTCTGCAGAGACCATTTTAATTTAATTCAACTTGATAGCCACGTCTCAAAATCCCCTTGTCTATCGAAACAGTACAATCTCCTGGTATTGGATACACAAGCCCTTTTCCTCCATCCTCTTCCTTCCCTTCAAGTAAAAAATGTCAAGATCCAGTTTCTCTAAACTAGCTTTTAGCTCGTTGACTGATGCCCTTGCTGAGTGAATGGTACTAGCAGCAAGCCCTGAAAGAAAGTGCTATCACACCGAGAAATACCTCTCCTTGGCAGAATATCTGACTCTACTGAAACATGCATGCCAGACAGAAAAACAATAAAAAATGCCTTCCTACAACACGGTTTAAAGAAGCATTTCTTGCCAGCCATACCCATTTTAAAAAGTAAACTAGGTACACGATAAGAAATTGCATTCACTGGCAGACATACAAATCATCTCTTCATTTTGTCAGATTTGGTAGCCAAATCCTAGGAGAGGTATTGCTAAAACCTGCTGCAGAGGGTTGGTTTGCATCTACTGGTCTGATTGAACCAATGGCACTGACTCCGCATTGGGATGTGGAGAATGGGACTGGCAGAGTGCAATACTTCAGATGGCTGGATGGGCTAAGTTGCCAATGTAATTAAAAATAAAACCGGGATAAGCACCTCTATAGGAAAAAAATTAACATGTCATTTAAAAACAGAATTAAATTAGTTATGTCTCTGACAGTAATAATATTATTTCATAGCAGTGAGGCAAAAGTTGGGGAAGGCTGTGGTATTCCAGGTCACTGGTAGGTTATGACTCCTCACGGGAGTCCTTGTGCATAATCCTCTTCTGTAGCACTGCTCACATCTTGGATGTCGGAAAGCCTTTGAGAACATCTCTATTTGTGATAATAGACCATGTTTAACATGTCTAGGGCAAAAACACGAAGCTCACTCAGCACAGAGGTGGTGAGATAGCCCTGAGTATGAAGGAATAAAGGACAGTTTCCTTTGCTCCACCAGCTTTATGCAAAACCTCCCTATTATCCAAGGCAGCAGCAAGACATGATAAAACAACCCAATATGGTAAGTGGTATGAAAACTTAAAGAAACATATTCCATAAGTGAACAAACAAGGGCTCTGATACACAGCTGTGTGGGGTAAGGATGGTGGAGAGCCTTTCCAGGAGAATGGTCCCTGGCAGAAGCTCTGTGTGCAAGGACTGAATGCCTTAGTCTGTAGCCACCCAAAACAGCCATGTGGCATGGTCTGTTCACATCCTCCTGTTTAACTTTCAGTGGTTTGGCAACCCAGTGCAAGTCTGGAGCCACCAAGAGGAAAACCTTCTTCTTGGAGGCAGGGTTAGCTCTAGCCTGAAACAGATCCAGCTGCCTTGGTTTCAAAAGACTTGGTGATACTGAAGTCATATTTAAACCTCAGCCTGAAGGAGGATTCCCCAAATACAGCTTGTGATAACCAAACCTTGAATTTATTGCTTGTGAGCTGTGCTGGGGGTAGAATGCTGGAGAATAAACCATCTCCTTGCATGCAGGCAAGCTACACTACAGAGGATATGAATGTAGATGTGTGTTTCAGGCTAAGCTTAAGCTGTGCCTTCTAGAATGAGAGATCACAACAGGTTTACTTGTTAAAACAACCCAGAATCTACTGGGATCATCAGGAAGACTATGAATTAGGGCAAAATGTGGTGACTTTCTGGAATACCTATTAAATATGGAAGTGGATGGAATTTTAGTTTGGTTTTTTTTGTCTATGGTAACTTGTTAAGATCTCACAGTCTAGAAGGGACATAACCTTCTTTTCCTGGCTACCCAGTTACTGTGGGCTGGGCTATGTGTTATGCACCATTTGTTGCTGAAATAGTGAATAATGGAAAATAAAAAGGCAATAGATTTTGAGTTTCCCTTTAATCTACAATGAATTAAAATGATGCCTCAGACTTACTATAAACCATAAAGACAGATTTTTGAAGACAGACCTCAAGAAACCAAAATAGTGTGTTCTGGAACGTCAGTGTTTGCTTTTACAATTCATCAGCAACCATGAACTAGCTCTAATCGATAAAATCATTACTAACATGTTAGTTTAAGAGTCAAGATCATTTCTATGCTTTGTATGGCTTATTCTTCATTTTCTTTCTGAGATGTTCAATTCAAGGTAGTTTTCTGGGTAAAATTTAGATCACTCTCTTAGATGTCAACATTAATCCTAATGCACTGCACTCTCCTCTGAATGACTGCAGATTACACAGTGTCTTTGAAAAAGGATAAAACGGACATGTCATGCAGTAACCAAGTAAATGCAATCCCTGATTAATATGCAAGTTTGAAAAGTTCAGAAAATGTCATCATACTCCATAGGTGCACCTTGTTTTTTGAAAGGTCTCTCTTTGTTTTGCTTGTGTATAAATGTCATTCCACATGAATTTCACTCCAGCAGCTTTTCATAAACTCAAGTCAATGATGATGTGTTCAAATATTTGAGTGTTTCCTTTAAAACTAGAGGCAAAGAAAAAATCTCTTCGATCTGTTGACACAGCTGTGAAAGACCGTGGCGCTTGCACATAGATTTCTTTAAATAACATGAAGAGCTTCTTTTCACCATCCCACTGGTATATCTGGGAGAAGGTATAGTCACTTCCCAAGGCTAGGTAGTAATTGTTCTTGAAGGAGAAAGGCTGCAGCGTCATGGCTCCTCGGGATGGAAGAGCCTGTATCTCCACAAACTGTTTGCTATTCCATTTCATAACTCTGGAGTCACCAATGAATCTTGTGAGTGTTATGTACAGGTTATCTTGCATCCTGAAACTTTTCACAGCCAGGACATCTTCCATGTTGGGGATTTCACTGTGTGGGACAAACTTTTTGGAAACTTTGTTCCACTGGAGTATAATGGGAACCTGGGAGCGGCTGGAGAGGATTAAATGTGATTTCCCATCTATATCGAGAAACTCAGCATCAGTGTCCCTGAACCACTCATGAAGGGACTGGTATGAGTAAAATCCTTTGTTATTCCACTTGTACACTGTTGACAAACCTGCTTTAGAGCTATCTGCTATGACAAAAAACATTTCGCTGTCTATCTCAAAAAGCTCTATATCATTTGGCTTGGAAATGCGAGATACTTCGATATCCTGGAATTTGACAAACTTTGTCCAGCTTTCATCGTACTTGTAAATGTGTGAGCCACCGAAAAGCTGTGCCACCACCACAAAGACTTGGTCACCAACCAGAATGGCTTTACATCCCACTATGGACTGACCTATTGCCCAAAGGCAAAAAAAAAAAAAAAAAGCACATACATTAGCTCAGTACAACGCACCTTTTAAACCACAGATATATTACCAAATCGCCCCACCCCTTCTTTTAAATCTTCACCATCTCATAATTTTGTCTTTTACTACATGCTGCCAGACCTTCTTTTCATACTTTTTTCCCTGCAATAACTGGAAAGATGACTTCCAATGTTGGAAATGTCACACTCTCAAGGTGTGCAAGTATGATGCACCCTAAAATGCTCATTCCTTTTTATCCAGAATAAGTCTTCTTTCTCTGTTTGTTCGAACATGTGCCCCCTAATATCCAAAACAATTATTTAAGCCAAATTTTATTATTCCAAAATAACAAGAGTTGTTATCTCATGACTCAGCAGGAATCTGAAATTCTCTTATTCCTGGAATGTCCATCTTTCCAGTTTAAGTAGAAGAATGAAATACAGTCAATTTTTCTTGCTCCAAGAAGGCCAGAGTCAGCTTTTTGATACTATAAATAGAAATATTGATGCATCTTGTAGATATATCACCTGACAGCAGGATGAAAAAGATAAATTAAACTCTGTTGTTTCTGTTAAGTCTCCTTGAGATTACGTTAAACTAGAAATATTTAGGAATACCGCAGTTGCCAGATTAGATCAGATTGAGCTGTGGCCTGTTTTGAGAATGTCAAGTCACTATACAAGATCCACATCAAAAAAGTAACAACTAGACTATTTACAAAAGGTGGTTTTTTTGAAGAAGAGAGGAATTCCTCTCTGAAACACACCGTTTAAGTAGAAGGGCATCTGCACACACTCCTCTATGCATGATCACAGTCACTACAGGAGACTCGCCCTGGCATCTCCGCTGGCCCCCTACCCATAGATGTTTCACAGCCAGCCTGGGATGATCTACCACCCTTCCAGGGTAGGAGGGGTGGGATTCATCTTAAGTACCATAAGATATCTGCAATGTAGTCACAAATGTTTCAGCTGAACATCCAGGCTCTTTCTGGTCTAACTTAGTCAAAAAGCACTCTAGAAAAGATTTCATGTGGCCTGTAGACATCTCCTTCTGAAGAGGATAGCAACACCTACCCTCTGCATGTTGACTCTAAAGGCAATCACAACTACTTCAGGTCAATAAGCCTGTGTTGTAAAGAGCTAAATTTGGCCATCCGAACGCCAAGCATATAGTTAGTAATGAAACACCTCATGGAGCGCATAGCCAGCTCCTGAGCTCTACAAAACACTCTTTAGGCTCCACAAAAGGCTCTTTACCTGCCTGTGTCCCTTGGCAAAAGTCTCTCACTCACATTTCAGAGTCCAGAGCTTAAGTTTGGGCCTTCCAGGAACACAGGACGGTTGTTCAAGAAATGAATCTTGGCATGCACACTGGGTGTGGAGCTAGGACACAAGTCCCCAGCAGAAATGTCTCCTAATCATGTAATTCACAGGAAGATGAAATACATACAGAAGACAGCTGTCTTTGCAAATGACCTAAAGTCTCAACTTAATTTCCAGAGCTTTTCTAGAGTTCTGATAGCTCTCTTTGGGCCATCAACTTCTCAATTTACATCCACTGGTATATATTTCCCCCCAAGCTACGAAAACACAACGAAACCTGAAAAACCCAAATTTTTCATTTCCAAAACTTCCTAACAGAGCATTAGCATCTTGTAAACTTTCACTAGTGACACACACAGTTGATCTGAGGAGGTAGGTGCTTGCTGCCTTTGTAGACTTCCCACAACACCAGATGAGGGTGCTCTTTGTTTCCCAAAATGTGAGGTAAAAATTAATCTATCACACATAACAAGGAATAGGAGGGAAGGATGCTCCACAGATAGATATAGCTCCTAAGAGCTCAAACGCAGTAGCCTGAAGTAGCTGGGAAACTGGGCAGCATATAAAAGCTCTTAAGACTCTGTCCCTGCTGTCATGGTGTGACTGAGCTCTGTATAGCACCATGAGCTGGTTAGTGAGAGAATGGTTGTTAACATTAGAAAATCTCCTGGCATCCACATGAGCTTTTCATTTGATGAGTAATCTAATTTGGCATTTTTGTAAATGGAAGGTAAATGTGAAAGCTTTACAGCACAAGACTTTAGGTAACAACCACAGTTTAAATATTCCTATGTCATCTTGAGCTGTGAAACACAATTTCCTGGCCAGCCTACCCTAGATGCATCCTTCAGACCTATTTCCTTCTACATGCAGAACAGTATTTTTATATTCTAATTTGCAGGCACTTTGGCAAGAGTGAGGGCTCTTTCAGCCTACACTTTAACTAGCAGTGTGATTCAGGCAATGAGTGTCTAAGCTGGGCCACAGTGTGACATTCACAGCAAGTCTTTGTGCCTTCAGAACAATTTCCAAGATCAGACAAAAAAAGCCTAGTTTGTGTGCTACAGCAAGGTTAAAAGTGCATGTATGAACAAGATGCACCACTCCATGAAGTCACTCGTGCCCAAACATTATGCACTTTGATCTGCCAATTGCAACAGGGATTCAGAACAAAAACCATCAGCTGGTCCCATTACAAATCTTGTCCTTGTGAAACACCAACAGTTCATCAATGACTGGAATCCCAGTGTTCATATACCTGTGATATTGTCATAACTCCTGAAATTCATTTCAATGTGATCCCACTCCAGCACCATGCAGTTCTCCATGCTGGGCTGTGCAATGGCTACGAACACATCATTCTTTGAGCTGAACGTATCCACTGAAACTGACTGGTAGGGCAAAATCTGGTGAACAACAAAATCTAGAAACATACATTTACAACAATTAGGATACATCCTTGCTGGAAACACAGATTAAGTGCTGGCTGATTATAACCATTAACACTGAAAAATGAGTTAAATACTCTGGATTTTGTATAACACTAGTATGGAAGTGTCAGTGCTCACGTTAGGCATGCAGCAACAGGGGAAAGCTTCTCCTGCTTTAGGCTTCATAAACTGTCCTCTGGAAATATGGTTGCCAAGGAGATCAAATAGGTAGATAGTGGCAGAAATCAGATTTTCCAGCTAGGCTGGCTGGTATCAATGAAATCAGGATATCGAGAGAGAAGTCTCTTTCCCCACAGCTGGAAGTTGCTTTCCCGTCAAGTAAAATGGCCTTGCTAGAATCACTTTCAAGCTGAGAGACAGCAACTTCCAGCTGAAGTCCAATAACTTCTTAAGTCATGTAAATTTAATCACTAGCAATTTGTGTTATGCTAAACCAGGCAGAAAGTGAAATGATAATCTGAAGTTTGCCTGGGGATAACCCTATTTCGGCTAGACCATAGACAAAATGGTGTAATCAAAAACTCAGTTAACATAATGTTTTATGGGGCATTGTAAAGTAGTTTAGGCATAAAATATAACCAACCTGCAAATCACTATCCAGTGGAGAACTTGTTCTAGATACTAAGACTGAGGAGTTGGAGCAACCTGTAAAGACTAAGAATGTAACTCCAAAACTGAAGATTTCATCTCAAAATCCAAGTGCCTTTGTAAATTTAACTCTAAAATTAACCCTGGGCTAAGTCAGCAGTCAGCATAGAGCCGATCTGGGGCAAAGCGAGGAGACTTGGGTCTGAATTTGACCTTGGGCAAGGTCATTATTATCAGAAAGAGAAACCAGTATAGCAGAGCTGACAAAGAAAAGCCAGCACTTGGATTCTGAACGTGGCAGAAGGCCTGCGCTGAAGTGATGTATGGATATAGATATATAGAAAAGGAAATGCATCTTCCACTACAATGGAGTTTCTCTGCAGAACCACACACCACGCTGTTCCAAGCTGCATTTGCTAGATGCTTTCACCATGCACTCCTGCGCTGGAAGGGCCTGAGCATCCAGGGATTTTGGTGAAATGGTAATTAAGTCCTCACTCGAATCCCTCATTTTAGTGCATTATGAAATAATTGTTTTTGAATGAAGAACTCTCTGTCTCTGCATGCTTGAAAGCCTTGCCCTTGAGGAGTTACACTTCTAGAGAATAAAGATAGATGACTACCATTAAACAAATAGAGCAGATTCTACAGCTGTGAAAGAAATGACAGTCTCCATTCTTCGAGGGACTACTATAAATAGAGTTTGGGCTTGATTCATAAATGCTGGTAGGAAAACAAGAAAGTTATCTTCATTCTCACTGGGAAAATACTGGAGAAAACTGACACTGAGGTATGCAGAAAGTAAAACTAAGTGATAAATCATGAAAGGTAACTAAGGATGGAACAATAGGAGATACAGTCACAGAAAATCAAAATATTTTTAAAATCTTGAGGAAAAAAAAACCCAAAAATCTAATGCTGAAAAAGACATCTCTTGAAATCTGAACAGTTGTGAAACACTTTGAGGGAATCTGTGAATTAAAACAAACCAGTCTGCGTGTTGAAACCCACTGCTCATTTAGAAATGACTCAGTGTTAACACAGCTATTTTTACTTGTACCTGTCATTGGGCTCTTTATGTCACTGGATGAGTAAAAATGGGTAACAAAATCACTCATAATCAGTAAAAAACAATAAACGTCGTTTTTAGCACCAGTTGGAAATACCAGACTCTAATGTGGAACTGGGTTACACCGTGAAGAGATGCTGCCACATTAGGCTTGCCAAAAACTTAGGTCTTGGGGGCTCGATTTAGTTTTACAGGCAGGTCCACATGACTTGCTTTAATGCTAGAAAGAGCTCGTACAGTAAATACAGGGTTTCACAACATCTTTCTCTTTTAAGCTGGAACAGGCTACTCAGGAGAGGGAAGGGGACGGTGCCCTCACTTCCCCCATGCTGCTGGCTGCACAGGCGGCCGCGCTCTCCCTCTCACCCCGATGCACGGTTTTCTCTCCCTGTCTCAGGACACGTGGTTTTAACGCTGCTCTCTGCCAAATGAGCGTTGGGGTGGTCTCCCCATCCTCCAGCCGCCTGCTTCACCTCTGCTCCTTTGGCTGTTGAACTGGTGTGAGCTGTCATGGATGAGGGACCCAACACTGCTGTTGTTGGGCTGATTTCCCTCCCAGCAGTTGCTTCTCTGGCTGATCCCAGCACACCGGAGTGCCAATGCTGGCAGAGCAGCGGGGGAGCATGCGGGGAACACGGGAGGTCACCAAAGAGAAAGGGGAACTAGATAATCTTTGAGGTCCCTTCCAATCCAAACTATTCCATAACCTGTTGGGGCAGCAGCTCCTAAAATGCATCCTGTGACTGAGCTGCCAGTTGGTCCCCCCCGTCCTCATGGCCCTTCTTCCCCTCAGTGGAGACTTCTACTCCAGGTGAGGCTACCTGGGGGTGCCATCAGGGAGTGTTAGCCATCCCTTCCCGTCTCTCACCATGGTGGCATGGGAGTGAGTATGGAGCAGGTAGCTCTTAATTTGCAAACTACCTTCCTTCCAGCCAGCAGGGAAAGAGAGGACCACCTCCAGAAGGCAGTCTCAGCTAAGTAAAGACAGAGGACACCGAGGTTCTGAAGCTTGGCGAGATGATCCTTGCTGGCAGGTCTGGGCAAAGCAGGTCCCAGACACGCACACAGCCCGTTTCCAGTGACTGTGGGAGCACGAGGCCCATTTTCCAGTCTCCTGAAAGTGCGTGCACGTTCCCCTGCCGTGCTTACAGCCACAGCACAGCCCCCTCGCAGACTGTTGCAGGAGAAAGACAAGAAACGAAGTCAAATGGCTTAACCTGCTTCCACAATGCAAGCCGTGAGAAATGCTATCACAAAAAGAGTTAAAAGTGCCGATCACCAACACTCTAAATCATTTTGTGCTATGGCTTTTTTTTTTTTTTAAATTTGGCAGCAGCTCTCTCTTCCCATTACCATTGTAGCAGTTCAGCGGATGCAATGAACTGATGGAGCTGCCAAGATGTAAATTTTACCAAGCAACTGCTTTGTTACCACATCCTACATCCAGTCACAGAGTACCAGCGACCAGAAATGATGGAAAGTCTGATCACACCTGGCAAAGGAGGGAAACACGATGCTAAAGACTAGCATGGATGAGAGAGGTTTGCCGAGCACTGCCCATCACCAAGTGGGAAAGGAGAATACACCTACAGGCCATGTTGCTTTACTTCAGAATGTGGTACAAGCCTGAGCTTGTGACTAACCAGTCCTCGGGGAACGGATATGGGCATATTTACACTCCCTTTGGATCTGGGGAAGGCAAAGGCAGAGAAGGAGAAAGCAGCCGTGGCCTGACACCACAGACTGCCAAGGCCACCGGAGGGTTACAGCTCGAGCAAGGCAGCTTGCAGTTCAGTGCAGGGGACATGGTGCTGTCTCAAGGGTGGCACATTCCTGAAGATTTGCATTTCTACTCTACTTATCTTTGGTTTGTCTCTTATGCGTCATTTCTGTACACAGTCTGTCCCTCTCGGACACTTTGTAAGGATGCCAAAGCTCCACGTCTTCTGCCCCCTCCACCTTCACCGCGCACCGGAGCTCTGGGAAGCCTGCTGCTGCGAGCCCCGGGCCAGAGGGGTTAGGTACACAGCCTTCCCTCACAGCAGCCAGAAAATGACTGGTTGGAAAACATCCTTCACTATCTGAAGAGTGTATGACAGCTATATGCTGCGCTGCAAGAGCACTTCTCTGATGGCATTTGAACAAATACTCAGCTGGGCAATCCTTGCACCACGTAACGCCTTAGCTCCCCAGCAAACTCTACAGCATTTGCAGTTAGATTTATGCTAGGTGTAATTTCATTTACAGCAGACAAAGAGACTAACATTAAGGGTGAATTTTGCCTGTAGCAAGTTTATAGTTAGGTTTCTAGGTACGAAGAGATGGCAGAGGGCAGGTAGGTCAGTATAGGTCTGAGGACCAGATAGCTAAGGCTTGTTCTCGCACACTGTTAATGCTGTGCAATTGCTTAAACTAGACTGAAATGAAATAAAGCCTGATTTTACTTTGTACTTTTGCATCTTGGTGATTTGGCAGACACAGGAAAGTAACTTTGGTACCATTCTAAGCTACATTGCGCTCCTGTTTTTGACATCCTTTCATGTGGCAGATAATTGTGCTTCACCTCTGCTGCTCTTCTACACATTTTTGAAATCTGAATTCATTCTCTTTTCCTTTATGCACAGCCCTTGGATTACTTTTTATACCTAGTCCTGAAACTTTATTTTACATTATTAGTAATCAACTTTTCTATTGTCTCTTAATGATGATGACTGCCTTGATGACAGATGAGAGCTCAAATGCTCTAATATTACTGTAGAGAAAAAAGGGAGAGTGCTGACATGGTATACATGAAAGACGAAAAACAATACTCACAGCTGATATTCTCAGTTATATGATGTGACTACATTTAAAGATAGGTAACTGGGGCTGTTCAGTCATAAAATATAAGCATAACCACATGCAAGTTTCTCTTCACTTCCTTCAGCATGCTTTACATTACCTAATATAAAAATCAAGATCCTAAACAAGACAGTAGTCAGAATATTATTGGACATTTTTCTCTGACTTAATGGAGTTCCATGAAGAACTGCTGCCAGTATTGCAGCCACATTTGATGCTATTAAATTGTGGCCTATTGAATAAAGATAACAGATATAGCCACATTATTTGAACTTCTTTTCATTGCTTTCTGTGAAATACAGAGATTTTGGGAAGCTCATCTGCCATAACTATATGGCCTTATTCCACATAATCGAAAGCATTCTGTGATGAAAATTAAGTCACAAAGTGAGTCATAATCAAGTCTTTTGGAATATGAATAGTCAGAGCTCTTCTCCCATTATCACTTAATCCAAATAAAAACTCGCTACTTACTTTGGTTTCAAAATGTAATTTTCCCATTTTATGCTTGTTCTAGTACTCGGAAGTGCTTTGTATGTAACCCTTTCCTCCCCCCAGGTCATGCTCACAGAAGCGAAAGGGTATAGTCTAAACTTCTGCTATTTAACCATTTGTAGTGTGCTTAGAAATATACATTCTGAATACCTGTAGTGGTGCATTCATAATCAAAACTTGTCACATCATTTAACTTCTTATCCTGATATTCTGCTGGACCAATACACAGGACATCAGAAACAGTGGAATTTGTCATCTTTAACCACAAAAACAACCACTTGGCTTTGCAGTCACACTCAAATTTATTTCCCCTTAAATCTCTAAAAAACACACAGAAATAAACATATTTGAAAAGGTTGATAGCAACAGGAATACTACAGAACTGTTATCACCTTGACATGCTGAATTTAAAAGTATCTGAGTAGCCTTGAATTGGTTTTGAACTGAGAACTGGGAAGTTTCTTAAGTTTTATTTTGACTCTCTTCCTATGAATAAGTTTGGACTCTCCTTCACCGAGCCGTTGTCCTTGGAAAAACTGTTTCAATCTAGGAAATATGCCCACATATAATCTTAATAATAGAGCGCTGTGATTCACCTGTAAAGTCACTCATGTTTATAAGTTTTCGTAGGATTAAGACTGTAACGTAGTAAATCCTGACAGTGTGGTTGTCTGCTGCAAGCCTCCTTCCCACCATCTACCGCTGACACAGATAAATCCCATTCCCTCACTAAACCACTCCAGTACCGCTGTCTGACAGAGCGGCCTTGCTGGTACCATTTCTGTGTTACATTAAAATACAGATGCAAGGCTCGTATTTTTAGAGTTGCAGCTGACGTGGAGTCAATTTAACCTACCCCTACTAATGTATGTGTAACTTCAACACTGTACCTAGTTTTCAATCCCTTGGCAATTTCTGTGGCTTACAATTATACTTTGCTATTTGGGAGAGCCAGGCCAAAAATAGAGGACGCTGACTAGCAGCTGGGGTGGGAGTGTTGACCTGCTTGAGGGCAGGAAGGCTCTGCAGAGGGATCTGGACAGGCTGGGTCGATGGGCCGGGGGAAATTGTGTGAGGTTCAACAAGGCTCAGTGCCGGGTCCTGCAGCTGGGTCACAACAACCCCAGGCAACGCTACAGGCTTGGGGAAGAGTGGCTGGAAAGCTGCCCAGTGGAAAAAGATCCGAGGATGTTGGTCGACAGCTGCTGAATATGAGCCAGCAGTGTGCCCAGGTGGNTAGGGACATGGTTTAGTGGTGGGCTTGGCAGTGCTAGGTTAATGGTTGGACTTCATGATCTTAAAGGTCTTTTCCAACCTAAGCAATTCTATGATTTGATTATACAAGAAAACACTGGTAATAAGTCAGCAATGTGCCACAGCTGCACAAAAACAAGAAAAAAAGCATTTTTTTTAATGAATGCCTTTTACTAAAATAATCTCAGGGAATATATGCAACAATAACAGGAAAAAATGTTCAGTGAAACTGTAGTTTTAAAATTCATTGTCTCCCTTTCCCTAAAAAACAATTTATATGAAACATCAGAAAGAAGTACGATAACGCAAGCTAAGTACAGCATCACAAGAAGCAATGGTTATTTACAAAATTGCAATTATTTTAGAGGAGTCTACCAAGTAAACAATTTTAAAACGAGAAAAGCTAGAACAACAAAACGCGTATTTCTTTTCTGTGCAGATATCAGATACAGCACAACACAAACACAGAATGTAAACCTCAGAGTAAAAGAGCGGCAGAAGCAGCAGTCAACAGAAAGAGTCTCATTACTTACAGTTCAATTAAAGAATCTAAATCACTGAAGACATCCCTTGGCAGAGCTTTGAGATGGTTATTGGCCAAAGAACTAGAAAAGAAAGTTAGAGCTTAGTATCATTGCTGTCCCTTGTCTGGCTGACTCTTACTAAGTCTGAGCAACTTTCTGATACTGTCCAGGCACTGGCATTGTTAATAGTTACCAGGAACAGGCACATATTAATTATTCTCATTGAAGAATGGTGATTGCTTGAATCTGACGTAAGTAAAATTAATTAGTTTTTTTTTTTTTTTATTGCCCAAGAGAAACGTAACACACAGAGCAATCACTGAGCGCTGAAAAGAAAGAGGAATGTTGCTCACGAGTGGGCAGCGTGACGGTGGTACTGGTGCAGCATCCACAGGTCACAGCCGCACCCCGGCACGAGCTGCGAGCGTCCCCGGGCAGCTGGACATGCCGCAGTGCTGCCCCAGCAGGACCTTTTTAAAGGCCAATTTTTAATTTGTGGAAGGCACATTACTGACAGGCAGAAGAAGGTGACACACGGAGGGGAAGGGAGGTGGGAGGTTTTCTATGTGGCAGGAAAACCAGCGATCCCCCAGAAGAGTTTTGTTCAAGTACAAATTACCCTACCAAGTGTTAATTAACTTACAGGTGAGTCAGGTCTCGAAGGCCACGAAATGCATTTCTTGAAATGGTTTCAATTTTGTTTCCTTCAATGAATCTAGGCAAAAAAAGTAAATATTTTAAAAGACTTTAATTAGCAGTACTATTATCATCACCAGTGCTTTAACCTAGGGTCTCCAAACTCAGCAGGTTCCTGGGTCGCCCCTTCAGACTTAAAGGTGGGGAAGTCTCGGTGGAGCTGCTCACATTCCCCTTTCCTCGGGTACCGGGCAGCACAAGGGAGAGCGTGTGACATAAATATCCAGCAGAAGGGGAACAAAATGAACAAAGCAAAAACCATTATTCATCGGTGGTTAGTCCTCTCAGGGTGTGTTATGTGAGGCAAGAGACTTGCGTAGGAGAGGCCTTCGAGATGGACTTTAGAAAGCTACAGTCCTACCTTCCTCTCACGAACTGCCCACATTTTAAAACTACGGGACAGCACGGCAGTGCCGGGGCTGCCCCGGCTGCAGACGGACGTTCTGATGGAGAGCTCCCGTGGCTGCACGCAGTGCCACCTCCACACCCACACAGCCCTGACGGGAACTGCGTCTACCGGTATGTAGCCATCCGAAGTCTGCGTAAATGCCTAGATCGCTGCCTTGTTTTTCTTCTTGCTGCTGCAGTTCAGCTCTCTCCAGCCAGGACAGCACCTCTGCAGGGTGCCCGGCTGCACACGAGTCACGGCCCCGTGCGCTGGGGGAATAATGACAGGCACGTATCGATTCCAGGAGCATGCTGCTCCTCCTGACTGCATGTCAGCATTTAAAGAAAGAGCTGATATTTGAGCATCTTGACCCACGAGCACTTGAGGACGCATCACTAAATACACCATCAGCCCTGCAAAGCGATTGCTGCCAGGTGGCCATCAAGATATTGCATGGTACAGCTGTACCTGGATGAAGACAACTGCATGCTGACTTTATAAAAGGTTTTATGAGATAAAAGCGCCTCCCTTCCTCCCACGCATTCTTGTTTGCCTTCCAGGGAAATAAAGGAAAAATGCTATGAGCCAAGGTCTGTTCTCAAGAGAGTCAAGACGGGGATGCAGGAGATGACAAGTGCTCTGAGTTCTGCATAGCCAAAATCCTTCATGAAGTGACCGGGACCCTGACTGCACGCAAAGGGTGCGGATGAGAAAGTGTTGTGTCTGCGTGGGGGTTGTCAGAAGAGTCAGCCGTACTCTGGCTGCCTGGGGACACGAATTCAATCTGCAGAGCAGAGCGCCAAACTGCCTCCTGACCCCCTCACTGGCACCTGGCATCCCCGCACAGTGCCAGCTCACCGGTCCCTGCACATAAACGTGGCTTCACTTGCACGCACTGCGGGGAGACGATGCAAATTTGGGCTGGGACTCAGTAATTTGCTGGATTTCTGAGTCACCAAACCTGGCCTCGAAGGGATGCTACCCTGGGAACGTGACTCTGATCACCAGCAAAAGTCTCGTCTTTATCAGACCTGTCTTATCCAGACTCTGTACACGGAGCCAGTTAGTTTAAGGGTGCACTGAACGCCACTACCAGTGCTGCAAGTGCAGCAGGATGCATATATAGATATAGATATAGGTATTTGCTGTGGGTGCTCCCCAGCTGCTCTTCATCTGCAGACTTTGCTTTGTACACAAAGAAACTCGTCATTCTGGTTTGTCAGTGGGGGTTTCTTATCCTCCTTAAGGTCTGATCACTGGCAACTGAGAGACAGGAGTTACTGAAGCTGTAATGGCGTTACCAGCTGCAGGGCTAAAGAAAACCCTAAAGCAAGGCCACTCACACCCAGTTCCCCCCACGGCGGAGGTGGGAAGGGCTCTGTGGGGTCGGCAGGGAGGGTGACCACAACCATTGACTGAGACCACTTGTTCGGCTGCTGCTAGAGGAAACTGAAACTCTAAGGCTTTCCCAGTCTTCACTCCGCTCCCCGGTTTGCAGCTGGCAACCAGGGACAGAGTTTTTCCTTTTGACCAGCTGAGGAGGAGCAGGAGTTTTTTTCTTTCAGAGGGGGGGTCTGGCTGCAGTCACCAACACAACTGCTACGACTGCAGATGCTGCTGGGACAAGCTCCACGTTAGACCCACCAGCACTTGAAAGCAAGTCATTAGTGAAACAACATACAAATGTTTTTCTTCCTTTTTTGCAGACATTCTGCAAATTACGTTTTTTCCTGTAGACATATGGAAAAGAGAGTGAGTAGATAACTCACTATCGCTGAAAAATCCAGATGCAGCTGAATCCTGGATTTCAGCATATACCATTATCCTCTATTTCTTGGTCTGCAAATCCCATTGTCGGCTGCTCCGCACGGAGCAGACTAGTAGTCCTGAGTGTACCCCAGCTTAATACCTACTTGCGGGCAAGACTTTAGCAAGAATCAGTTTTGTGAGCACTGGTTTTCCTTTAGAAAAAGACAGAAATGTTTTCCACAGCTACCTTTCGGCACAGGAAGGTGGGTGGAAAGATGAATTTTTTTTTTCAGATCATATTCAGAGTTTCAAACATACCAGCTCATGTCCAGTAACACAGAGAAATGGCAGTCCTTTGGAGTATGAAGTGAGGACAACCTGGTACCAGGGCTAATACTTTTTTTAAAAGAAAAAAAG